>VWZZ01002555.1:40986-88602 GCA_013399095.1 Psophia crepitans | reverse complement strand
CGGGCCTGCCTCCCGCGTCGTCTTTCCCCCGCCGGTGAGTCCGGCCCTGGGGCAGGAAGCGCCGAGGAGGATTATGAGCCCTGGGGAGAATTGTTCCGTGTCTAGACAAATACATAATATGAAGGAGATGGACTAAAGTAGGTATTCACCCGGTTCCGTCCACCCTGCTGGCACCCTGAGAGACTGAGTCCCGCGGGACAGGCGGAGCGGCTTGCAGCGGGGGGGACGGGGCTGCCTGTCCGCGCCGGCTGTGTGAGGGGAGCCGGTGGCTGGAGCTGCGGGAGTGACGTACTCGGCTACGGGCAGTGGGGCCCTGTCGCTCAGCGGGAGATGCGCTGCAGAAACAGGCATGTTTCCGCAAAGCTTCTTCCTGGGAAGGCTTTGAAGATGAGAGAAGAGTGACGTTACGTAAGGACCTGAGGACGAGAGACCAGGTTCAGGTCCTTGTTCTGTCTGAATTGAGTCTCTGCTCAGAATCAGGGCGGGAGCACAAAACTGAAACTCTGAATTTTAAAAAATACAATAAAATTTCAGATCCTATCTAAGATTCAGTAATATGTTTTGATTACATTTGTATGAAACATTACTTGGCTTTAATTATAGCTGAAGCAAATTTTATTTTGGTAATCCAAAGGGCTGCCATGAAATGGGATCACTGGCCGCCTGTCGGCTCTCACAGCAATTGATTGCATTTTTTCCTAATCATGGTGAGAAGGTTCTGGTTTCTTATCAGGCTGCTACATTTATATATGTTCTATATCTGTGTTATTATTTGTTAGTTCTCATAAAAATGAAAATAAAGTTTGCTTGACAGTTGCTTGCGTGCAAATGGGATGCACTTCAGAATTCTTAACAAATACTGTAATATATGTATAAAATACCTAAGTTTTGCTTTACTATATGGGTCTAAGGCCCTGAGAGATACAAGCATTGCCAATGTTGCAAGCTCTGGTCTCAGTTTGCACTAAATTTACAGTGACTGATAAGGACTCTGACATAGTTTTTAGAAAATCTGAACATCCCAGAAATGTCTGAGGTATTACAGTGGCAAAACAACTCAGTTTTGCAGACTTTCGATGATTTTGAACTTGATAACAAAGACAGATGCAAATGTGTAATGCAAGGTCTGATATAGCCTCTCCTGAGTTTAGTTGATTCCTTTGGTATGTTTTTTCAAAATGCTCTTCATTGCTGGGGTTATCTTTCCTGTAACCGTTCACAGGTAAGGGACTGGATAGTACTTTGTACTGTTAATACATGTTCTTGTTAATTTCTTCCTAGACCAGAGGCTTGAACAAGTTCCTGGGGACCTGTCACAGTGACTCCCCGTAGGACTGTGAGGGAGTTGCTTTTCCGTGCCTCACGGTGTGCTCAGCTGTAGAATGGGGATCATTGTATTTATCTATGAGAAGTCAAGTCTTGGAGGTGAAAAACGTGACTGTAAATTCAAACTTGCAGGAATAGATGAATTGGCCTTATGCTGTCGAGAGAAATAGAATCAAAACCCCACCCTTTTGTGGTGACTGATCCTGTTTCTCTGAAGCCTTTTGGAATAGAACTGAAGTATTTCACATGTACAGAAATCTACACAAAGGCTATCCAAGCTTGTAAAGTGTCAGATGGGCCGAGCTCACTAAATACGTGCAAGATTCCAAAAGCACTTTGGAAAATTCTTATTTTCCTTCCACTGGCAACACTGAAATTTGTGTGCCCGCATACAAATGTTCATCGTGCATTAAATTATTACTGTATGGCATTTATAAAAATTATTTTCTTCCTCTCACTACTCCAGAAAGAAAGATTAACTTTATCTATACATGCTATTCTTACTATTGAAGCATTCAGCTCACACACTGTGAACATCCTGTAATGAAAATGCCATTAAGAACATACATGATCATGATCAAATTATTGGGCTAACAGTAATTTCTAGAGTGGTGGCTTAAATAGACTCTTTTTGTTTCCACATGATTTTTATAATGAGAACAGGGTGGTGATGATGGTTTTCTGTTAAAAGTACAATTATTTTTGTGACTTACCAAGCTGCTTCTTTCAGATAGTCGTAACTTTCCCAGCTTTCAGGCAGAATTATTACATTCTTGCTTATAGACAAGCAAAAAACTTATCAGGAAACTTTCAACAGAACATATCCACCCTTTCGAAGTCACACTGGTGCCAAGTATTAAAAACCGCAGCCACAATGAAAAATGCTTCTACGGCTCCTACCAAAACATAAATGTGCACGTGCCTATCTTAACAGTAATTTAGCTACATATGCTATAACTTGCCTTTTTTGTGGCTCTCACTGAGTCCCAAAACGTTGAAGAATAGGTTTTAAAGTTACGACCACTTGCTCAGATTTTTCAGTACCTTATTATTTGCAAGTAGTGTCAAGGACACAGGAAATAGTATGCTTGAGCAGCATCTCTGTGCTTATTTTACCCGGGCATGGTTGGCAAATTGCAAAAGGAAAGGAATAAGTACAGCTCTTTTAAAATATATTCCCCGTCTTTCATGTGTTTTGATGTTGGTCTTCCTTCTGTAATATTTAGCTCTGATTTTCAGAGTGCAGAGAAATGCTTTTGTATGATTTAAAGGTTATACGTTCTCTAAAACTGACACATTTTCACAAAGACTATAGGAAAGCTGTGAGCTTTGGTGCTGCTGCTGCTGCTGTACTCAATTAGAAGAACAAGTGTTAAGATGAGCGCTCCCAAGTTCTGTTTCCCACTTGGTTATCATCTGGCCATACAGATATTTCCAAACCTCAAATAAATAGGCATCCCTTTGGGCTGGTTATTGCAACCATTTCACAGGTGGGAGAACTGAAGTTCAGGAACGGATATGGATTCACAGGGATATGGGTAAGGAAGGAATTGGCATCTGAAACAGGATGCGGCTCCACCATAAGCAAAGCTTTAGCCCTCTTATGTCAGCTGTTTCCTTACCTCCAGGCAAATTACTTTGTCAGTGTGCTTTCTTTCCTGAAAATGGAAAGAAAAAAGTAGTGAATGAAAGGTAATAACACCTTGTTACTAATATTGCTGTTTAATATTGAACTCTTCCTTTGCTTATTAGCCCTTTTATTTGTTGACTATACGAAGATGCCTAAGGAAGACACTGGTAAGTTCTAAGCTAACGCATTGTATAACTCAAAGTTCAAGTGCAGTAAGTTTCAGTCCAGTCCATGTATTTTTCATATGTGGCTCTGTCCTGAAGTTTCAAAGAAATACACACGCAAGCCAAATTTGAAGAAATTTTTTTTGGAGCTTTTGCACTGAGAAACTTATTCAACCTTTCCAGCAGCTTAGAAAGCTATGCTTTTGAAAGTTTTTATGTAGGTTCCACTTGTGTTGACATTATTAAAGTTGTTAATCATTGCTTTTCCTTCTGGTCTGAATTAGAACGCTGCCCTCTCAGACCCTGCAGATTAGACCTGCTGAGCTAGAAGGGGACTTTCTTGAACATTTATCCTATTTCTTTATTTTCCTCTTGCTGTCTCTCCGGTGTCTGAAAACTTCTTTTTTAGTATACCGTCTCTGCAGGTCCACTTAGTTTGTCCAGGGGCTGCAAAAGATGAAGCAGGAACACTAGTGGGAAACTTGCTTTTGGTCTGTCAGTCTGCTTCTTGTGAATTTAGCTACGTATTGAGTATGTATATGCCAGTTTAGTAGCTCCATGACAGATTTGGTATCATACGTATCCTAGGAGAGCTGTCATAGCTTGTCTCTGCTTCATTTTGCTTGTGCTGCGTATGTAATTTCATAAATAAACATTTATTCACAGTATGTAAATTTGGCTGAATCATGCTGCATATGTGAATCATTTATTCTTGAACAGAGTAACGTTCAGTATTCAGTACCTTAAATATTATATAACCACTTCAAAACTTGTCCATTTGAAGGAAAAAAGAAAACACAATTTTCTTCTGGCCTCTTTCCTTCATTTCCGTAGAAAGCTTTTCAATTGTGATTCCACTTTGAAACACAAAAACATTAGCTCCATTTTATTCAGCAGAGCTTTAACTTGTGTTTATCAAAGGCATAGTGGAAAAAAAAAAAAACACCTTTTACTGCCTTTCCTTTCTGTTATCATTTAGAGCTAATACTGCTGTGAAGAAAGGACTCAAGTTATGTTGCGTCACATGCAGCACCAAAGCTTTTTGCTGAATTTTTAGCACGATGCAGGAGCAAACCCACTTAGCAAGTGTCACTGGGTCACACTGGTAATATTAGCTTGTGTGTCAGCAATATGTGAGAAAGTAAATACTTCACATAATTCGCATAGCATGGGCTGTGTTTGCACACTGTGAGTGTTTCATTGTGAGTCACTGAGTGCAGTAAGGAGGGAGCTTTGTGGAGGCATTAAGCTCCGTTTTGCAGAACTAACTGCAGTGAAGGCTGTTTGCAGATGTACGTATTTGTAATTGTATGTTTGCACACATGGGGATTTGTATTAGGACAATAACGATCAGACAAAAAGCTGTAGTCCTAGGTTGTGAAGGACCTTGTCTGCTGTAAGACAGGGAAAGCTGGTTGTTCAGTAGCACAAGCATGATTCATTCACGCAAGCAACAGTGACCTCTGAAGACAGTTTGTAGGGTAACAGAAGGAAGGATTTAAGTATCGAGTGTTTAAATACATATTTCCCCCTTTGTTCTTCTTACTTCTTGGAAATAGTAGCTTTACCAAAAGGCTTGTTGATGAAGGATCAGCTTTCCCATGCTTTCTACCTAGTTTGCTGTCAGTTTGCTCTGCTCTTACAAGAGTTTGAAAAGCTTGGCAAGTTCAAGGAGATGGGACATTGCTGTTCCCTTCTGTATCTCTGTGGCTACGCCCCTAGGCCTTATGCCTTCATCTTTTTTTGAGTTTTTCTCACAGAGCAGAAACCTGTCAATCAGTTTGGATTACCCAGCAGGCTCTCACATGTTTCTGGTAACTATTATTCTTCTCTTGGACTAGCAAATTTGCGTCTGAATGTGGATAAAGAGGCCAGTCTGTTTAAGCTAAAACGCTGTTTAATTCTAACAACGGGCAAAACATAACATTAGAGAAATGCTATATTAGAATTACACCAGGTTCGACTTTCCTCTTCCCAGGGTTCCCAATGAGTCAACCTTTCCCTAATTTCTCATACAAGAGTCTAATTTCTCAGTCTCGTGACATAATCTCTCTCACTTTCTCAAGTGTACATCTTGAAAAATTCTTGAATCCCGAAGTTCCTGCTCTCCCTGCAAGGGCCGCTTATCTCTTGCAAAAACCCTCCAGTTTGTCTATTACAGGTTCTGCTAAAAAAAGATAGAAAAGACTCTTGCCTTACATCTGAGGTGGATGGTGAATAGTGAATAACCTTAATTTCCAGCCTGCCTGTCCTGCTATTACATTAGTTCAGTACCTGTATACAGTAAACAATGTAGTAAGTCAGTGCATAGGATACAGGAATCATGAGCAGCTCCAAATCTATTACAGAGGAGAAGCCTGTTCTTTGTTTTGGGTCCAAAAAAGTAAATGAAGAAAGCAAAATGAGATATTACTGGCATTCACTCTCAAAAACAAAGTGGGGAAGGCATAAATACTTAAGTAAAACAATTTTCATGCTGAGCATGGGACTTAAACTATCAAGGTGATTAAAGGCCAAGCCTGTTTGAGACTTAAGGGGATTTTGTGCATTTAAGTCCTCTCTGGACACTTTGGGCTATCCTGTTGTGCTAATTTTTTTTCAGTTCCTAGTGGTAGAAAACTGGAATGTCACAGCTTCTGTGAGCTAAACTGCATGTCTGCTAGGGTACTGCTGGGCTCCGAAAAGCACAGTAGGCCAGATGCATGTCTAATGTGGCTAAGCTCAATGATCCTGAAAAGAGGATGTGGTTTGATCCAAAGTGAGAGATATTAGCTTAATATTCCATCTGCAGAAGAGTTCCACTGTTCTGTTTACATTACTTCTCAGAGCCTTCCTCAGCCTGAACACTTGGTACAGTCCTTTGGAAGGGGGTAGTTCACTTTCTCCCTTCAACTGGATATTTCTCTGCTAACTCTCAGGTCTCCAAGAGCCCCCTCTGTTCCCTCTTACTTTACCTTTACAGACCTTGGCACTCTGCTAACTATTCTTCCTGGCCAAAAAGTTCGGGATGTGGCTCCCAGCAGGGCCATTCAACACTGCTGTTGAGTCAGGCAAAGGGCTGAATATAAAACATGTGCTGCTCCTGCTCCTTGTTACACAAGCTATGCTTCCTGCTTCCCCACTGCCCAGCCGAGCTTGCAGTGCAGCTCCTATTCAATGAAAACATCTGACACACACACACAAAAAAAAGTCTGTTATCAACTTAGGACTTTAAAGATGCTCTTTAAGCTGTTCAGCTGTCCCAGAGTCCAGCTTATTTGATCCTTTGCTGCTTCAGTAATACACCTTCTTTTTCTGGATCCTGATCCAGTTTTGTGTGATCAACCTTAGGAGGCAGGAGTAGGTAAGGAATTGGAAAATGTTTTTTGTTCTTTCACTAAGCAATTACTTTTTATATTGTGATTTTCTGAAAATGGTGCAGTCTCTATTCCTGAAGCAGTATGATAGAATATTGTAATGTGTTCCATGTATACTGTTGCACAAAATAGTGCTGAGAGCAGTATCCTGCTTTTGAAAATGTGGTTTGCCACCCAACAGAAACTTGATGCTTTTCAAAGGCAAATATTTGAAAAAATATCTTTACGTCATTGTAAGCAAGGTGGTTTAAATGTCTTAAAAGATAGGAAGAAAGTCATCAAAGGCAAAAAAAATATCCAAGGTCTTCACAGTTGGAGAGAACAGAGGTTTGTGACTGGTGGTATTCAGGATGCCAAAGAACTGAAGGCCTTCTGCAAGTGAGGCTGGGCAGAGTAATAAACCTGGACACTTCCACAGCAATCTGGAAGCAATGTCAGGAAGAGGGTACTCCGGCTGCTCAGCCCAGTGAAGGGACAAAGCTGCCACAAGCAGCCTTTGTGTAAGGAAGTGAGAACAAAGTTGCAGTGATGCTCAGGGAAAGGGGCCATGTACCATGCCCCATACAAATACCAGCTTGATCTCATGACCAGTGATGTTATCATAAGCTGATATTACACAGTACGTCAAAATGAGAATCCTGACCTCTCTCCCAGAGGTGATAAACAGTGCTGCAGGGAATACATGCAGCAGGTAAGGGTTTACATAACACAGCCATGTGAACAAACCACCACTGTGACCAGCAACTATTTAACTAATATAAGAAATACATATAACAACTTTATTTTAACATACTCTGGTCAGATTTGTTGTTCTCTCAACCCTTTGAGCCCCTCATGGGGTGCCGAAAAGGACTGTTGTGGTTAAGCCCCAGCTGACATCTGGGCATCACATGGCCACTCACGCATGCCTCCATCCCTGGTGGGATGGGGAGGAGAACTGGAAGAAAAAGGTACTCCTGTGGGTTCGGGTAAGGACAGTTTAACAGGTCAGCAAAGGAAGAGGGAAATAACAACAATACTTACAGAAGAGTATATGAAGTGGGTGATACACAATGCAATTTGCTCACTGCCCAGAATCCAATGCCCAGCCCATCCCTGAGCAGCAGTCCCTCCTCCCCGGCAGCTCCCTGCCTTATGCACTGAGCATGACATCCTATGGTATGGAATATCCCTTTGGCTAGTTTGGGTCAGCTGTCCTGGCTGTGTCCCCTCCCAGCTTCTTGTGAAAATTAACTCTATCCCAGCCAAAAACTGGTATACCATCTCTTCAGCAAAAGCCTCAGTTAATTTGAGAATTATGCTGGTAGACATGTAGGTACTATCCTATCATTGACAAAATATTTTTTGATGCAAAATTGATTGTACTTACTCTGTAGTGTTCTTTATGACCCTTGGTCATTTTAAAGGTACTGTATACATTGACAGCTCAGATTCTGTTAAATCATTTCTCAGCTTTGCAATGTTCTTGCTCTAAGCTCATAGGTACAAGGAAAATCCTTAATATTTTCCATTGTGTCAGGTGGGGCAGACACTCCTTAAAAATCAAAGCTTTCACTATGCCATTTCTCCTGCCAACATCTCTGAATGCTGAGTGAGCTAAATTTGATATTTAGGAGCCAAAGTAAGTATTTCTGCCACTTACTGCTCAGTGTTAGTCTGATTCTGCTTTAAGCTACAGTAAAGATGTTCCTGGAAAAAGAAGTCATTGGCTGATGGTCATCTTTCAAAATGTATTAGAAAGCTGGATGTATTCTGACCATCAGGGATACAGGATTTAAGTGAAAGTAGATCAAGAAAGTTTTGATACTCTGTGTATGTAGATGCCAACATGCTGGGGAGTATTTATTTCAGGTAACATGAGCTGTCTTACAATATAGGCAATTAGTCTGGCTCCTAATGTAGGCTTTTAGTGTAGTCAGCAGATGATCAACAGTTGCAGAAGGCAATTATTCTACTTACCTTTGACATCTATGCTGGGTTCTGGTGAATTTCCCTGAGGTGTTTGTCTCCCTTCACTGACTATAAAGGAAGCCTATACAATCAGCCAGGTCTGGACGCCTAAGTGACTTAAGTGACTACAGTTATCTCTGAAAAATCCACCGGGTACTGTAAGCATATGTACATATGCAGCACCGAAAACTTGGAGACTACAGAGAATGCAAAGTTGTTGTGATGTAGTGTGGCATAGAGGATTTCTTTTTATACACAGCACACAGACAACTTCGTGTCAGCTTGACTTATTCCATATTTGTCCCATTTCTGCAGCTAAAGCCTTACCTCCCAAAGTGGAGGATAACTTTTTAGCTAGATACACACCATTGTAGGTCAGTGGCAGTTGTTTCACCTGCTGTGTGATGTAGAAAATTGGTAAGTGTGTATACTCAGACATTACTAGTCATGCCCCAAATTTCATGCTAAATTTCTTTTTGATCGCACTGCATCTATTTCAGAAAACGTGTTCCTAGAAGTCGCAGTTTTCCACAGAGTGTTTTGGGTAGTCTGCTGAAATGCTGGCTGCTTTTGCAGATACAAAGTTAGTTGCACAGGATTCTGAGATAGATAAAAACTTCCTTCTGAAAAAAAACCAAGCCAAACTGATAAAAAATTAACCTTATATCTATATCTATAACCTTATATCTATATTCACAACCTGAATTTCTTGCATCTCTGATTTTCCTGGAACTAGAAAAAAGTGCTCAATTCCACTCAAAAGAGGTATGGTAGACTGCAGCCCTTAAGAGCTTAGGTGATGGCAAATGCTAAGCAGAACAGGCTTTATCTGGCAGGCAGAGTGATTGCCAGCTAAAAAACGTTACAGGTATCTCTCTAAGCAATTTTCCTTGCAGATTTTTTTGATCTGCATTTATGCTGCAAGCCAAGGATTTTGCATATGGCTGAATACAAGTAAAGGCGTATGTTGTACACTGTGGAGGAAAGAAAAAGGAAAGGAAGAACAAGTGCAGAGAGGGGAAATGGACCCTTTAAGTCTCCCCACACCACAGGCTCCAGCATTTTCCCCCACTATTTTTTGCATTGTATATTTGGTGATAAACCAAAACTGCATATCTCACTAAGAAAATAATGTCCAAGCTATGCTATAGCTAGTCCTAGCCATGTGAATATAGCTTAGTCCTCTAGGTTCCTCTTCCACTCTATTTTGTACCCTCCCTCAAAATTTCTTCTTGAAATTGAGCAAAAAGCAACTTACTAGGCAAAGCCTGCTAGCTAAAAGAATAGAGAAAAACACTTAAGATGAAGGGAATGTGTTTTTTTCCCCAGAACCGAGAGAAATGGTTATCTGTTTTTTTTGTTCTTACTAGAGATGAAACAATATGACAGGCTTAGCAATTCCAATTTCATGCTTCAAGATGGCATCAGACCATGTTTGAAATAATGTCAGGGGCAGCAAGAGGTGCCAGCCCAAAGGGGGTGAAACAGATTTGATAAGGCTTGGTTTTAATTTATGTAAAATGGCCACTTCCAAAGAAGACTCAGAGGCAAGATTTAAAGATACAGGAAAGCCAGTAACAGTGGCCTAAGAAACCCACAAGTAAGGCAAAGACAGCTGTTGAAGGAATGGCTAAGGTCCCACAGTGCTCACACCACACCAAGCATGGAGTGAGGCACTGGTTTGTTTTGTATAGAACATATGCTTCTCAGTGGCTGATTGAGGGGTATCTGGTGAGTCTGTTCTCCAGATATAATCGTTACCTCAGGAACAGCACCCTACGGTAACTTATTTATCATTATCAGCCATTTATAAATGCAGGCTCCACAGTGGAGATTCAGCTGGAGCTCAGAAGAGCAACCCATGGTGGGAGTTCGTTCTCACTTAGTGGCAGGGAGGAGGCAAATGTGGATTCACACACAGTGAGAAGTTCTGAAACTGCAGCAAATTCCCTCACCCTAGTCTTCAGGTTTTGGGAGACTACCCATATGTGGTGATCTTCCTGCCCCCCTGCCCCCCCTTCTCCTCCTCCTTCCCAGTTTATCCAGACAAGTACTGCTCATTACAGGCTATTCAAATGCCAAGTTTCATGTTTTGTTGTTTAGCCATCTTTGAATAGTTGTCCTGGAAAAACTTTCTAACAATGGGCAAAATGTTCAGTACTTTTCTTTCTCACACACACAACTCAGAAGTGTCTCAGTAGATTTTTTGGTTGTGTTTTTTTTTCTCAAATGTTCTCAGAAAAAAATTGCCTTTGGTCAAATACCAAGCATGGAAGACTTTGGCCAAAAAGACTAATATTTTACCAAGTTAAGGGATTATCATGAAAAGTACTTGATAACCTATGCTAAAATATAATCATGTGAACTATAATGTGCCAGTATCACAGGTGTGGTTGGTAGCACTGTCTGTCTGCCCCCACTCTTCTCATAAAAAGACCTCGCTTTTCCTTGCTTTATAACTTTGTCAAACTTACACGGTTTGGGCTGAAAATTTCCATGTCAGGTGTCTGCCCAAGGCTGATTATTTTGGAGAACTCAGTTCAGCCATTTCCAAAAATAAGACTAGAGGAAAATATGTTGGTTCTGACCATGTCTAAAAAGCTGTGGCAAACTTTTCCTTGAAAAGCTCTAGAACTCCAATGCCTGAAGGCACAGATGTAGCATTTTCTGAGGTGAAGAGGCTGAAAGGAGAGAGGAAAAGCTTCGTGTCAGTAATAGAGCTTCCATTGTTCCACATATGCTCAAGTTATAAGCCTCTAAGAGAACATGTTTTGCATGGGCTTTGAAAAGACCTACTTTGAATATAAAAGTTTAGTATTCCTCAATCTATCTCTGTATGGGTCATTTTGCACCGCGGGGTTTGCAAGACTTTATTTGCAACTGCAGATGTGTGCTATGTCTGATCTAGGTAAGGGCAAGGAAAACAGAGAGTTGAATCTCTATGGGGACAAGAGGAAATGATTCAGAGCAAAGAGGAGGAGAAAAGTAGGGCAGAGAGCACCGAACTGATTGAGCTTGTGACCCAGACAAGGGCAGAAACAGGGACGTGAACAGAGACCAAATATCTATCAGTTATGTGAAATACAAAGGGAGCAATTAGCACTGGTGGAGGAGGAGACTGGAACAGAGAACTGGGAATGAGGAGGCAGATATGGCTGTAAGATGTTCTTTGAGATGTGAACTGGGATTGCTGGGAAAAAGATACTAAGGTTAATGGAGGTGAAGGCAGAAAAAGACACTAAAAGTGGGGCTACTGACAGGAGATGGGAGTAGATAGGGAGCTGAATAAGGAGGCAAATGTGAATGATACTCAGATACAGAGCTGGGATGAAGGATTTGTCTGTGTCTAGTCAAAGAGACAGGAATAAGGAAAGATCTAAAGGAATGAAACTACGACTTACAGAAGATGGGTGCTAGCTTTGGAGTCCTGAGGAATGGCTTCAAGGAAGGGAAGAGAAACTCTTGCAGACCTGGTCCTAGACATAAGTAAAATACTTACAAGAGCAAAGTCCATTTACTTGCTGCTTATTTTGCCTATGCCAAAAGCCTAAAAGGTTGGCAGTTCTTCTGAGGATGATGAAGGAGGAGACAGGATATGCAAGGCAGCATGTGCTTCTCCTAAATCTCTAATCTCCTGCTTTCTTCAGGAGCAGGAGGTCCTGCTCTACAGCACTCACTTTGGCAATTTGACATGGGTCACATCTTTTCTTCCCAGACCAGCCCTGAAGAAGCACCAGTGTTATCCCTAGGGTAGCAACAGACAGATTTGGTCAGGGCCCTAGGCATGTCTTCCTCTTTTCTGTGGGTGTAGCTGCCTGAGCTCAGGATCTGTGGAGACCACACTTTGCTAGTGCGGTGTCCACAGCTGGCCTCGAATCAAAGAGAAGCCTTGATGAGGTCTTGCCTTCTTTCCTCAGGAACTGCTTTTAAGCTGAGGGTTTTGCCCTTGGTTCTTGTCTGAGCTGTGTTGCAGCTATGCCCATACCTGCCCATGTCTCTTGCTCATCCACACCTACAGACTCGACATCCTGGCTTGACCTCAGACCTGCCTCATCACTGTGGGCTTGCCTGGCAGCCTGGGCTTTCAAGCAGAACCTAGCTACCATCAGCAGACATGCTCTGCTCCGGTTTGGATGCTGTAGGACTACACCTTTTCTTGGTAGAGAGCACTATGCCTGCTTGCCTTTCTGTCACTCCAGCTCCTGGCTCTCCTTTCTTTATGAAGCAGCACTGCTCTTGTTACTCCCTGAGAGTCTGGAGAAAGCTTCAGATGGCTCTGAACATCATGGAGGATGTTAGAGGAAATAGGAGTTAAGTAAACACATTTAGGGAAGATAGGGAGAGGCTGTGCCTAGACATAGGCTCTTTGAGAGCTTGATTCAGAGGTCGTACTAATACTGGAGTCACAATGTTCTTCTGCTGTCAGCAACTAGCTGTGAAATGCACTAACTTTTCTGATATTTTGTTTTACCACGAAATGGAAATCCTAGCAGAAATGCAAATACTTCTTTTCCTGTGGAGAATTAATAACATTCTACATATGTATACTAATGGAAGTTGTTATTTTGTTGTTGCATGTTAGTTATCCACAGTAGGAAAAGTGCTGCTCAGATATCTCTAGAACAACGCCTCTGAGCTAGAAATACAAAAACCACACCAGCTTAAATAGGGTAGGAAAGTGAACCTGTAAGTAAAGCCTTAATGCAGTTTGTACCAATCCAGCAGCTAGAGATCACAAGTGAAATTGGAGCCCGGTATGCTAAGTACCGTGTGTTCTTGCCTATGGAAATGCAATCTCAGTAAGTAAAAGATAGGAGGACAAAAGATGACTGTGAGGTACAAAAACGTGTGAAATCATCATCATCAAACCAGATGAAAAATCCAATTATAATCCAGGTTTTCTGGCTCACATATGGATCACACTTACAACAAAGACAGGAAAAATGTCATCATCTTAAATATCCACCATTTCCAGGTGGTTTGACCATTACATTGTTAGTTATTTTTGATAGGACAGACTTGAGAGGAATCAGAAGGGAGAGGGTTGGGACGTGTCTTTACAAATGAGATCAAGATGAAGAACTGTAAAATTACATACTTTTCACTGCTGGGTAGCCACTTTGCCTTGATTTGACACTTCTTTACTATAGTTCTACACCACTGTATTCATGGCAGTAACACTAGCAAAGAACTGGAATTAAGCTTTGGCAGATGAGGAAGAATGTGGCTAAAACTGACTACATTTCTGAACATTTATCCTACTGTCTTAGAGGCAAAATGGTATGTTTTTGTAAAAAATTTATCATGTTGACATTTGGTTTTCTATTGAAGCAAGTTTTTCAAGTCCTGATCAAGAATGTAAACGTCACTACTGTATGTCAGCATTCATAAACTTGATTTCAATAGAAACACAATGCAATCTTTATCTCCAGTAAATATGAATGGAGTGCCCAAGTGCCTGGAGTGAATCCTAATGTACATTCATGTTGTGGTGCATGAAAGTAATTTGTTTCTGGCAGTACATTGAGTGATTATTTTATACAGTGACCCAGGTTTGTCATAAAAAGATACAATCTTATTAATAAATCCAGAGCAAGCTTGTGTCAACAAATGCATAGCTGATTTAAAAAACAAAAACCCACCGAAACAACACACCTCTGCTATATGTTGTTGTCTTGATCAACCAGCTTTGACATTCAGATGGCCAGTGCTTTTCTGAGTACTGGCAAAATGACTCCTTAGGCAGGTAGGATGTATTTGACAGTGTGTCTGTAATTAAAAGAAATTAAACTAGTGGAGTACAGCAGTTTATAGCAGGTGGTGGCTTGTAATTTAGGAAGAAGAGAATATGAAGTTGTGTGGTGTGGCATACACAGTTTATGAGTACAGATGTGGAATATTTTATCTAATGGAAACACCAGGAAAGAATTGCACAGCTAATCCCAAATGAAGTGCCAGTGACACCTTTTTTCAAACTTACTGTTATGTATTTATTGTATGTACACTAGGAAAACTACTTCAGGAATGTGTTTAAAAATCATATTTGCAATTTCAAATAAAAATACTAAGAAATGAAGGGAATACCAGTGCCATTAAAACTCAGAATTAGATTGGAGTTGGTACTTAGCCAGATTTTGAAGTATGTGGATTTGGACCACTCAATTTAGAGACAAAAAATGCCAAACATGAAGCCCCTACCCTGTGGAAAAATTCAGATCTAATTCCAGAACATCTGACTGAGACACGGCCCTATAGTACAGTATTTGCCTGTAAGGATGTACACATAGGAGGGAAGCCTGGAAGGGAGATCGTGTTTTGCTACACCAGAGATATCTGGAGTAATTCAAGTGGAGTTGGAAGAACCATATATTTACAGCTGCATGACTAAGTGAACAAAATGCTCTATGGTCTCTATAGTGTTAAAAAAAAAAAGAGGGCAGTCTCTTGAAAGTTCTCTCTGCTTTTTTGCTACTGAAATTATATAACATTTAATAATCCCTTCTTTATTTTCAGACTTATTTGTTAGGTCCAGGAATTATTATTTCTTCTTGGCAACAGCAAATCCATCATTCTCTAATTTCCCCACCTTGGAAATTGCATTTTTTATTTTATAGTTGGCATCATCCTCAAAAGAAAACAAACAAGCTGCTAGTCAGTGAAAGAAAGAAAAAGAAACATTAAAGAAAGGAAAGGAAAAAAATCTTCAAATCATGTTTAGCCCCATCTGGCCCTAGAAAAACATAGAAATGGGTGATTGAATACAGTTTCCAGGATGGGCTGCCTTTCAAGGGAAACAAAATCTGGATATTTCTATGTCTAGACCACAGAAGAAAAAATGCTCTGGTGCTAATTAACCCATCAAAAGCTTACAAACCCTGAGTGGCACTCGGCAACATATGCAGGGAAGTTAGCAGATTTTAGCTGACTAAGGAAGTGTAGGAGGGTGCACTCTGGGAGTCAGCAGGTCTGGGTCCTACTGCTTACTCTGCCCCTGGCTTGCTCTCTGATTTTAGGTGCATCAATAGCTCAGCTTATCTCTGCCTCATTTTTCCTCACTCTGAAGTGGGGTTGTGACTTTACTCTCCCTCCAAGAGCTCTCTGATATCAAGAGAAGAAAAATGGTATGAAGCCAGTGCTAAATCTTGCTCTCCTGGATGGTCTATAATTTATCTGGCTGTTGTCGAAGGAGAAACCACAGTCTGTAAGGCTGTATGCTGTAGTCAGATGTTAAACAGTCGCTGGATAAGGACTCCTTTAAGGCCAGCTATATTGCTAAAAGCTTACATCTATCTGAAAATAGTATATTCCATTTTTCTCTCATGGTGCACATGCTCAGAGATTAGATTAATGTGTTGTTTTCTAAGGGAGGTTTAGAGGGATGTACTGATATTAGCCCCTCGGAAACATATTAATTATGCTTTAGGCTGATTTTTTTAATGACTAAATTATGTGTATCATGAGCATGCCCTTAAAAAGTAGTTTCAATATGGATGGAAATGCAAAAGTAGAAATGCTGCTTCACCCAGGTGGGTGCTTCAGGTGCTTCCTTTGGTTCTTCCCATGCTTCTCAGCCCATCCCTGCAACCACCTGTCATTCTGGTCCTGCTGGCTGGGAACGGAGTAGAAAACATTCCCGTACAACTGCTTTTCAAATTAAGCAAATACCCACTACAAGACTGAAAAATCCACGTTAGCTGCGTCAAAGAGAAATAAAATAAAAATCCACGCCTGCCTGGATCTGGGAAATAAAGCGATCATATAGTATCTGAGTGTCTACCTCCTACTCCCCTGTCAGCTCCCTCCAATGCCTTGGCAACACTTCCCCTCCTCGTTACCACAGCTGCCAGCTCAGGCCTGCCTGTACTAGTTTCGCTGCCTGCGTTACCCCCTTGGCCATTTGGAAACACGCGTTCCTTACCTGTTTACATGCCACCTTTTTCGTGGTTTGGGTTGAGCTTTCACAAACTGGGGATTTCAGAAGCTGCTAGGGAGGGAAGTTGAAGGCTGCTTTGGTGATGGCTAAAGGGAACTCTGTGTTAGAGCTTCCAAACTGAGGTGCCTCTTCAGTAATACAACAAAGTTATTAATGCATATTCAGGAAAGGAACTTGGGAGGGAAGGGTCAGCACTTCTGTACCAGGCAGAGAGCAGCTGTGTAGGATCAGAGCATTCCTGTCCCTCTGGGTGGACTGTTGTTCCTACAGGACAGCGCTGAGCTGGCAGCGTTACTTACTCGTCAGAGTTTGTGGGGAGAAGAGTAAGGGATGGGGAAATATAGGTTAGAGCAGGTGGAAGCAAGAGCCAGAATATGTGCATTCTTTTTCAGACTGTATGCAGGTGTCTCTGCTTTCTGGAATTTGTCATTTCTTCCATGTTTCTAGGCATTCTACACTAATAAATGTTTGGTGTGTTCCTTACCATCTATCCAGCTGACATTTGAGTTGTCACCCACTGATCAGTAGCTTGAGAAGTGCCCAAACAAAACTTTACAGTCCCAGCAGGTCGAGATGCCAGTTCAGTGAGAATGCTGGCTTAGATGTTTAAATAAATATTGGTACCTTGAGTTTCTAGATTTGCCTTGTAGGATTTCCTACCATCCTTCTCTCCACTTTTTCCCTCTATGCTTTTTGCCTCTCTTTTTCTTTCTCCAGCTTCCTAAAATGTATTTTTGTCCTTCATCCTGCATCACTGAGATGTGTATTTCCATTCATTCTCATCTGAGATCTCATCTCTCCTTTTTTTGCACTGGCGTCCACTCCTACCCGTATTTGTCACTGAGTCACAGACTTGCACCAAGTAGCTGAGATTGAACCTCCCTGCAAGTCTCTAGTCCAGTCCATGTATTCAAAGCAGGGTCAACTAGAAGAGGTTTTGAATATACCCCAAGATGGAGACTCTGCAGTCTCTCTGGGCACGTGTTCCAATGTCTGACCACCTTCAGAGTAAAATCAGATTTTTCTTACATTTAAATGGAACTTTCTGTATTTCAGTTTGTGCCCATTGCCCCTTGTTTCTGCCAGTTATACCTCTGAGAAAAGTCTGGCTCCATCTTTTTTTTACTCCCTCCCCTTAGATGTTTATACATATTGATAAAGATCTCCCCTTTCCTTTGATAAGACCCTCCTCTTTCTCTTTTATTCCCAGTTATCATATCAAATGTTAGACAGTGAGAGGGCCACTGCAGTGAAAAAGCCCTAAGAAGTACTAACTGACTCCAAGATAAGGCTGCCTGGAGTCATAAGACTGCCTGTGCTTGGGAGACAAGTGCCCCAAGGCAGAGGGGTATTGTCAAGGGAGGAAGTAGGCTGAGCACAGGCAGGAGCTCTCTCCTGGACCTGTCTGACAGTGGTGACAGGGACTTGAACACAGCATTCAGCATTGGCCTGAAGCGGGAGAAGGGCAGTCGATGCCAGAAGAAAGTCTTCTCTGGAGCAAAGGAGCGCTAGACAGAAAGGCAAATAGCTTAAAGTGGAATGGGGTCAGGCATCTTCTCGATTGAGAGAGGAATGGGACGTGGGTGACTGTTTACATAGAGTAGGTTGCTGCAGCTATCTGGACAGTGGCAGAAATTTGGAGTTCATTTGGGAGACACAGGGAGAATAGTATCCAGATCCTAGAAAATATGCTGACAAAAAATCTGAAGGGAGATTTGGTAGCAGAACTCTGATAAAAAGTGGCATTACAGGGTGCAGAACACATTGATGTAACAAGGGTATCAAACACCAAGCTGCAAAGTTCAAATTTAGCTTTACATCCATTGCTACAGCATATGTCAGCATTTCAGTTTCTCTCGACAAGATAGTCTCCAGTCTTAAGATATGGGAGTTATTTGCCCTTCCAAAGACTTTGTAAGTTCATAAGGGTGAAAACTTTAAATCATATCCTGCTAATACTCATGCCAGGAGTGTGAACAAAGTGTGAACTCCAGACAAGAGTGTAATAAGGGAAGAAAAGTAAGCTGACCTTTTAAATCTGGTAAGCAGATTTTTAAAAACATTACAAGATATGATAATATGAAGGAAACTTGTTTGAATTTGGAGCTTTGTTATAATTTTTTTTAACTCCTGAGTCAAATACAGCATGCCAGCATATTAAACTAAACCTACATAAAGCCAGACTGTCAAATTAATAATGATTTATAACCTGTGAGATTATAAAATTACAATTAAAAAAAATATAAACTTTGAACAGTCCAGCTGTGAGTTCAGCTTTGGTCACTCAGGAAACTAAGTTTTGTCCTTATCATTCCAAAAACATTTTCTTGTTTAAATGGGAAACATTTCTCTTAGATTAAGATTCAAGTGTATAACTTCTTAGCCGAAAATGGAAATACTTTGTTATTCTTTGAAGATAGATGGTCTTTCCACTTTCTCCAAATGTAGTTGCAGTTGCAGTACGTATATATTCCCAATGCAAACCCTCACAAAGTTAGGTTTTCCATCAAATAGCCCAGATTTCCTCCCCTGAGGATTCTGCTAACAACTGATTTTTGGTTCAATAGATGAATATTTAAAAAGTCAGATCTAAATTGAATTTTCTATTCCTGCCCAATGTGAATGAATGACAGGTTTTTTGTAGGTCAAATTCATATTTTGGAATTTAAAAATAACAGATAAGTGGAGATGAATGACTAGATTTGAGGAATGTGGACAAAACCAGTGAGGAGGCTTTGGGGCTCTGAGATAAAAAAGGAGTATTCAGCCTTTGGCTTTTTCTTTGGTTTTCTGTACAACTGTCACAGAAAGCAGCATTCTGCTAATGCTCAAATGAAATATTCTGTGTGCAGGAAAATACTTATTTTCCCCAGGTTTTCCTCTAAAGTAGAGAAAGTAAAGAGAAAAAATTGTTTTAGTCTAATATTTGAAAATTTTATTGTCAAATGAAAAGGAATTATTTGCTCATTCCTACTGACTAGCTTTTTAGAAGTTGAGTGGAAGTAAGATCCACCAAGCGACAGCAATCAGTAGTCATTTCCCAAGCTAATACTTGATTTTGGGTTGATTTGAAGCAGCCCATCATTACCGTAAAATGCCCCGTGTCCTATTAACTTATTTCTTTTTTCTCCGAAAAACAACATTAGAGTTTGTTACATAATTATGCAGCATCATTCCAATTAATGTTTTATGTCATTGTTATAGAATGTAGTGCTATATTTTATATGTATTTCTTCTTCCCAAACACTTTAATATTAAGTAGTCATAGCGAACTTTAGCAGGCTATGTAAAAACAGTGAAATTATTTCACATGGTGTTGAAAAATACTGTGTTTTGCTCATGTAGGGTCATTCTATTAACTAAGTAAAAAGGTGAGCAATTTCTTGAGCAATTTATGAGCAACTCTGCTCATAAATCTGTTTTAGCGACATGTTTGTGTAGGTTTAACAGTTCCTGAAAGATGAAAGCACATCATAGAAGAATTTGGAAAAGACAGATTAGAAAGTGTATAATAGTTTGGTAAGTGGAATTCGAATTTGGTGATTCCTACTAATTCCATTGGAACCGAGTTGTATTAGCAGTAGAAATAGGCAGATTGTGTGCAAAAAGTATTTTTAATATCTGTTTAAACAAAATGCAGAATTTTACCCAGAAGTCATGATGCCCCCTATTAGTGTTCCACCACTCTTTGTACAAACCAAGAAGTTTAGTGGGGAGACCATTGAACAACGTCATGAATTGTGAACATCTATGTGTCTAAAAGTTCTCACCAGAAGTATTCAGATCCCACTTTCACATGTGTGTGTTTGAAAGGGTTATTTGTTCAAGCAGTAAGGTGAAAGCATGTGACTTGGGCAACCATCACAGTAGGAGGAATGAAAATGTAAAGCAGTAGTTATTTCAAATATGCTGCGACCAGGTTACAGGCCAACGTTAATTTGCCTAACCTATTTCGTGACCCTGAAGATCTCTACAACCTGTGAACAGCCAAAAAGTGCTAGCTTAGTTGAATTCATAGTACATGTTGAATAGTTAATACATCTGAATGGAGACCAAAGTTTGGCCTCATCTGTGCAAGCTGATAAAATCATGCTGGAAACTATTGCTGCTTACTCACTGTTTATAAACTTAGGTCCTTTATATGGTAATGATTTTCCTCTCTGACACACCTTTTTAATGAGAAGTTGCAGTTATTTTGTGAACTACTGAAACTGAGTAGCCAATTTCGTAGGATTCCAGGACTAGCTAGTATTGATACTTCTCCCATGTTTTCCTGACTGTTAATGTCTATTTTTTAGTTTTGCTTGCAGCCCATCATCCTACTGTATAATAGTCGTTTAAGTCATGTTAACATCACTAATAGGGACCCCATCTTACATGAAATAGTCTGTCATTAACTTCTTGAATATCAAAATCCTGGAAGGAGTGTGGCTTGCGTTTTTCGCTTTTTTGGTTTATAATGTTTATTAATTTCCTTTGTGGTATCTGGCAGAGGCTTAGAGGTTGATGAGACGTAGTCCTGTTGAAACAACTTTATGCCTTCAGTGGTGTAGTCCAGCCATTTTACATCTCACCATATGATGTCCAGCTATTTCTTTCCCTTACTCTGCCATTCACATAGGCCATTCATTTTCCATATATAATTTCTATGAGCAAAAATTTATTTAAATAGCCATGGCTGTCTAAACTTGCCATGTTGTAGTTGATAGGTAGCAGTCCTGCTGTAAAATGCTTTAGAAACGTGCAAATACTACAGTGAGATTTCACTACGCTAATGACTGCAGTGTTCAGGATCTTTGCCTTTATGCTTGAATAGGAATCTCTGCCATTTTTTCTGGCTTGCTGGGGGTTAAGGAGGGAAAGACAGCATGCAGGGGGACTGAAAGAACTAAAGTAAAAATTACTTTTCCAGTCCTGATTCACTTGGAGTCTGTGAAGACACTCGATTGATGTTGCCATCACTGTTCCCGAGGCACTCCCAGCGCTGTGTTGTGGAATCAGCTGTATTGAGTAGTTATCTAGTTTTAAAGGAAATTTTAAGGAACTGAATTTAGGTTTTGATTATAATATAGAAACGCTTTTAGAGAAATAAACACTAGAGAGCAAATTCCCAGAAGGTTATTTATCACTCAGCATGCTGAGTTATACATCAGTGGTTTGCATAGGCATTTCTGCCTTCGAAACGTTTGTTTTGGAAACTCTTGCCCCATTGTGAAGCACAGAAAAGCACATATTCCTGTTCCTCATTATTGCATATCCTTTGGCATTGCTATTGATATTGCTTGAGTGCCACAGTGTGGCTAGTGCCCTTCTATCATGAGGGAAAATACTTCTGGCTTCAAATGCTGTATCACATGTTCTCTCAGTGGTCAAACTACTCTTTCTCTCTCGCTCCCTCTTTTGTATTTGTTTTTGTATTTGTGGTTTGGGCTTTCTTTGTAGCCTCTCAATAACACCGGTATTCTTTACAAAAACAAGAATGAGGTCCCAGGCTGCTTGAAGCAGCTACAAGTTTTGCCTACATGTCAAAGAATGTGTGAAAGAGGATTTTTCCCCATAGGGAGAAGTCCTGATAAAGTGATATTATTTTTGTTCCTGTTATGACTGTAGGGTAAGATTTTTTTTGGGTCTTCTGTGAGACTGGGGTAATGCAATGGAAAAAGCAAAGAAGAATTATGATGAGATTTTTTTAAAAAAAAATCCTGCTCTGTTAATGTTGAGGAGGTCAAAATAGGTATGTGGTCAACCTAGGAGGTTTGTGCTTATGTTGGCTTCCTCTTTTTCCATTACTACTACATGATTCTCACTTGCATGTTGTTTGGAGCTCCCATTCTCTTGTCAAAACTAAATTCTTTACTCTTTCCTCACAGGAAGCCAGATATGTCTGCACGTTCTTAGGTTCTGCTTCAATGTGTGGGTGTTTTTCTATCTCTTTTCTGCCAATCACATTGCACTGAAAAAATCATTAATAGCTGAGAATGTGTTACGGTAGAAAGAGAAACCATTGCGGCCCTCTTCCTGCAAAGTGCAGTCTACAAGATCACTTAACCCCAGTGGGCTCCTCAGTGGGTTCACTGGCCTGTCTCGAAGCAAAACTAGGATTTTGAATTATTTCAGTTCAATAGTAAAAATCATTATTAATGCATCTTCAAGTATCATTCACCATGTTTTAAATAGCCTGCAGTAAAATGGAAAGGCTAAGCTGATAATTTTTGCATCTGAAAGATCATGGTCATAACCCTGACTTTTGTGATGTGGCGGATGCCAGAAAACCACTGGTGGTCTTTTCCCTCATGTCAGGGCTTTTCAAGGCTTCCAGGTCAAATACTACTATGTAACGCTATGCCAAAAATTATCAAATATGAGAAATAGTGACGTTTCTTATCCTGTGCAACCTGCTCTAGGTGATCCTGCTTTCACAGAGGGGGTTGGACTAGATGGTCTCCAGAGATCCCTTCCAACCGCTACCGTTCTGTGGCTCTGTGTGGGTTGTCAAGGGTTCTGAAGAAAGGAAACTGAGGTCTGATACCCTTACAGGATCTCACAGAGGTTGTGGGTCTGACAAAGACGCGTGCAACATTTTGCTACTCTGGTGAAACAGTGCCTCATCTCTGGTGGCCTGTGGCCTGCCATATCCATTATATCCCTGCAGACTTTTTGGTAAACTTAGTTATTAGAGATGCCAAGTTGGATGTCTGTGAAGCTGACCTCAATCAGAAAGACATGGGCTTTCTTGAATTCTTTCTGGGGCACTACTGAGCTCTTGTGTGTAAAATCTCTAGGGTCCCTAACTCTAGGTCTGCTAGGGCTCCCATGGAGTATTGTAACAAAATAGACCCCAGGCACAAAATGTCTGTCACAACTGGAATTTTCCTAAAATCTTGAAGACCTTTTTTTGTTTGTTTGTTGTTTGTTTGTTTGTTTTTGGGGTTTGTTCTGGGCTTTATTACAACTCCAGATGGGGTTTGTAGCTCTTATTTCCAAAATCCAAACTATGTCCTACAGTGATTATTTTGCAAGGTAAAAGCTGTCTAAGATAATAATTATAATAAAATAAAGTTATAATAAAAATAATAAACCCCAAGTACTTCTCTTTTACTTACGACAATATATTAAAAAAGCACATTCATCTTTATGTAACTATACTTAAAAGTGGCAGATGTGCAGGGAGTGGTAATGTTATCTTTTCTGACTGACTAAACAGCTCACTTCATTTGGACATGGAATAAATGAAAACAGTTTTGACCCAAGAGCAAAATGGGCAGAGCACAGACTGATCTGTTGCCTCTTCTGCAACAGGATGTTGCTAATAAAAACCAACAGTGAGAATTACTCAACATTGCAAGTTCACAAATAGTGCTTGGATAATCTTAGTTCCTATTAAAATGTGCCCCTAATGTCATAACACATTCATTGGAATTCACTGGTAAATAAAACACTTATATGTGATTAAGCAAGTCTACAGGAATGTCAGTCTACCTTTCATCATATTTTAGATTTTCCATAATGACACTTTGGCAAGTAAACTTGATTTTTGTCTCCATAATTAATGTACTTTGGGATGATTAAAGGTATACCAAAATCTCTGGCAGGAGCAGTCAAACTTGCCCTGTTTAACCGGCTGCAGAACAGATTGAGGAGAACTCCCATATACAGGGTTTCTGTATTCTGGTGGAGGCTCACAGCGCAGGTCTTAACTATCATGGCTTGTGCTCACTTCTAGAGTTTACTTTGATGGCCATTTTGATTATATCTAATATTGAGCCTGTATGACTGGCTTTATTCCCCTTTTCATAAAATTTTGCCAATCATAGCAAAGTGTCTGACTTATTCAGAAAGCTCTGTAAGTCTTCCTAGAGGTTTTAGGTGTATTATGGACACATGTTCTGGAGAGGAGTGCTGCATTCGGTCTCATCAGGAATGTCTTCTGTTGCAGCAGGACAGAGGGAAAGGAATTGCAGAAAAGGGCTGTTGCTTGAGAGGCCAACAGCAGGGAAATTCCAGTGGGCAGACCAGCACCTGACATGAACCACACAGAACTACGTGAACTGAAGCAACCAAGCAATGCTCTGAGAGAGAAGGATGCAGAGACACTTCATAAATCTGTAATTCAGAAAACAAGTTCAACACACATTCTAGGCTGACATTCAGGCCAGCCTATTGTATTCAAACATTCCTGTCTCATCATCCATGCCTTTGTAGGGTTGCATTCAGCAACCACTGGTACAAACAAATGGTTAAGGTAATAAAATATCTTGGACTAAGCTCATCTGCTGATGCTTAGTCTCTGAGAGTGTTGAGAGAACACAGAATTGGTGGGGTGATGGGTTGGAGGAAGACACAGGATGCCTGTTGAGTATATTGCTTCCTATTCAAGTTCTCAGCTGGATGCCATATCAGGAATGTACTTTTTCATTTGGCCAGGAGAGTCAGTCTATTTTCCTTCTGTAAGTGGTTGTTGGCATGTGAACCTGAAATTGAAAGAAATAAAATGGAAGAAGCCAAGTACTTCATGTAAGATTCAAAAAAACAGTGTTAGAGACACGTACAACATTATACAGTTACGATACTTTTGCAGTATTCTTATAATATAATAGAGAAAAATAACTGGCCCACGCAGTTACCAACTCTATATCTGTTGTTGGGATTTGGTGGAAGAAGTGCAGTTACCCACCAGCAACCTGATTCTGCTTCCACTGAAGTCATACAGAGTTTTGCCAACGTCTTTAGTAGGTGGAAGAATAAGATCTGTTCAGCCAGTGCTTGAAAAGTTTTCTCAGCGTGTTATTGGATAAGTGCCACGGTCTAAAGGGCAGTGGGTGGCCCAGAGAGGAGGAGTTTCAGAGAAAAAAGATAGAAAGTGGATTCAAATTGTTTGGGGAAGAAGGTCTTGTATAAGAGGAAAGGCTGGACTTTGGAGGGACATGGTATGTCTGATCTTTCTGTTGACTAGTGACTGTGGAAGGGCCCACTGTGTCAGAAAAAAAGCCAGTAATGAAGTCTAGGTTTGAATTTTTAAGTGTGTTGTTTCACAAAGTGTTGATATCAGAGAGATGCACCAAACAAATGGAAATAGATTTGGATGGCCTGTTGATGTTCATAGCTGCTGGTGCAAAGGAGCCAGACCTGAAGTGAGGGTGTAGAAATATAGGTCCCTTGGAGACAGGAAAAGCACTTTTGTTCATATATCCTTGTTTTAGGAAAAAGAACTTTAAATCCTTGTAAACTGTTAAGTCAGGTGACATTGTCTCCTTGGTCTCTTATTGAACCCTTCCAAGAGGACTACACATCGGTACTCTGCATAGGCCTATCTTTTGTCTCAGTATTGACAAATCACTAAATCAGTTTCCTTGTCATTTCGAGGATCATGTGCAAGAGCAGTTGCAAGCATTTGGCGAGTTGGCGTCTTATCATCCTCCCTGCTCAGTGAAAAGTGATGCAGTAGTTACCATCCTGAGGAAGGGGCACGGTCAGGGAGCGGGGAATGTGAGGGCAGTTCACGCATAAACTAGGAACAAAATGCAATAATGAGCTTGACTATTCAACCATCTTCATTGATTTCCATTGAGTGGCCTGCTGAGAACATCAAGAATGATGGCATATCAGTAGTCAAGACACTAGAGATAAGGACAGGGAGACCTGAACAAGTCTGGTCTTTGCAGCACTGTTGTCACTGTCAAAAAAAAAAAAGAAAAAAAAAATTCTGCTAAATTCACTTCAGATCCTGTAGGAGAAATGGTGGCTAGGCTGTGTTCATGCAGTTTGGGTATCTTCACTGCTCTTGCCTTATCACCTTGATAAAAATGGGCAATTGACTACAAGTACAGGCATCAATATACTTGAATGTACCCAGTACCATCATGATGGGCATGGCTGTAGGTGTGTAGGACAGCACATGCACAGGGAGAAACTGACTCTTGGAGTTCCAGTGTTACATGGAATGAGACCTGAAGGTGCTGAGTATGACAGTGGCAGCCTTTGAAAAAGCGGAAAGACGGAGGTACTTGTATGGTGTAGGAGCATTATATTGGCAGCCAGGAAAACTGACAGATTTGAAGTCCAGCTCTGCTGTTCCCCTCTCTCAATGCTTGGACATACTATTCTACCTGTACATCTCATTTTGTTGAAAACATAAAAATACCTGTTGTTTCTGCAGCCTTTGTATTTTCTGCAGCCTTTGTATTTCTGGTTTGGGAATCCTGAGAAAAGTGGATACAAGTTAATATTTGAGGTGGGTCTGCAACCACTGCTTTAACATCAATCCCCTTACAAAAAAACAACCCAAACAAACCCAAAACCAACAACTCACCCACGCTGGGCTATTGGCTGCAAACATTTTCAGACATGCAGTGAATTAGAGTACAGAGGCCAATACCATAGCTTGAATCCTTTACGGTTTCAACCAGGGTTCAGATGACAAGATCAAGATTGGAAACCTAAACGCTCTGCTTTTCTGATGTTTCCCCTTATTTCTTTCCATATGTTTGATTGATTTCACATTGTGTATGTCCACTAGCCAGGATTCAAGAGAAGATAATCAAAAGACAGAACAGGTCTGGTGCTGCATTATCCTTCCCACATTAAACTACTTGGAAATAGCAATAGATACTACCACTTGTAACAGGAGAGGATACAAACTACACTCCTTACAGAAATACTATATAAGGCCACAAAGCTATGTGCTAACAGCAGAAACTCCTAATTCACCGTTTATATCCCTTTTCAGCATTCACAGAGAGGGATACAGTGAAGATTTATGTACCAGATGAGCTAAATTAAGTGAGAGTCTAATACCTCTGAATGACCTCATGCCTTTCACTAAACCAGTAGATCATCTAAGACCTCTCTGTATATCATCCCATTATATTTATCTGCCAAGAATCTTGGCTAATATATTCATCAGTTTTATAATGGAAAATACATTTGTTTATGGTAAAGAACTTGCATTTTCTTCTTACCAAGTTTTTAATATTTACATTGAAAAGGTATGCATCCCACCTACAAGCTAGGGATCAACCACTACTGGGTAGACGAGCATAACAAAAAAATTGGAAGGAAGGGATACTTCTGTTCCACTGCTATCTCCTTTTGGGACCCTTCCAGCAAATACACATTTAAGCACTTCTAGAAACCTCCTGTCTCAGAAAAAATATCAGCACCAATTGCATTTCAGCCTCTTTTACAACCTGATAATTGTATGTGCTTTTTTAGGGTCTTATGAAGCTCTATTTCAAATTGTAGGCACTGTTTTATATTGCTTAATGGCTTTTCCAATTTGCCCTGCTTAAATCTGATATTAGCACTGTGTGTGAACTGCAAATGGGGATATATAGATTTCATGCTGTGTATGCAGCTTGTTAAAGAGCACTGGCTACTTACTGCAGTGTTGGAAAAGTCCTGTCTTACACCAAAGAACATGGGAAATGCTTTTGCCATGAAGTCTCTTAGCTGTCTAGGTTTAGATGCACAATGAGGCCACACATAGAAGGCAGCACTGAGCGTGAGAGATGTTCTTTGTTCTTTACAAACATACCCCCTTCTTGAAAGCTGTTTGCACCATGGAAGATAAGAGAGCTTTTGTGATTTTGCCTGCAAGTTTGCCATACTACTTCAGAGCTGCAATGGCTGCCTGAAGAGTAAGTCCACTAACCTCACTGGTTTGCAGGTATACACTATGGTCAGGGAGAAGTGCTGTGAGAGTGAAGGCCACATCCTGCTGCTCTCGGTGATGTCCTGTACCTTGCATGTTCAGCTGGCACAGAAGTGGCTGTACAGATACACAGCACATGTCATCAGACCAGAACTGTGTTCGCTTCTGCAAGGAGACCAGAATTAGCATCCTGATCCTGGTTTGGTCAGGTTGTGTGGAGGATTTCAGTCTTCTCGCAGTTTAGTTTTCTTGCTTTTTGTAAAAGGTTCAGCATTATAATCTGGAGGAAGCAGAAATAAATCACAATCCAGAACTTTCAATTCAAGCACAGGCAAATTGAAGTGCTTTTGAATTCTGATGCTGCACCAGGTGTCCTGCAAATGGTACAGAGGGCGATGCTAGTGTGAGAATCACTGGTAACTGCTCTCTTGTTCATGTCGTCTTCTCTAGGTCTGCATCTGAGGAACTGTGCTAGAATAGCATGGCTTTCATACAGAGTAATTCTCTTTACACCAGCTGTGCAGAACACACCTTTATGCACGTGCAGTTTCACACACAAAACTCCAGGTGGATTAAAAAAATGTTCAGGATATCACTTTTAAAAAACAAATTATTATTGCCAAAAAATGCTAGTTAAGGCCATCCAGATTAATCAGGTTGTTATCTATGGTAGAATAAGAGAATAACTTTGAATTTTTGAAATAAAAAGATTAATATTCTTTTAACTCAAAGCAACAACATATTTGAAGGTATAATTTAATTATTTAATCTTGCAAACAAAGCTGACAATGCTTCAGGTCTTGTTTTTGGTGGGTTTTTTTTTAAGTTTCTTTGTGCTTCCTGCAAACCATAAAAATTTTCATTTTTGCAATTGTAGTTAATATTTGCAAAAATTACTATTATCCCAAAACTCTTTCAAGAAAAATGGAAACTGACAGCAGTATCTCCAGGAGAGAGCAGCTTGATATGTTAGAAATCAGTTAATTTTGCTAAGATCAAATTGTCTGCAAAACTAAATGCAAATTAAATTTCATCCAATCTGGTTTGTATTTTTTAAAACAATGGAACCAAGAATATCAATTTTAGGATAGAAAGGCATGGTTTTATTTTAAAAATAAAATGTTAGAATGCTTGTATCTCAATAGGAATGTAAACCGTTAATTTTGCCTTGTGCAAAGAGCCTTCTTGCAATACACCGTATCTAGTTTTTGTGATCTGCAAGCATTTATTCATTTTGAGCAATTGCTTTCAACACTGATTTTTTTACACTTTCATATTGAGATTGTGGTGTAGTTTACACTATGAGTTTCCGTTTCACCTTTCACAGACTCCAGAGAAGCAGTTCAGCAGCCCTAAGTTCACAGTCTGAAAATAAACAGATACTAAGAGTAATATTCATTACGGTACTCAATTTAGCATGCCCAGTGTTGACACAAAAAAAATACATAGCCTCCCTGAAGACTACTACTAACATAATGGTGTAGCGACCTAGACTGTAGTCTCATGTACGTTGTTTTTTTATGTGAACCCCCTTTTGGTAAGGATTTTAGAGACATTTATCCACTACATTTCCAGTGGAGATCCGTGCAAACACAGTATCCAACCGCACGTACACGTTCTTTGGTTCACATATAAAGCATATAAATTTGGATTCATTGTTTTTGTTGCCTGGGTAACTTCCACATGCATTTTGCTCTATGAAGTCTGAGAGGAGGAGTTCCTGAGGGAAAACTAAAGGTGATATGGTGTAAATGTCTCTTATAAAGTCATATTGCAAAAGAATTCTATGCGCCAAACAGCAAGTTCCTTGAAACCATGCTTAAATATAAGCACATGTATAGTTTTTCATAGAAAGTGACTAATGTCTGATCTTACATGAGAGGAAAAAAAAAGATGGACCCCAAATTAGTAGCCAAATTTTGCTTTTTAGTCTAGAATACTTACTCAGATGTCAAGCCTGCTAGCTGTACCCCACCTTCAGTATTTGGCTGAAAACACTGATGAGCACTGTGAGTAGGAAGTTTTATGCCAAGCAAGCCAGCCGCAGCTTAAGTAGAAAGGAACTTTAGAATGGGATAAGTGAAAACAGACACTAATACTGTTCAGTCTCTGCTTCAGAGCTGTGTTGTTCTCCAGGAATTGTAAGAGAAACACTATGTATGACCTTATTGCAAATCAAGTACTGTGATTAACTGGGTAATAACTTCAAGACATTCTTTTTTCTCTGAGGATGAGAAAGAGTCTCATGAAAAGAAACTTCACACACTTGATAAGGTGAGGGGAAAGCCTGTCACTTGATTACAATTAAGAAGACTTTCTATTGGACTTTACTTCAATTTTTGCTTTTGTAATGAATTAAGTAATAGGAAATTTGATTTGGATTTTCCAAGTTGTACTGCCAGAGACTTATGACAAAAACAGACTTTCAGGAACCCATTTGAAGGAAGTATATTCCACTGGATCTGTAGGACTTCCATGCTCTGACAGACAGACTGGCATTTGTTGAATAAATGAGACATTGACTCTTCTCTGGTCCAGTGGGGGTTCTACTTACAGGTCCCACTCCAGGAGATTCAGTGCTTACCTGTGAGAGCCAGACAAAGACCTGGATGCCAGCACAAATTAACAGATGAGAACAGTTTACACAGGAAGATGATTTTACCCTCCTTGTTTTAAATTAATTTCCTGGGCAAATAGTGTATGGAAACAGCATGCACTGTATTCTTCCCTGAAGAATTGCAGGGAGCACTGGCTAGTGGCTTTAAGGGGCTGTACTTACCTGTTTGTTGTGTGGCTTATATTGACAGATGCATTTCCCCTGCTTTAGATTCCAAGTTGTGTTCAGCCAGCCAGGAAGCAGACACATATAGTAAGGGACTGTAATTTCATTTTCCTAAAATGCTAACTTTGCTTTCATTTCCTTTTCTGACCTAAGGTGTCAGCCCTTCAATTTTTAGGGGGGAGAGAGAGAGAGGCTGAGCTTCATTCTTCACCACAGGATTCATTCATGTTATCACAAGACACATCTCGTACTCTGGTATCGCTTAGCAGGTCAGCACTGTGGTTTTTCAGGGATCCCTCTCCACAGTAGATGTAGCTGACTGGCATTTGATGTTGGCCAAGTGCTACTTACATAACTCTTACAAGAATTATTCGTCTGAACTACTTAAACTGGCGCCAGTAGCTTCCCGCTGGCTTCAGGTGAGACTGATCTGATTTTTATATATCTGCTTTAGCTGTAGTGAAAGAAATCATAGTGCCTTGGCTAAAATGGTTAGCTGCAAGCTGAGCTGTTCAGGGATAGGATTTAGGGATTCACTATTTTCTTGAGAGGAGTCGGTCAGTGAAGTTTTGCCATTCCAGGATAGCCAGATGGTACACAAAGACTACTTCATTTTGTTGCTGTTGACTCCCTCTGTTCCTTAATAGCTTCCTGCATGCAACTACTGAGGGAGAAATCAAGGTTCCACTCATCACGCCCAGTATGCAGGCGGTGTTACAGTCCTAAGAACGAAGATCATCTCCCCAGTGGTTTAATTCCCCAGTAATAGTTACTTGACTACATGTCCCACTGCTTAGGCTATGTGCTGGGTACTAGAACAGAGGCTGTGTTAGAAATAAAATAGATTTTTTTTTTTCTGGAATATTCCTGTAACTCAAGGGTTTCCTTGAAGTGTGTCACATTCTCTGTGTCTCCCGGGACACTTATGTCAGTGAGTCCTGTTTTTCTTCTTCAGCTACTGTGTGATGGAGACATGCTTTGGGTTGGTCCCTTTTGGATGATCTTTCAGCTGTGTTCAGGTTTAGATTTCCCATGGCACATGTTCTGGGCTCATGCTTCTGTCTGCTTTAAGTATTTTTACCTTCTTTTGTGCATTAACGAAAAGATAAAAAACCATTTAGCTTTGACAGGTACTGGAATTTGTTCCAAATGCATTCCACTTAATACCTACCGCATTTCTAAGTGATTTGACTGTGAAGATTTTTAGGTGTCTGTGTATCTGAAAGATTTCCAGGTTGCATGTTCATCTGTTAAGATGGAAATAAGATTTGAGCTGGCAAGTCCTACTTGTAGGTTTTCAGTGACAAAGAAAGTGCTTCTAAGCTGACAAACACAGGTGGAGCATTGCCAGTTTGTGGCATAATTTTCTTCTAGACTGAAATTCTCACTTGTGCAGATTACTGCAGCAATTAAAAACTGACTCACTCCTTGAATTCCTTTGCTTTTTAAAGTAACGGTTGGCTTGGGATTTCTGAGGTTTTCATCAGATTTGTCTTTATTTGTCGTTACTCATCTGTTTTTTCCTAAGTCTGAACAGCATTTTATGTTACTTGCATGTAAATTGAACTTAGAAAGACTATACCATCCACAAAAAATGCATAATGCATTACTGTGATGCTTATTTGTAGAGTCTTTATGCTGTTTTTATACAGTCTTTTATTACATGCAAAGCTGTTAAATGCCCCGCTCTTAAATTCAAGATTTCCTAAGAGATCCCTTTATAAGGCTCTATTTTCATTTGAATTAACTTTGCCAAATTTGCACTGTTTATACTGATATTTTCCATGTCTGTCTTAGCCTGAATTTTTTGTTTTACTGTTTCAGATTAAATGGTACAGATGTTTCCAAGAACAAGATTAGAGAAAACTGCATTGTTTTTCCCCATTGTTGATTTTTTTCATAAATCCATCAGGAATCTCTAGAGTCTTTCATTCTCTGAAGCAACGATTTGAAGCATTAGGGTAAGAGGAGAGCCATGAGGAGGAGGTGCAAGAAGAAATGAGATGGAAACAAGCCTTAAGGGATCAAACGGTCTATCTAAACAATGATCTCCTCCTGAATGTTGTTTTGAACCCATGAGTCCCAAGTGTTTCTTTTCCTTTGCTCTCAGCAATTAGTTTTGAGAAGTTTTGGAAAATTATTATTATTCTCTTTTAGGAGTATGTTGATGTCACTTGGGCAGTCTTCATTCTGGCATTTCCGTTTTTTTGGGGTTTTTTTGTTTTGTTTTTAGATTCTTTGGATTATAACTAACATGGTTTTAACCTTTTTCTCCTTTTGTGTGGGTATGCATGCAGTTTATATCATGAGGGTATTTCAAATGCAGTTAATGCAATGCGAAGTTGAAGAAAGAAATGCACTTGCATAGAGAGCTCATATTTTAGTGCAATGGCTGATGCGGCATAGGAAGAATAGTAGTGCAGAAGGTGACAAGGGCAATACGAAACTGAACAAAGGAGGTATCTAAAATAGTTGTTAGAACTTTTTCATATAAAGCTATTACATAGTTGTAGAGTCTGTCTAGAGAAAATGGAAGACTGAAAATAGGGTTTATATGGGGACTTGTTTACAGATGGTTCTTACCAGAAATTGTCATGTCCTGTGTAAATAAAATTTTCTAATTCCTGCATCCATGTCTGATAAAAAAATTCAAATTCTTTTTTAAGCTTTGACTTATGCTAAGATAACAAACCTCAGTGTGTATTATTTTCATAGGGGACATTTTCTCACATTGAGTTTTCAGTCTTTACAGAACACATAAAGAGTCATTATTCCTTTGCAGGCAGAGACTTTATATCTTGCAACATATCACATATTCTAGTCAAAAGAATCCCACTGGGTCTGCAGAGCTCAGTACTTGTCCCCGGCAACTCTGAGTGACACACATGCTTCAGTCTTACACCCTTCACTAAACAGAATCTCCTTCCAAAATAAATGTCAAAGCATCAGCCAGGAAAAAAATAAGATGCTCCATATGGGGGTAAAGCCCCTGTTCTATGGTTCAATTTTTAGGACAAATAATGTAATGGAAAAGAAATTTGTTAAAGAAAAATGTTTCACAGACCTGAACAGATCAATAACACAAAGACAACTCGGTACTTTTTTTTTTTTTTAAAGGCCAGGAAGTTTATTGTTGTTGTGCACCTCTGCTAACACTTTCTGCATCCTTGGCTCCTGCAGTCTCACATGACTGTGGGGGACAAAACTGGTGCTTAGAAAGCATTTCCCCTTCATGTAGTCCAGCAAATTCACAGAGCTGCATTGCCACAAAGCATAGCCAAAGATCAGTAAAACTTCTGTTTCCTGGGAGAAAGATCTCTGAGTTTGGAAAAAGTTCAGGAACACATGGAGGCTGGAGTTCACATCCACTGAACACAATTTAGTAAGTCAGATACAGAGACAGGACCTGCAGCCCCAACAGCATCACGCTGCTAACCATACCAGTTGTGTCCCACCGTGGCAGTAGAGGCACCATTCTCAAAGTTGCCCAGCCTAAGGATAGACTATGTATATACAAGGAAAAGGGCAAGCCTGAAAAGCCTGAAAGAAGGAAAGAGAGACGGCTGAGGAGAAGTCTTATTGGGCAAGATGAGGCAAAGGCAAGAAGATTGAGGAGATATGGAAAAGACTCTGTAATGGTCCCAAGAAGAAAAGATAGGATCACATATCTAGGCATGCTGTCATCATGCACATGCAGAACTAGACCAGCTTAACATAACCTTTGACATGTCCCAATTTTTGAGTGTTTACCTCTATTATTTGTTTTAAAAGTTGGTGTGGCGTTTTTTTGTAAATTTGGAACTCTACACACATACAGAAAGACTCAAACGTGACAGAAGGTGTGGAAGGGTGTACATTGCTTTGACTTGACATGCTCGTACGTGCAAGTCATGTCTGTAATATGCATTTTCAAATGGAAGATTTGAGTGGACGTAAAATGGAGAGGTGGAAGATAATGTGATTTGTTGTGATTTCAGCAGGAATTTATCTTTTTCTGTACATCTACATGTTCTTCCCTGTGCTCTGCAAAAGGACAAAATAGGCTGAAGATATGTAAAAAAACTTTCTAGTGTGGCAGGGAGGAAAGGTTTCAGAGCATAATGGTTAACTCACCATCTGAAAGAGAAGGTACCTGGGTAAAAAGCAGACTGGGGATCTTTTGGAAGTGGAGGACAAGACAAGCTATTAGGGCCACCCTATTTGCTACTTCTGTCTTGTCCGTCTGGCATGGAGCATGGATAATTTCAAGTCTGAAAATACTAAGAAAGACACAGACACATCCTGTAAAACTGCCTTGCGTAACCTGCTGTTGATCTGCTCTCGCTCTGGTTGAGTAACTGAGAAAAGGCAGAGGGGTAAGGAGTGTTCCTGCTTATCTCCAGGCCCGGTCTTTCACCTGTTTTTGTACTGGTTTAGCTACCTAGCTAGATGGGCTAGGAATCTAACTCATCACAGAGTTCAAAATCATAGGGCAGTTTTTGCTTTTAAATCAAATTTATCTATTTGGCACAGCATGCTATCTGTCTGTCACAGGGATCAAGATAAAATGCAAGCCCATTCCCTCCTTCCTTTTCCTTCTGTCTCTTTCTTTCTCTTTGAAACTTGCTAAAATGAATACCAGACAATATCCTTTGACAAATGGGTAGAGCTTCCTGCAGGTCATTTCAGAAGTAGTTCTCAAGTTCTCATTGAAAAATCAGATTGCAAATAAGCAACAGTCCACTAGTGTTTGAATAAATTCTTGTCTTTTTGTCTTAACATTAGCATCTATCAAATACAATAAATTGTTAAAACAATGTGAAGAATTTGAGACTGAAATAATTTATTTATAGGGAATAATTTGTATTTGATTTGTCGTAGTATGCAGGTACTGTTAGTGAGTGAATGAAAACTGGCATTTGCAAAGGGAAATGGGTGCCAGATACCCATTTTGGTGAGATTTGAATACCTTAAACTCAGTTTTAAGTTCTCAGCCACAGTTCTTAAAGGTGTTGGTTTAGTCTATAAATATCTGAAGTTTTTAAGAAAGATGTATTCATCTAAAGTGATAAAGGATCTGGGTGTAGGATAGTAACGTGAGTTCCATTCAGATGTTTTTCCCACACACATTTGCACGCAGGAGAACAGGACTGTCTAAGCCTCAGATTCTTCCCCCTTCCAATCCAAGCATTCTCCACTCTCCTTCTCCAGATGAATATGCAGGACTTCACATCCAGGTTTTTTTGCCGTCCATCAACTCATGACAGACAGTCTAGAAAATAGTGCGCCCTAAATGTCATGTAAATGTTAGTCTTAATCAGGCAGCCAAATACAATATTGTGCTACAGCTAAAAATGAATTAAAGAACCTGACACACACACTTTTAAGAATTTCCCTAGAAAGGAAGGTTTAGGGAAAGTTCATATGTATAGAACAAGTAGCATGTAGTCATAACAGGATGTGGCTTTTGTTAACTGAAAAAATGAGGAAGAGTCAATATCCAAAAGAAATGGAACCTTTTTAAAAAGTTGTAGTAGGGGGGAATCCATCCATTGATGTGGGGTGAGAAGGCCTACCTGTCTGTTCTCCCTGGGGAACATGGAAACAGGATAGACAAAAAAGCCTCCAAACCATCTTCACAGCACAATATAGGAAACTAAGAAGGCTTGATATCTCAAGGCACTGTGAAAAAAGAACGGAAGTAGCAAGGAAAGCCATTTCCATAATTTCATTTCCACATTATCAATAACTTTCATAAAAATCAGCCACAGCCACCTTTCCTTTATCCTTACCCTTTGGCACTGTGTTAGTGATGAATGGTTGCTCCCTTTTATAGCAGAGCTACCACTGTAGCAATTAAAGCATTCTCTGTTTCTTAATAGTCTGTACTGAACTTTGCAAACATCTAAGAAATCTACCCTATAAATAATCACACTATATTCTGAGCAACCTAATGGTTATCTGAAGGGACAGGCTTTCTCTTGGTTAGAAATTCCCGGTTCCAGATCCGAAAAGTGACAGCAAAAATGACACTGAGGGTCCTTTACTGTGTCTCATTAACTTCCAGGTCAAAGCTCCAACTGATCCGTTACTGAATGTGGTTTTTTTCTGTGTTCCACATACTCAGTTCCAAATGCTTGCTTTGTGTGGCATGTGTGACACTTTACCCTTACTGTGAGTTGTTATTTGTGTGGTGTGATGCCTTTAGCTTGTATTCCAGTCAAATTACCAGCTGCTTTTGGTTTGTTATCATGTTCTCACTTTATTGCCTCCTGGTGCACTGATAACTAGGTGACATTCTGCATGTTTGCTAACAGCTTTTACTAGCTCTGTGGATATCATTATTCTCTGCAAACTGTTTTGGGGTGGAGCTCAACAGCCTTTCTCTGATTATAATCTGAAGGTTTTAGAGGAGGTTTGCCATTTTTTCTGTGTTCAATACAGACTGTAATATATTATCCTGTTAGCTGTCTGAATTCATACCCCTTTTTAATGCAGGCATTTAACCAAATAGCTAATAACCACATCATCGTACAATTAGTTTCTTGTAGAGAAAATGAGAATTAACCAAGTGATTTCCTTTAATAAGGAAAGTTGATATCCCTTTTTAAATGCCAGAAATTTGGCAATAAAAAGTTCCTATGTGTTGTTTCCATTTGGATAAAAACAACCCGATGATGGCAGAGTACACGTTTGTTGCAGTCCTGCTTACGCGTAAGGATGTACACAAATCATGTTCATCTGACTGTATTTGAACAAAAGCAGTTACTTGGCCTGTAGGTCCATGCCTGTCCTTCTGGCAAGCTGCAGTCTAAAAAGCTGGTGCTCTGCCATGCTGTTTGTTTCCTTCTTTCTGTTTTTCTCCTTGCTGTTTGCAGTACACACCTAGGGCCAAATTCGTCTCCAAATCCTGATGGTATCTTTTGTTTTCTTGCTTAACAGAAGGGCAGTGAACCTTCTCTGCTTTTGCCTGACTATAAGCGGCCTGTCCCAGTTGCTTAATTATAAAGAGGTTTGGGATTTCCTTTAAATCACAGACTTATCAAGTGGTGTCTAATCAATCATTGGTATTCTGGGCAATTATGAAAGTTTTTTCCTATCAATTTCTTTCTGAAGCTCAGACTGAAAAGTATTTTAGATTTTCTAAATGTTTGGGTTGACTTCCCACATAATATAAAGAATTTTACTACTTTTAATATCTCTTCAGTATCATGTAATTCCAGGAGGAAAATCAGATTCCAAGCCAGGATCTCTTCCAAATTATTTGTTGTCTTTCAGTCAGAGAGTTGCTCTGGGATTTCAGCAGTCGAAGGAGCTAATCATGCAGCTCCCCTAGCCTGGGAATAAACTCACCCTCACTTTTTCTCTGCCTGGCTTTAATGGTGTCAGAGATACAATGGCAAAACGCAGGTTTGTTTCCAGGTCCTTTTAACATGAATCGTTGATACAAAAGGCTATAGCTGCAGCAACACTTCAGTGCATCACATTTGTAGTCTATGGCAAAGCTGACAACTCCCATGAAACTACTAGATCTATATGTGTTTCATTCAAGCTGTGATACAGTTAACTCCGTCATAGTATAGTCCTCCCAGACAAAAACTGATAAAACAAGTCTTTACAAGTTCAAAGCATCTATTTTTTACTGAAAAGTACCTATTTTTTAGTGATACTGGCATTAAAAATATTTCTTGTTTATTTGATTCAGGTTCCTTGATGTGAGTAACATTGTCATTACGTTGAGAATGTATTGCTGTTTTTAGAGGAGAGGTGGGAAAGAGGTAAGAAAGCTCGCCAGGTATTAATCTGGTAGTTCATACTTGAAGTCTGGATACCAGTATTGACTGTTCTGTTGCTTGCTACCTGTGCTCCACCTCTGAATAAGAAGTACACTTATCTGAAGTTTTTTATGTGATGCATACAAATGTGTAATCATAACTTTCCTCTACATATTTTGTGAATATTTTTACTGTTTATAACACAGACCTAAAACTCATCCTTCTTTCAGCCGATACATTCAGAGGTTTGCCTTTTGCCTTGGATACATGATGTAAGAGCAAAAGTAGCTTTATCCACCAACTTCCTGGGCACTGGGGTGTTCAATCTATTTTGTCCTGCCAGTAGTGCTCATGGACCTTCACTGTCCTCCTACAAAGATTTCAAAACCCACTACTCCAGAAGCAATTCAAAGCCACAATGGACCTAATCCCCAGTTTATCTAGGGGGACTTTATTCTCATTTGGTGGAGTGAAGGGCCACAGAGAATCAGTGTAAGTTAAATTCACTTTAACGCTTCTTCATATTGCCTAAGTATCATCAAAAAAGTTGGGACTGGATTCTCACATGCCTTGTAGCTCTCAGTAATCAAGTAACTTGTCTGCTTTCTCTGCCTGAAGGAGAAAGATGGTCCAGCTGTGTAGACTAAAGATACACCAGGATGCTTTTGGTAGCAGAGTATGAGAACTTGCACTTACATGTGGGTCTGCAGCTGGCTGCAGTCAGCCACATTCCCCCCACTTCTGACCCTCGTATCTAGTTGGCACTGTTTTGCAGTTACAAGTGCAGAAGATGCTCAGTAAGGTGAAGCAATGAATCCTGAGTCTGGCCAGTTTCTCCCCGGTCCTCTTTTTCCTGTAGGTTCTGCTCAATTAGCATGATCCTGAGCCAGGCCTTCCTACCTCATATGATAATCACAGCACTGCAATATGATAACTGTCCCTCTGGTTTGCCTTGTGCTCAGCTCCACTTATCTCTGATTCCCTTATTGTCTTCTGACTGTTCATGGGCCATAATAATTGACTTCACTTGTACACTTGGACTTTTCGTGCCTTACAGCATGTTGGAGCTGTCAGCATTTGCCTGTCCTGTGACTGTTCCATTACATCAGCCACAAAGTTATGCAATATCTAAGATGAAGAAATATCAAAGAAAAAAATCTCCTTGGAGTCCTGCATGCATGTCTCTTCTAGACACCAAAACAATCCACAGAGAATAACACACGTTAACTGCTGTGAGTGAAGCAGAAGTAGGAGCTGCACTTGTTCCTCCCGCTGAAAGGCAAGAACATCGCTTGCTTTTGCATGTATAACCTGCACAGCAGTAGCTCTACTAGTCCTTCCTTTGCCCACCTGTGCAGAGTTACATACTGCAGTTCTTTCTTAGTATGCAGAAATGGCATGGCAATTGCATTCAGATGTTATACGGAGGAACATCAGCTAGGTTTTCCCCTGAGCATTTTTTTTTTCAAATGGTAACTTTCTTTTCTGTCCTTGACACGTAATCCTTCTGCTGCTTAAAAGCCTTGAGAAGGCTTGAGAAGGATTTGTGTCTTCTGGCGTAGAAGCTAGGAGGACATTGTCTGATTGGCAAAATAAGGTAACAGCAGAGTATCTCATTGCGGGATCCTCATCAACTAACACCTTTACCATACACAGCAATTGTTAACGCACAGTACAAATGAGATTTGTGAACCTCTCTCTAATAGGATCCTTCCAGATGCAGTGATATTTTATGTGAGGTTCGGTGTGAGGGACTGTGAAAACTCCAGCAGTGCTTTTCTTGCACTTTGAAGAGACCTGAATTTGCTTGTGAAGTTCAGTTCAGGGTACAGCATTTATTACAGAGGCCTGTTTCTGATGGCACAAGCACATACCGTGAGTCCCACTGAGTGGGCCAAAGATCATCTGTAATAATCTCTTAGGAACTGATAGCTGGATGAAAATTACAGTTTCCAAACCAGAAAAGACTTGCTGTTACTTAATATACTTTTAACACAGAGGGGCATTTGTTACATGTGAGTCTTTGGCAGTAACTTCCTAACCACCTTTTCCTTAACTTCTCACACTTAAGAGTTGCTTTTTCAGACTAAGGCTAAATTACTTACCAACACATAAACATAGTTATTTTGTTAATGCTTTGGATATTAGTGTGAATGATACCATGGCCCTAAGCAAATTTCTCTTTGGGTTTTAGACTTTTGAAGGAACAATAAGACCAATGATTTAAAAAGTGGTTATTTATTGTAATTCTTATGTTGTGTCTTTGCAGAGCTTGCTATTTTTACCAACTAAAATGCAGGGAAATTTTCAAAAGCAGTTTAAAATAATAAACTTGTCTTAAGTCAAGAACAGATCCTGTCAACCTATTGGCTCCCACTTCTGTTTTGAAAGGAGCACTGCTGTAGCAGCAGTCATTCTTCTGGTATGAGTTTCCCATGGGTTTTCACTGTGAGCAGTCTGTAAATTTTGACCAGATCTTAGACAATGACATTATTAGAATTAAGAGCTTCTGAAGGAGTCCTGTGGAACAACATTTACGTGCTTCATACCTTGTATGACAGATTAGCATAAAATCTTGACCTTCTAAGACTAGCTGTTTTCCTCATTCCAGCAGAAGTCACTGAGAAAGGGGAGAGAAGGTTTAAAAAAAAGTAAAGAATCCCCATGTCAGACTATGCTGGCTTTTTTCCAAGAGGTGAAATGTTCTATAAGAATTTGTGTAATGCATGTACATGGTTTCTTGACTTTATATCGAGAATTTATGTAGGATGGAAATCAAAATACACAGCATCTGTGTGAAGAATGTGTGCTTGTCCTGGGAAGCTTTGACACAGAAAGAACCTGCAGCAGTGTGTGACATGGTACCTGTGTGCTGTCTCTGCAGTGTGTGCTTCCCCAGTGGGCATTTAGCTGCTGTTGCAGTGCTCCTTGGACTGTCTTCTGGGACTGTAACAGCTTTACCACAAACAAGTCTGACAGTAAAGTAAGCCATTTGGATGTATAGGTGCTCCATGCTTGAGGGTCACCAAGCATCTTCACAAATCCTGGAAATGTAAGCGTAAAGGATGGTCAATCTCCCAACAAGGTTTGTTGTGCGTCCATGAAGGGAGGCCCGCATGCATCTGCAGCCATATTCCTGGATCTAACCTGTCATTTACTACCTTATTACATCCTTGTCAGCAATAGGGAGCAACACATGATGACTACAGCAGCATACTACCCAGAAAGTGGGATGTGATCTATACTACCAAAAAAATCTGCTTCCACCTTCTTCCTGCCTGAAACAAATGGCACCCTATCACAACTGACTCACTGTTCCACTCCTGTACAGGTCTCTAGAGGGATGGCGGTGAAAATGGCTGCAGATTTTACTTCATGTCAGTAGTGCTATAGCAGACTTCATACAGAAAGATTGCTGTCCCTAACTACTGGAGATGCAGACTTAGCTCAGGCTTAGTGCCACATGGAATCTCTTTGTTTCAGTTTGCACCATTAGTGAGGCTCCAGCTGAACTGCGCCCTCACAGACATGTGCCAATTCTTTTTTCCTTCATAAGGTTGCAAATAGGTTCAAGGTTCAGGCTTGGGTAATTGTTCCCACAATGATATGTGAAAAATAAACAAAGCATAGAAAAATGTGCATGTGCACATGGCAAATCTGTATAGAAATGGGAGATCCATCAAAACCAAAATCACGCAGTGACAACTTCTAAGCCCCTTTTCAGCGTAGACCTAAAATATCCATTCCCCTTATTCATTCTGGGATCAGTCTGGGGATATGGATTCCTTGATTCTTTTCCAGAGCTGTAGTTAATCCTCTGGATCCATTTTAAGGCAACAGCAATAGTAATACTCATGTATTTGAACATAATATTTGGATTAGATCTGAAATGAGCTCAGCCAAGTCAATTAGCATCTTTGCTATGTCTCATCTGTGTTTGGTTCAGTAATACTTTTTATACATGGCATCTGGGAGCGGTGATTAATGATCAGAATGTGTTTTTGAAATTCTTGAATGAAAGCGGCTACATCAGTACAACATCTAAATACTTTAATGAGTTTGTCATTTTTTCTCTCGGTGCCAGTATTTTGTACATCGTAAACTCTTCAGCACAGCATGAAACTCCAATCCCATTAAATTTTATTGAGCAACTTAATAAAAATGAGTTAAGTTCCAACAAGAAAAAAACCTTAAGTGTGAGCACAAAGAACAGTTTTGTAAGCACCCTTGTGGGTCCGTGCAAGGATGCCTGGGTGCATATGGAGCCCTCCTTACTCCATTGATGCAGGCTGCCCCTTCTTGACACATAAGTGTTAGTCACAAAGAAATGACTACAGGACATCTTATTTCTTATGCGGCTTGTGTTATAGCAACAGTTTATCTTTGCACACATCAACCTGCATTAGAAAGCACTCCATGTGCCCATAGCCTGACTTGCAAAGAGAGAAACTGCAGACAAGGGATGGTAAGGGACTTTCTGGCTCCAGCACTGCCAAAGGAATTGTCAGCATACCCAATATGTTAACGGCTTTTGCCATGGGAATGCTTTGTGGCAGGGAATCGCTTTGAGGCTACTGAATCCATATCAAGCCATCTGGTAGTATGCTGAGTAAATTCCATAGATTTAGGGTCAGTAACCTACAGACAAGTAGAATAGTGCTCCCATGTGCAATATTTAGCTCTAGGAAGACTCTGTGTCTCCTTACATACTTCTAAAATAATGCAGAGCAAGTAACAAAAAGGTGTTTCACAGGTATGAGCCTTTCCTAATCAGGTTTCATCTATTTCTAATATTTAAACAATCTTTTCTTGTTGTTGCTTCTCCCAACTTGTAAGAATCACAAAATCACAGATTGGTAGGGGTTGGAAGGTATCTCTGGACATCATCTATTCCAACGCCCCTGCTAGAGCAGGGTCACCTAAAGCAGGCTGCACAGGATGGCATCCAGGCAGGTTTTGGACATCTCCAGAGAAGGAGACTCCACAGCCTCTCTGGGCAGCCTGTCCCAGTGCTTGGTCACCCTCACAATAAAGAAGCTTTTTCTCATATGGAGATGGAGCTTCCTGTGTTCTAGCTTGTGCCTGTTGCCCCTTGTCCTGTCACTGGGCACCACTGAGAAGAGTCTGCTCCCTTCCTCTAGACACCCACCCTTGAGGTATTTATAAGTGTTGATGAGATCCCCTCTCAGTCTTCTCTTCTCGAGGCTAAACCGACCCAGCTCTCTCAGCCTTTCCTCATACGAGAGGTGCTCCAGTCCTCTAATCATGTTGGTAGCCCTCTGCTGGACACTCTCCAGTAGTTCCCTGGCTTTCTTGAACTGGGGAGCCCAGAACTGGACACAATACTTCAGCTGTGGCCTCACCAGGGCAGAGTAGATGGGGAGGACAACCTCCCTTGACCTGCTGGTCATGCTCTTCTTGATGCACCCCAGGATACCGTTGACCTTCTTGGACACGAGAGCACATTGCTGGTTTGTGGAGAGTCCACCAGGACTGCCAGGTCCTTCTCTGCAGAGCTGCTTTCCAGCAGGTCAACCCATAACCTGTACTGGTGCTTGGGGTTATTCCTTCCTAAGCGCAGCACTGTACACTTGCCCTTATTGAATTTCATTGAATTCCTCTCTGCCCAGCTCTCCAGCCTGCGCAGATCTCACTGAATGGCAGCGCAGCCTTCTGGTGTGTCAGTCACTCCTCCCGGTTTTGTATCTGTAAGGTCACAGAACTTGTGGGCTTCTTTGCTTATAATGATATCCCATGATACTTAGAGAGAGGCAAAACCAGCTAAAAATACTCTACTCAGCCCCCTAGGAAAATATTTTTATAAGCCCAGGCAGCAAGCAGGAAGGCTTGAAAAGGAAAGTAAGACATACCTCTCTGAATCTGAACAAACCGTAGGAAAGCATGGCTTAAGAAATAGACTACATTTAAGCTTTTATTTTATATGAATCAATTTGCCTATCCAATGTAAAACACATGTCATAATCCATTCAGGTAATAGGAACAAGGAAAAATCTCTTTCTGTGATCTTGCTGCTTTCTCTGCACCCAGATGTGACCCTGGCAAATGATCAGAGACTTGCTTTACATTTTGTTGGTCAGCAGTATACATCAGTCAGGCTGCCAGGGAGCTGCTGTTTTTTCTTCTTACATTTCTACACTGAGACAGAATTGTCTGGGCCATGGGCTGTCCACAAAACAACAACACAACTGATTTTATATGGAGCATTTGTAGGTGGCAGGAAAGAATGCACTGTGGTATTATCCAAATACCCATGATTTTTGGGTGCTGTACGCTTGTGATGAGTCGTATGATAACGCTAAGGAAGATTTCAAGAGTATTAACACCATCTGACTTCAGTATCTAGTTTAAGTGCTGTTTCCATTGGAAGTTTGGTGCCTACAATATGATGAAATCTGTCTGTTAGTTTTTGGTCACTTCTGCATACTGTGTCCCACAGTTTTTGGTGTAGTAGCAAAGGTGAGAAAGGACCCTTGCTTTGTAGCCCCTTGTATGTGTGGTGACAACAAAACAATAGGAAATTTTGTCATTTTAGGTGGCATTTTATTAGCAAATTCTCTTCTTGTAAATATAGGACAACTTCCAGTGTTATAGGTGAAAGGCTGTCTTTACGAAATCATCATTAACTACTTGCATGTCCTTTCTGTAAATCATAGGAGGTTTTTTCCATGGTTTATACAGTGCTTATAAAAAAACAAACCAAACCCAAGCTATTTCTCAGAATCATTCACCATGAGTATGCCAAGCGAAAGCACATCTGCTGGTTAGTGCCCTCATCTTTCAGGCTTTCCTTGAGAAAAGCTACTGTTCCATAACTCAGCGTAAAGCTGGATAATGGCTTACCCATCAGGAAAATGTAAAAAATCATGTGTTTCTATGAAGTTTTGGAAAGTTCCCCTTTCCTACGTGCTTTATGTTCTGTTCACTGAGGAGCTCATGTAACCAGACGTCATGCCATACCCTGGAATCTGACTGTACCAATGTAGCAAGCAAACGGCTGTCAGCGTGCAGGCCCCAGCCAAAAAAACCCAACGCAACCCAACAAAAAATGACTCAAACTCCTGAATTCTGTCACAGCATTCTAAGGACATTTTTCGAGAGGACTGTTTTCCAACAGAGAGAACTGGAAGACATAAAAAACCCAAGTCACTATATTTTGGTGAAAGCTAAAGTGAACTTTGGTATTTGCCCTTGACCCTGGCACAGAGTCCTCTCACTAACTTTGGTTATATACTGGTTTCTTCACTTGTTTTTTTATGTGTTAAATGTGAAGCATACTTTCAAAGCAGTCACTCTAACACTTAAGGTTTTTTAAGGATAAACTGTATGGGCTAGTATTGCATATTTAATAGGAGATTGAATCATGAAGTGGTCTTGAAATACGTTTGCATAGAAATAGCTAAGAGTTCCCACTAGGAGAGTATTCCTTAGGTCATGGCTCTTATTTTGGTCATGGTACATCTGGAAAACTCATCATCATGTATTCACAAATGCTGTAATTTACTGGAGCAATTGTACCAGGTTGCTATGTTCTGTGTTTGGTCAGATCACTCATCTAGGATTAACTACCTTTTCTATAGTCTAGGTCGGTATGGAAGAAGCATGGTTAACAGGCTGGTCAAGGTGAGGCACCCACACAAGATTGCTCAGAAAAAGCAGTGTGTACTTCCTATCATTTTCAGAAAATGCCTGGAGAAGAAAAAGCAGAGCTCTAGCCTACCTTTCCAAGAATTATTAATGTCAAGTGAAGCCTGGAGCTAGAAAAACATTTTAATACCAGCCAGTCTGTTATACACATAAAGCTGGTATTTTACAGGGCATTAAATATTTTTGCCATATTTGTAGTCGTTTTCTCTTGTTCATGCCAATTCAAATACATGCTTCATTTTCTGATCTTTGTTACTCCTGACTAGCTCCCTGTTCATAGTTTTTCTTCCCCCAGCCTGCAGTTCTCAGGGGCATCTTGTTTTTTACTTATTTTTACTTTCTCATTCAGTATTTTTCTATGCTGTCTAAGGAAAATATAGTCATGAGATAAAAGGGCACTTCTGTCTCATACATTCCTTTCCCAGGAGACCAGGACTGTTCCCATCAGTGCAGGACCTGACTTGTTCCTTGCTGAGGTCAATTATATACTGAATTTTCAAGCCCAGTTTTCAATCCCTGAAGCAGAAGTAACAAATGTCATCTCAAGTATGATTTTTTTAATAATGATGTAAGAATTAGTTTGAGATTGTCATGTCAAATAATTAGTTGGTTAGTCATTGATTAAAGTGTGTAAAAGTAAATGAATGAAAACTAAGGGATGATCTAGAGGAGTTGTAGCCAAGAAAGCTGTTGTCCGATAGCTGTTATTTCCCCGGTGTCCACATGGACACTCACCTTCCAATTTAATTAAGTTTTGGATAGAAACTGTTTTGCTGCTGTGAAGATTTTGAAGCTGTGGTGCAAGCAGATTTTTGTTTTAGCCTACTGAAATGGGCAACTTTGTGTCCATAATCTTGCCCTCAGAAGGGCCAAAACATGTAAATTTTTGCTAATTCAGCAAACTTCATCTCTGTATATGTACTGAAACAAGTGTACCTGAACCCACTCATTAACTTCACAGAGTCACAGAATCACAGAATCGTAGAGGTTGGAAGGGACCTCAAAAGATCATCTAGTCCAACCCCCCTGCCAAGGCAGGACCACCTAGAGCACATCACTCAGGAACGTGTCCAGTCGGGTTTTGAATGTCTCCAGAGAAGGAGACTCCACAACCTCTCTGGGCAGCCTGTTCCAGTGCTCTGTCACCCTCACGGTAAAAAAGTTTTTCATTACGTTAACCCAGAACCTCCTATGCTCCAATTTGCACCCGTTGCCCCTTGTCCTATCACTTAATGACACTGAGAAGAGCCTGGCTCCATCTTCCTGACACTCACCCTTAACATATTTATAAATGTTGATAAGGTCACCCCTCAGCCTCCTCTTCTCCAAGCTAAAGAGACCCAGCTCCCTCAGCCTTTCCTCATAAGGGAGATGTTCCACTCCCTTGATCATCTTTGTGGCTCTGC
>VWZZ01002555.1:1680-40052 GCA_013399095.1 Psophia crepitans | reverse complement strand
GGGGCTTCAGGGGTCTGGGGCTCCTGGGGAGAGTCTGCAGCAGTGGAGACAGAGGCAAAGAATGCATTCAGTAGCTCTGCCTTCTCTGCATCCTCTGTCACCAGGGCACCTGCCCCATTCAGCAGCGGGCCTACATTGCCTCTAGTGTTAGTTTTATCTGCAATGTATCTACAGAAGCCCTTCTTGTTATCCTTGACCTCCCTGGCAAGGTTTAGTTCCAGGGAAGCCTTAGCTTTCCTCGTTGCCTCCCTACATTCTCTGGCAACAGCCTTATATTGCTCCCCTTCCCTTATTCATGTAAATTTAAGCACAGAAACTTGAAACGTTCAGCCCAAAAGCTCAATACTAACATTATGGGACCTCTTAGCTTTTCTTTCTCTTTCTTAGCCAATGGGCTACAAATTTGTCTGTCTTATAGACGGAATTGAAGACTCTCTCTTTGAAACAGTGTAGAAAGCAGATGCAGCAGCACACTTAGCATCTCTGGTCTCAGGGATTTTAAACGTCAACCTTATCGTTATAGGGTGTAGACAAGCACAGCACAGCCATCACCTCTTGTATAAGACTATAAGGGCAGAAAGCAAAGACCCGTTCCCATTCCCTGACAGGGTGGATGGCAGAGGGAACTCCACAATACGCAGAAATAGCAAGCCTGGCAGTACTGCCCCTGTTGCAATTGTTTCTCGTTAGTGCCGGACTAACTAACCATAGGAGTGACAGTTGCATGGGAGAGTTAGCGTGAAATATAAAGTGCATAAAGCCCTTTATACAGCATCCTTGCCAAGGCTTGCCTGATAACTTCCAATCTACATAAGTACAGCAATGCCTTGTGGCACAGGGAAAAAATATGTATGAAAATGCCCTGTCTCTCCCTTGAAAAACTTGTTTTAAAAAGGAATATGGAGTATTTGAGAAGATAGGTCTGCTGAGCACAATATCTCAACAGGTGGAGCTCCCCTTCCGTTCATACCTCCTGACTGGGAGCCAGCACACACCTGGAGCTCCTTTGATATAAAGGCACACAGAAGACCCAGGTGGGACTACTGCAGCTGAAACCGGCCCTTCTGTTGGGCCAGCAAGGGCATTATGCGTCTCTGTACTTACGGATTAATCTTGCTGCTAGTGAATTGGAAGTTGCAGTTCTAGCTATCTGAAATGAGAGGATGTATTTTTGTTATTTTCCCCCTTTCTGGTAAATTTTTTCTTTAATTTGTTACTTGGGGAAAGAAAAAAAACACTGACAGCTCTATATAACCATGGAACAGACTATAATGATAACTCCGTCTGCTGCATCTGAGTGCCAGTTATCCAGAGCCTGACATTACCCCAGAACAGCGAAGTTTGCATGTGCAAGCAAATAAGAGAAACCTCTTGTAGATTTATCTAAGAGAAACTGTCTTGTAATTCCTAGCAGAGTGAACATTACACTGATAACAAAACCCTCAGTATTTAAGGAGTCCTATTTATAGAGAAATAACTACATTGGCAGACGTGTCACTTCAGGTGCTCTGCATAGCAGGCATTATACTTCTGAAAATACAAAATTAGGGGTGAGGAAGCATTCAGAGTGAATAAGAAGATGAAACAAACTTTGGAACTTGAATAGTGAATCATACAGTACAGGAATATCATCTAGCCCAAGCTAAACCTAGGAGGGACAGTTTTCAGAAGGCTGTTGCAATTGCAAACATGCCGAATAGTCAGGTTTTTTTCTATGTATTTGAGCAATAAGAGGGTTTATTAATCCCTTGCATCTATATTTAGGATGATGGTGTTTGGGGTTATCTTTATGTGCGAACACCTACGCTTATATTAGTGAGAACGTGTAGCATGCATATTTATTTCCTGACTTTGTCTTAGAAGTATGGAAAAAAAAATTTTAAAAAGCAATATTTAATGTTTTATTTGAGGAAAAACCTGGAAAGAGCATAGTCTTTCTCTATCTTATAGAATAAAATTCATCTGCATGGCTTTTTAATTTTGTAATAGCAAAAGCAAAACATAACAGCTGAAATTTTAAGAACAGAACACAGTTGCCAAAATCCCATTCTGATAAATCTAGTATCAGCTAGCCAACTTGAGATCTAACTCCCCTCATTGTGTATATGTAATTTAGGACTGTTAACAAAAAACCCCTGAGAATTCAGGTTCTGAAATTTATATGGTTGCCCAATGCTGATAACAACAATCACTGAAGATATTAATATCTCCCTTTGGTGTGTCAGCATATTATTCAGTTGTCACAAATCATCCAACTGTATTTCTTGTAATTCTGGTTATCTGAAAACATGAAATAATGTTCAAAGAATTCAGAATGACTCTGATTCCACCCTCCATTCCACATGGCCTAGGAAACTGATTTACCATTACCACTGTTATAAGGAGGGGGAAGGAAATTGCATTAAAAGTATGTAAGGGAGAAAGTACATGAAAAGGAAGAATGTTGGCTATGTTTAGAAAGAGTGAAAAATCTAATGTATGTCTCTCTTTGTGAAGTCATTATTGCAGTCTCAGTAATACATGAAACATTTTCAGAACTGTAAGGATTGGAGTTTTGTTGGCACCACTGCAAATGCACATACAAGGACTCACTTGTAAATGTCAGTGTCTTTTCTGGGAAATAGCCTACATCTGCAGATATTTTAAAGAGCACTGAGGGAAGAAGGTTGTTGCTTAAAACTTCATCTGTAATATGGAAGTGCCAGATCATGGAATAAGTGCAGCAGTAGACAGAATGCTCTAACTCATGTTGATCCTCCTCTCTTGTTGAATTCAAGGAGAGATGAACATTCTCACAACTTTAGGATAAACCCTGGAATAGAGTTTATGGGGAGGAAGAAAACGCAATTATCTGATTTGTGACAGACACTGTGGAAAGACGAGGGAGGTGCTTAAGTGTTAAAATGTTAATGGACATAAAAGATATAAGATTCATAAGTAATAAAAAGAATTCTGTTGCATCTGGTTCCAACTTTAGGACCACATAGAAATTTTTGAATCAAACATCTCCTAGAATGTGTGTTTTATAATGTATAACCTAAGACTGTGTTTGCATTGACAGAGATACTGCCCTTGAGAGGTGCTGAAAGCCCCTTGGACTTGAAGAATATCCTGAACATCCACTGTCTTCAGTAAGAGGAGAAAATACTCAGCACCAGGTAGGAAGTAAAAGACACCTGATTTAATAGAATGGCTTGGGTTGGAAGGGACCACAAGGATCATCTAGTTCCAACCCCCCTGCCATGGGCAGGGACACCCTACACTAGACCAGGGTGCCCAAAGCCCCATCCAGCCTGCTCTTGAACACTGCCAGGGATGGGGCCTCCACAACCTCTCTGGGCAACCTGTTCCAGTGCCTCACCACTCTCACAGTAAAGAATTTCTTCCTAATATCCAATCTAAATCTCTCCTCCTTTAGTTTAAACTCATTCCCCCTTGTCCTGTCACTACACTCTCTAAGAAACAGCCCCTCTCCAGCTTTCCTGTAGGTCCCCTCTAGGTAGTGGAAGGCCACGATTAGGTCTCCCTAGAGCCTTCTCTTCTCTGGGCTGAACAACCCCAACTCCCTCAGCCTGTCCTTGTAGGAGAGCTGCTCCAGCCCTCTGATCATCTTTGTGGCCCTCCTCTGGACTCACTCCAGCAGCTCTATGTCTTTCCTGTACTGAGGATTCCAGAGCTGGACACAGTACTCCAGGTGGCGTCTCACAAGAGCGGAGTAGAGGGGCAGAATCACCTCCCTCGACCTGCTGGCCACACTATTTCTGATGCAGCCCAGGACACGGTTGGCTTTCTGGGCTTGCCAGCACACACTGTCGGCTCATGTTGAGCTTCTCATGAACCAGCACCCCCAAGTCCTTCTCCTCAGGGCTGCTCTCAATCCATTCTCCACCCAGCCTATAGATGTGCTTGGGATTGTGCCGACCCACGTGTAGGACCTTGCACTTGGCCTTGTTGAATTTCATGCAGTTCGCATGGGCCCACCTTTCAAGCCTGTCAGGGTCCCTCTGGATGGCGTGTTGACCGCACCAGTACAAGACGAATGTTAGTTACTGTACAAGAAAATGATAAAACTTGAGATATGTCAGAAGGGCTTGCATTCCAATGTCTTGCAAGTCCTTCTGAATTCAAAATGAGGTTTCATCGTTCCTTAGGTGCAAACTCTTAGGAATATGCCTGTCATCAAGCCCTGAATTAAATATATCTTATGATAATCTGTTTGTATCCGTATTATATTACTCTCTTGGCCTTACATGTCTTCATAATGTTGCTAATTATTCATTCTAATTCCCCTTCATATTTTAGTGGACTAACCTGTGTTAGCAGAAGTGCAATGATGGGGGTATAGAGACCTAAAATTACTGAATTTTACCCTTTCTGCTCTTTTTATCCTGTGTATGTGATACAGCTATTATGACTGCTGACATTTATAGTAGTTATGGTGTATTACTCCAGATATTGGAACATCTCCAGCAGGGAAGCTTGCTGCATATCTGATCGTGTTCCTAGTAAAGGATATGGAATTGCACCAACATAAATACTGATATTTGTTCTCTCAAATAAGGGCATCTGACAGACAGAAAATATTTCTTTTGTTTGTGGAAGGAAGTAAAGCTCAAGAGCGTGTTAGGATTTCTGAATCTAGGTTTGGCTGTGTGTCTTCAACAGTAATCTCTCACTAAGTATGAATTGTGCACCAGGTATAATAAGTTGCTCCAGGTTTTAGGAGCCTGGAAGGGAGTAGCACAAAAACTTATTTAAAGCACTGGCCATTAGTCAGCTAATGACAAAACATGTTTAGGTGCTAATGAAGACCCTTTGGTTGTGGCCTGGCTAGGATGCAGTTTAATCCACCGGCAGTTGTATACTTTATTTTTCTTGTCAAACAAAGTTGCTGAGATCCCAACACAGAAGTGTATTTTCAGAAAGGTAGTTCATATGGCTGAAACCACAGTAAGGAGTTAGCTGGACAAAAGGCCCAGCAATCTTACACAGGTGAGAGAAATAAATACATAGCCTAACTACCTAACAAGTGGAAAATTATGTTGTTTATATGATTAATCTGTATGTATCAGAGATACATGGTAGTGTGGTAGCTCTTTAGTAGAGGATGGGGACAGACACAAAGGTCTCAGATGGCCTTGACTGACCCCTTAGATACTGCAAGCCAAGCTGGAAGTCCGTATGTCACGTCAGCTCCTGCAATGAGCGGGAGTGCAGAGCAGGAGGAGAGGACACAGCAAAACCAGATGATGGTGTATCGAAAGCTGAAGTCAAACACAGAGCAGAGAAAGCAGCTGTCTGGCACTGAGAGAAGTCAGTGTTGGTTTTCTGGTTTTTTTTGCCTGCTAGTGTGAACACCAAATGTCAAGTACTGTGAACGTAAGGGTTGTTGTCTATGGCCATTCCCATGCTCCTGAATGTGCAAGTAAATACTAATTAAGGATAAATGCTTAAGACCTGACAGTGAACTAATGATTCTTTAAGTATCTGAAACTTTGCCTCTTCACAGTAGAGACAGTGGAGAAAACGTTACTGTCTGTCCTGCAATCTGGCCTCTCTTCATATTCCTTCCAAACAGTCCATGAGAACAAAAGGCCAGGCCTGTAAATAGAAAAGCTGGTTTTGTATATCATCACTAGGTAAAAATAAACAAAGTCTGTTGTCTCTTCATTCCTGCTACAAAAGGCTTATGGGTGTTTTCCGTACGACAGAGCTTACAGTGCGTGTACATAAAAACTTAGCACCTGATTTTTGAGATGTAGGTAGCAAGAAACAAGTTCACTCATTTGTGACCATGAGTCTCTTTATAAACAGATTCTCACTCGTAAAGAGTCTCCAGTGAGATTATTTGCAATAGCGTAACAGAAACCTTCCTTTGAGCCCATCAGGGAATTCAGTACTGTGCTGACAGTAATGAATTATATCATTTCCTATGGGTTGTCACTTCTTCCTGAGAGATCACTGTCTCTGGAGACTTCTCTCCAGGTTTTCCAGGCAAACTCTCTTCCATGTGGTTACTGAAAACTGTCCTCAGATGGTCTGCAGAATTTCCCAGGCAGGCATTCCTGAGACTGAACTGGGATTACAGAACAGCTGATGTGAGACCCCAGCTACAGAGTAAAATAAATTCAGTTCTGTCCTCGATGCTTCCAATTTTGACTTTTACACTCAATTGGTATAAAGTATTATACCAGAGCCAACCAGCTGACCCTGTTGTCATGCACCTTTCTGGCATTTAAAAAAAAAAATAAAATAAAAAGGTAAAAGTAAAGAGCCATCACAGAATTGCAGGAAACTGTTTCTCAGAGCTCCACTGTTTTCAGGTGTGGGAGCACATACCCTGTCCTGCCCAGCCAGAGACAGATGCTAGCTGATGGCATTGCATCCAACAGATGCATAGCCGATGGCTAGATGCTAGCCTTGGCATTGCATCCAGGCTGCTGTTTTAAATGTAATGGTAGCTGGCCGGTAGCTGTGACCAGCACTAAGACTACAGCTCTGACCAGCTCAGAAGTTACAGAGCGAATGCAGTGAGTTAGGGTTCTGTGAATAAGGTGGATCATCACCCCTCTGGTTAAAAAAGAGGGTGGGTCAGTGCAGCTCTGGGTTGGAGACTGTGCTACAAAGTGACTAACCTCTGCGTTGCCTGAATGAGAAGCAAGCAACCTCTGTTTACCTATGTTTACACCTGATTATGCCACAGGGCAAAATGCAGGACAGGCCTTTTTTGCACCCTTTCCGCTTGCCCACACTCCTCAAAGGCCAGACGTGGCCCAACCTTTGCTCTGTGTGGGAGGTGTCTGGAGGGGAACGAAAGAGAGCTGGAGCTCTGGCTTTCTGCTGTCCTGGTTCTGCCGTGGGCCAGTGGGGACGTAAACAAGGGTGGGGAAGGGGAGAGCTTCCGCCAGCTGCCAGTTGACTCTCAGGAAGGGGGGAAGCCCAAGAGCCGAAAACATTACAGCATTGTCTTTTGGAAGGGACCGAACATGTGCAAAATCACTGTCCTAATGATAAACACTGTAATAAATATTGGCAGGACATGAATCCAGCCTCTGCAAAGGCTTCTTGTTTTTAATAATTATAAAAGCAGCTCAAATCACATTTTTCTTTATTACAACTTTAAAGTTTGTTATCCTGCATCCCTCTTTCGATTGCCATATGGTGAAAGAAATGGCTCTTAGAACTGTTTTCTGTAGAAGTGTAGTAGACATGAATACCAAAAAACTTCACAAAACCACTAAATATTTGGCAACCTTCTAGTCTACTGTAATTTTAAAAAAATGCTCAAGACAAATGTTTATGTTGAAGGGGGGAAAATCCCCAGGATAGAGCTGTCAATTAATGAATAATTTCAGTTTTCCTATATAACGCTGTTCTATAAGCTGTACTTCATGAAGACTGAATACTCTTGTAATTAAACTTTTCTAAAACCTTAAAAAACATTTCAATTGTGAGTGGATGCTGCTTTGGCTTTTCTGGCATGTTACATACAGGACGTCTGGCCAATTCTCCAGTCTTCTCTCAGATATGTTACTGATCCAAAATATTTTCACCAGACACCCTGAAGTGGAATCACAAGTTTGCCAATTTCCATTTCATGTATCTTCCTTAAAAAAATGAAAATTACAGCTCATGAGCACTGGCAATTTGATTGCTCAATGTCCAAACTTAACTCACTGGAACAAAATAACAACAAAGATGCAGAAGATGATGCCTGGCCTCTGTGAGGCAAAATTGCAAAGAAAAGGAAAGGAAAAGAAAAGGAAAAGAAGGAAAAGGAAAAGGAAAAGAAGGAAAAGGAAAAAGAAAAAAAAGGAAAAGGAAAAGGAAAAAGGAAAGGGGGAAAAGAGGAAAAGTTATGTTATTTCCAACTCAGAAGTTAGGCCTAGGGGGAACTGCTGCTCTTAAACCATTGATGAAGTGCAGATCAACAATTACCAGTAGGCCTTCTTTGACAAAGTTATTGGATTATTACACTGACATTTCCCTGAACCTGCCCAGGTCTCCAAAGCAAAAAAGCAATTCTTGGTGTCTTTACACTGTGTAATTTTCAATTTTCTCAATTCTCTGAGCTCCAAGTCAGCACTTTTTTGAGAAACATATATGTCAGAAGAAAAGTTCTCAATAAAGTCTCATATTCTGATTTCCTTGGACTTTACAGCAAGATTTCAAATGGTGTTTAAACTGCCAAAAAAGAAAAATGTGTGTTATAGTATTACGGATGATAACATAGTCCAGTCTGGGTTTTTTCCTTCTAACCAGTGCTGTGAGAACTTAAGCAATGTTATTTCACTAGGCCAGGGAGTCTAGGCAGAACTTCATTAAAATACAGCTGAATGACCTGTTAAATGAACTGGGTTCCGCAAGGGCGTATTTGGGAGTTTGGCAATGTAATGATCCTGCAAGCTGGAGGACCATTGTTCACTAGAGCCGTAGTCTCTGGCTTGAACACCTCTTGTCCTCTGGAAAGAAATAATCTTACCTAGATGCCAAATAAGGTATCTGGTCATCATATTGAAAAGATCTGCTCTGGGTCAAGTAAAAGGCTTTAAATCTCCTTACTTATCATCCTTCACCCACAAATTATTCAAGACAAATGCTGATCCACCACCCCAGACTGTGCTTCCTAACAAGTTTGACCTTGCTGGTTCCAAGCTCGGGCTACGTGTGCAGACCACCTCTTCTCCCTCTAGAAGATGTTCTGGATGGAAGGAATATGGAAAATGGAAGAAATCTGTGGCTTTGGTAGTGAATCCCATGGGATATGTGATGTTACAGTAATCTGATTCCAGAGGATAAAGATCCAGTTGATGTTGTTAGAAACACTCCAGGAAGCTGGTAAAGATTATAGCTAGGCCAAATCTTGTACTCCAAGTATGATTGCTCAGAATTACAGAATATTTAGAGCTGAAGCCCAAGGAGGATCTGTTTTAGGAATGAGTTCAGATTTGTAGAACTGGGGAGTGAAGCAATAGCTGTTTAGAAGAATACCACAATGTAACCAAAGCCCAGAAGTTCCCGAAGTTCAGACTTTGCCTGAGATATATTGTCCAAACTCATGCTCTGACTTTGAAGGTGCTGCAAATCACATGTAACTGTAGTCAGTGAGAATTTCGGGACCTGGATCTTCTAGGGAAATCCCTGCTAACCTTACCAGCCACAATTGGTAGGAAATGATACAAGAAAATGTAATACCTACAGAGCTGAAAGGTTTATCAGGTCAGGACTGCACACTCTGCGTTTGTGTATGGTAGTAGCCCAGCTGCCTCTGACATTCCTGAGGTCTTGCACCAACCCAGTTCTTCTTGAAACTTGAAAACTTTTTCTCAGTCCTTGCTCAGTGTAATGTAGCCGCCCCACCAAGAAGCCCAGGCAGGATTTACTAGGGAGTGTATGGGTGATTTCCAGTGAGTGATATCCAAACATGCTCTGAATAGTAAGCTTTACATAGTGAATATTGTACTTGAAGAGGACTAATATGATGGCTAGTGAGAGGGGGACTGCAAGCCCATGGGCAATCATCCAGAATTGTAAAGGAGGAAGGATATCCTTTATAGTACTGTATATCGATTTATAAATATCAGAGGGTTAAAGTAACTGCTTACAGAGAGGTCATAAAAATAAGGGAACCCTGAGGGGTTCCAGGAGCAGCTTTAGTGGTGGGATCATAGTATTTTTATTCGTAATTGGATACAGTCTGCATTAGTACAGCAGCCTCTTCATTTTGTGTAGTATAAAATGGGAGGAGACCGTGTCACTTCTGGCTGTGTCATCCCAGGAAGTGCTCTGTGTTCAGTAAAGGGCTTCAGTCCTAAAGACTACCAGCTCAACATGTTTCACTGAGAAAAAATAAGACATTGCTTTAAAATGTTAAAAACAGTTACTGCCAAAACATGAGCTAGAGAACAGTAATATGCTCTGTGTGCAGGGCAAAAGCAAGATGGATATCCTGTTTCCAGCTCTCTCCTTTCTCTCTGCCATCATGAATTTCTGCAAGGTGAGTGGATGCAAAATTATAGAAGTCAAGTATGGGAAAAATTTTTATGTGGTTACAGGTGCCTAGCTTTTTTTCAGCCAGTGAACTGGTGCTCATTCAGACTGATTCTTTAGCCCTCCTGCTCTGAACTGACAGCCTGTATCCCTCTTTGCACAGCTATAGGTGCCTACACAGCAGTGGAAGCAGTGGAGAGTCTTGCCATGCTCCCATCCTGGCCAGTCTCCAGGACTGAGCTTTCTTCTCCTCACTTGACTGGTGCACGCTGGCAGGATCAGGCCACCGAATAAAAAAACAAATTATATGGGGGAACATTGCAGAGTGCCTGGCTGGAGGTTTGCAGCTGCTGAGATGTTACTGCATCTCAGGAGGCTCGTGTTGCTTTTGCCAAGGTGTTTTGTAGATAAAAGTAATGGGCATTATTTAATCCAAATTGGATTATTTCTCCCCCAAATCGCAGAGCAGGCAGATTGTCCTTTCTCCATCCTGTGTTGTTTGTGTCACTGCAAGTGAGCACTAGCAGAGTGCTGGGGATGGGCAAGGACAGCGGGCCCCAGGCCCTGCTGCCAGCCGCCCCCCCGGGCTGCCTGTGCTTTGGCCGTCTCGGTACTCTGCTGTTCGTTAGCCATCAAGGGGAAAATTACATGTTATGGGAAGGCCAGATGAGAGTCAGTGACCCTAAACCACTAAGCAAAGGATTTTAAAGGGGTTTTTAGAGCCAGAGCTTTCAACTACACAGCCTGAAGTTAAACATTTAAATCCATATTTAGGTATCAAAATAAACAGGGGTCTGATTTTTAAGAAGTGTGGAACAACTTGGGTTTTCCACGCAATTCCCCAGAGGCTGTAAATTTTTTCGTTTCCTCTAAAAATCTGGCAGCCTATTTAGATCTTTAGGAATGGAGTTGCAGTCCTGGCAGTCCAGGGAACCCTGAGAGTGTCCCTCAACACTTTGTTGAGTAAGGAACAAAGGGGTGAAATCCAGAAAAAAAAATGAGGTCCCTGGTCTGAAACACAGCAGAAATCTGGGTGCCTGTGTTCAGGAGCAAGACAAAAACAAGGAAGTAAACAAATTAAAATAAAACCCATGTCCTCTCTATTTGTTCACTTTCTGTCCTGGTCAGTCTTGTATGGCTTTCCTCAGCATTGCAGTTTCCCCATCACAGCTCCTTGGAGGTGAGAGTGCTACCTCAGGAGAGGAAAGAAGTGGGCTTAAACCCACTGGACCTGTGGGCTTCTCCTTTCCGAGTCTGTGTTCTACTCCTTATGCTGCCATAGGAAGCAAAACACTGCTCTTGTCTTTGTCCATCTTCTTTTTTTTTTCCCAAAGAAAACAATAGCAGTAACGCCAGTTGCCAGAAGGGATGGATCATATAGCTAAAACCATGAGATTTCTGCTGTTAACACAGAATTGTATAAATGGTGGGACTGTAACTGCTCCTCTCTTTTGATCATTTCTGTTCATCTGGCTTAAGCAGCTCTTGCTTAGCACACTATTTTTTCTTAATTGTATTCCTGTGCTCTTAACTTGTCACTATTACCTGAAGAAAGATCTCACTTGGGGCTGTGAATTCCTGTCCTGAAAGCTTGGTGCCTAAAAAGCATGGTAGCAACTCCATTTCCCTGTAGAACAGGTCCTGTGACCAGGAGTCCTGACACCTAATTGTCGCATTCTGAAAGGCAGATGCATAGTCTAAAATGGTTTCTTAGGTCCTCTCTGAGATTGGTTGAGAGAGGCAGAGGCCCATACTAAGGGCAACTCTGGCCAGTTATCTCCGATACCTTTCTGTTGGAAAGGACAAATTGACCCCAGTTCATCACTCCCACCACTGACAGTAGAGGAAACCTAGCTGACTAAAGTGGATTAGATACCTAATTGTTGGGTGGTGATGGATCATATGCTATAATTCCATCCCCAGGGTCTGATAGAAATTTCTGCTATAAGCAAGAAGCCCGTTAGTTCAGAACATCTAAGGAGGGCAGACCTGCCAGCCTGAAGATGACTGTCAGTTGTCACAGGCAGAGAGTCATTAAAAAAGCAATGTGTGGATGGAGCTAGGACAGGCATTTCCAATCAACACAGCATACCTCCTTGCATGCCGTTGTACAAGGCAGTAGTGAAGAGTTCACATCTTTTGCACTCCAGGAAGATGAATTCACTCTAGAAGACATGTAGAGGAGAGTTGGAAAATAAAATGGGAAGTGAGGAACCTGTTTTAGGAGGGAAGATTAGAACAGTTGGATTACTTTGGTTTAGTGAGATTCATTTTGAGAGTGGAATATTATTCTTTTTACACACAGAACCTTATGGAAGGGGAAGAATTATTTAAGTTAAATTAGAACATTGGTAGAAGGACAAATTGGTATGAAGAGGTCACAAATAAATGCAACATGTTTCTAAAACTTGCTTTGACCCACAAAGTTTAGAATATATCTTCATGACATTTATGCTGCAGCAACTGGGGAAAGACAGCCCTTGCTAAGCTGTGTTATGACTTCTCCCCTGTGAGAGTTCCTCTCCGTCCTTCCATCTCTCCTCAACATAAAAATCAATGAAACGGTTTGTACAATGTGAGAAGCCTGCAAAAAAAAACCCCTTCCAAATATATTTGCTACAAGTCTTCCTTTGAAAAGATGATTTTTCTTAGAAATAATAAAATAATAAATAATTAAAATAGTAAAAAGAGTCTTGTGATAGCCTTTGGAGTCATGGATATTGACCCCAGTGACTGATATATCTGGCATTACCAATCTTGGTCCAGCTGGAATGTGTACTTATTTTCTTATTGGCTATCCAAGTCTTGAATGAGCTAAAGGTGATTTTTTCTTGATAAAATTGCCCCAGCTCAATGGCAGTTTTAGGACCAGAACCCCTGGAAAGGAGCCCTTACAGGAGGAGATACAATGTTACCTCCTTTGCTAACTAGATTGATTAAATTGATTGCGGATATTCCCATGGAATCACTGATATTTCCTTGCATATTTTTGTGTCAGACAAAATGTGATCATTTGCCAAAGAAAGCTAAGTTACTTCTTAAATCCTAGGTGCACACTACTGAGCTGTTGTGACAGTTGGGTTTTTCTTTTTATCAGTAAGAGTGTTAAACATCTCAGTTGATAAAACTTTATTCTCAAAACTAATTTACAGTCTATTACAGATGATGCTTCCATTTATTATTTATTGATTTGGTGCTATAGATGGTGTTTCATTTCTCCTTTTAATTGTTAGGAACCCAGAAAGGGAGCCATTATGCTTACTTTATCTGTCCATATGTCAGAGGTGAACTGAGAGATGCTTAGGAACGCTGGTACCATCCCCTTACTTCTAGAAAGGGGGTATGAGGAAATCAAGGTTGACACAGTTTACGTATCAGTGTGACAGAAAAGAGAGTAAGGTGAAAAGGCATTAGCCATTCCTATTAGCTACTGACATCACTTTCCTTATACATTTCATCTGTTGTGTTTACATCTAATAAGTTATACTCAAAAGATGTGTGTATATGAGGAGAGCTTCACAAAGAAGAATGTTTGCAAGACTTTGAGAAATCAAATTGGTACTAGATTTCTGCAAGGTGGGCAGATGAGGCCAGGAAAAGGCATAAATTACATTGACCTTAATTCTGCTTTTGGCGGGGGCTAGAATTGAAAATATGCCTTTCTTTTACTTTTCAAAACTAAAAGTTGCTTATAGCTACACTGCTGTGCAACATTCTCCTGACTGCTGCCCCTGTGTCTGGAGGAGCTACAGTTAAATTGGTGGAGTTACTCTGGCCTCCTACCAAGGGGAGAGTTTGGCCCCAGTAAGCGTAATTTCAGCAGAGCAGTGAAGGAAGCACGGTATGAAGGCACGTGCTTTAAAATTGTGCTAATTAAACCCACCACTCAGTAAGTTTTTTATTCCTAAGCACATGACTTCAAGGTGGGAGTCAGTGCTGCGGATTGTGCAAAGGATGGGGTTAGGATCTAGGAACTGTGTGGGTGGGCAAGCACCGTGCGGTGATGACGGCTGAGACCTGCGGGTGTGCTGGCTCTGGTTTCCTGCAGGCACTGAGAAAGCTGCCCACTGCCTGAGCAGCAATAGCATGGGAGCTCGGCTGGCCGCTGGCCACAGAGAAACCAAGGCGGAGAAAGTCCTTCATAAATGCTGCCAACAGCAGCACCAAGCCTGCTAAACCTTGGCTTATTCGTACCACTGCAGAAGATACAGGGGTTATATAACAGGTCTCTAATCTGCTAGCTTTTGGGGCTTGGGATCCACTTGCTATGTCGAGACATGAATGCACCTTCAAGCAGCAGGAGCATCACTGAGTTGGGCCTTTATTCCACACCAGATTCATAAGTTTTGCATGATGAATGTGGAAAGAAGAAGGGTATTATGCAATAATAAAAACGTATCAGCTATGGAGTTTGAAAAACTTATTAGTTTGGGTTCTAAGTATCAGATAATGAAAATATATTCATATAGTATTTACATACTTCCGTCTCTTAAAAAAATTAGTTGTGCTTTAACAATCCTTTTGCAAAAATGCAGTGAATAAAGGGGATGTGACAGACTATCTTACATTTAGGTTATAAGTGCAGAATATTTTACCATTATATTTTATCCAGTATAGTATTAAGTATATGATTAACACAATTCCCCATATACCATAGTATGCCAGACATAAATGGTGCCTACCTCATGTTCTTAACAGAGCTTTTTGGTGTTAAGTTGAACTTCCCTGCAAGACAAAAGAAGGTGAAATTACATTATTTCTGCATTATTTTCCTAGATGTCTTGGAGCAGTTTCTCCTTGCTAAGCCCCTGAAATTGTCTTCTCTGATCACCTTTCTTCTTTTAGTCACTCTGACTGAAACACTTGTAGGTGTCTCCAGCCTCTTGGTATCAGCTTTTTGTCTTATTAGACAGCTAGTTAAAACTCAGTTGCAATTCCATGTTACTTTTGGTCTCTATGCCTGGTCTGTCTTAGAGCCGTGCCAATATCACTGATGGATTTAGTGTCTAACTTTCTTTTAAGCCATTTCATAAAGGGCCCAATGGGACCCCAGTAGCTGAACCTCCCACAGTTGCTCTTCTGGCTCTGGTGCCACCCCATCAGCCCCAGGTCTCTTTCAGGCAGGCAGCAAGGGAAGGTGTTGATACAACTCCCTACAAGGGAAGGAGCATAGATACAAAGACATTGTGTCCTCATGGCCCCTGGCACGTAGAAGGCCTCCTGGATACTGTTCTCAGTTGAGGAAGAGATCACTAATCCTTGCTGGGTTTAGCACTGAAGTGGCTCCAGTTTCTGGACATTGTAACTGCAAGCTTGATGCTCTTCTATTCACTGCTTCCCTTTCTGCATCATCTCTATCCAGGGATATTGGGCGCTGCGCTACATCTAGCACCATGGCTTTAACTATTCCCCAAAACTGCAATAAAAATGAAACAATACAGCCAGTACTTTGATGTTTCTTTCTTACTAAATCCATGAAAACAGGGCTCTTACCAGCACTGGAAATTTTCCCAAAAGCCTTCCTCATAGAATGCAATATTTAGTTGACTATCAATGTCAGCATTTTAAAAATGCTTTTCACAAAAATGCGAGAAAGTGGAATGTACTTTGACATCAGTACAGTTAATTTCCAGGTACCTAGGAATGACCTTTGTCTTCACAAACCAGGGTCACGAATGGACACCTAAGGAAAATGGGGAATTCATGCATTTATTGATCAAAATTTGAAAAACAAGCACTCTTTTCTAGTGGGCCAAAAATGACTGGAGAGGCAGACAAAGCAAATAATTCCACTCATTCCTTCAAGACAAAATGCAGTGCAGACATTGTGCTGAACAGAATGTTCTCAAGAAATATTTCAGGTTAATGGTTTTGCAGCATTCTCTCCAGTACAGGCTCCCCAATGCTCATTGACTTAATGTTTTAGGTTGATACTATGAATTACGATCTTTGCAAATTGTTTTCTCCATAAGACGCTGCACTGTATTTCTAGGATCTTCCACAGCCGAGTTTGGCCATGTATTTCTTTCATCCTTGAAAGAGAAAGGATGACAGCTCTGGGAAGCTGCATTCTAACAGCCACAACATACACACCCACAATGACTTTTCGATGCGACAGCTGGCAACACTGACCTGTGCTATTTCCATCAATTTACAGAATCTATCCCAAGACATGGAGATGGCAGAAACAGCTCAAGAAGTGGGTGGTACATCTTGAGGACAAGGCATTATAGACAAGGAAGATAAGTAAATTCAACAGATGGACTGAACCCCCCTCCCCTGCCTCTGCTGGTAGGATTCCTTTTTAATGCTCCAGATTTAAATCAGAAAGGCTTGTTTTGTCAGAGCCCCTTGAATGTGGAGTAACTCTGGTCACACTCACTTTGCTACACTACACAAGTTTGCTGTTGGTGTTACTCCCAACTTGATGACAGTCTGTGTGAAATCTTAACCCATGCCATGTGACTTCATGATCAGGCAAAATGCCTTTGATCTCATTCAGTAGAAACTCATCTCAGAAATAATTTCCACAGCTGTATTCTGCATGATCACACCATCTGTTAGATCTATTTTTACATCTCAGACTATGCCACAGGAAAAAAATAATACATCAAATATGGATATATCTAGATAATAATAAAAGAATCAGTTGTGATGTGATACATGGTTCATATTGGTATGACTTTCACATTGTAACTGGTAAGAGGACTTCAGGAAGAATGTCCATGAAGAGAATACAAATTAAATCACTTTTATTAACCATTTGTGCTGCTGAAAGAGCCACTTAGGAACCCTACTTGTAATGCAGCACCCAAAAACCTATGAAACCATCTCTGTCACAATAAAAATACATACGAGAAGGAAAAGAAGTAGGTCGTTTCACAGAGAGATGTAAGCCCTAGCCCTTCAAAGATTTTCATCTGGAGAAAATCTTGACAAAGTCATCCTGAAAGGCCATGCAAAAGCTAAGAGTAAAATCCAGATCTCACAATCCCCGTGCCAACACTGTATGTCCCGTATTTTACATCTTCTTAACGCATTTTTAGTATGTGGCTTCTGACTATTACCTTACTGTTAACTGGGCACTTGAAAACTCAGTAGAGAGAAGGTCGTCATGCAATCACTGCTCAAACATATTAGGAGAATATCTGTACTAAGATTAAGAGAGCTAAAAGAAACTTAAAAGAAAGTGATAATGAAGTTGATGTCTTACTTGAGTCAGTTCTGGAAGAAAGAATCCTCCCTTTGAAATTACTTTCATCTTGCTATTTTCAAGCACAGCAGTTCTCAATTGGTCTCTGAAAGCCCTCCACAAAAAGTTTTCATCTTGCAGTTTAATTGTCACTTCAATTGTCACTTTTGCAAGAGTACAAGAATGAGTTTCTTCTGAATATGAGAATGTGTACTTATATGATATTAAAATTACAGCAGCACTGGAACTACTGTTTTTATTGCTGCTACTAAGAAGGTGCATTAAAATCCATTGATCAAAAAAGCCATGTCTGCCTATAACATATGCTATAAAGGCCAGCTATCCAAAATCACTGTCCTTGAAATACAGCTTCGCTGAAGGGGAGGCAGACAGCAATGCTGTTTCCAGAGGAGCTCCTGTCATCTGCTTAGGCCCTTTTTTTTTTCCCCAAAGTTGTTTTAATACAACCAGCATTTTTCATGTGACTCATGTGACAGATATCAAATAGCATGATAGTGACATCTTAATAGTTTTATATCAGCTAAGCAAGAGAGTTATGGGCAGAACTTGTGGCTTGATGCTGATCCACACAGATTCCAGAATATGGCTTAAATTCTGTATTTTCCTGCACTAGCTTTAGCTGCTTGTGTCAGTCATTAATAGGTTCTCCATAAAATCTTTCTGATTGTTTTCTCTGTCTGTAATCTAGCTTTATCTTAAGGTATTAGCAATACCTAATTTGTGTACAGTGCTTTAATCAGCAGGCCATGTGGTCTTTTGGTGAGAGATCAATGTCATTTGTTCTGAGAAATGGAGGTATTCTAGGAGCGAGGCAGTTGCATGTCAGACAATGAAGACAACAATTCAGTATTTCACTTTAATAAAGTTGGTACCATCCTTTCTGTCCATTGGAAGAAAAAGGCATTTCTGTGTGGGAAATATAGTAGATGACCTATGATTAAAGGTTGCAGTAGGATGCATGCGTGCAGGAGGGCCACGCTCATGTTGATCAAGGAGCACTTGATTCTGATATTCCTTCACATTTTAGTGCTTGATTTTGTTGTCCTAATAGTGTTGTTTCTGGATATTTTCTTCAATCAAAAGTTCTACATACATACTGTGCCATGTTTTCCTAGTTTAAATCCACCCAAGTGAATTATAACAGCATAGAACTGGAGCAATGGGCCTAGACTGTGTAAACAAATCTTTGGTTTTATGTCAGTGAGTGATAAAGCAGAACTCAGAGTAAGATTCAAAATATAATTTGGTTATTAGTGCAAAGTACCACTGATAACTAGCTAGAGACTTCTGAACATTTTCATAATATGAGGCATCCCCTGATAGAACCTCCAGTTCAGGAAAATGTTACAGCATGTTCTCATGTCCCACAGAAGGCGAAGCACATCCTTTTCTGAACCACGGCCAGAGAGACTGTCTCATTCCCTCTTGCCCTCCCATTCACAATCACATAATGTCTCTGCACCAACTCAGAACATTGTATACATGGAAAAATGTGTGTGTTCCATTACAGGCAGTTATGGATATGTGGTTCTGTCCATTCTGAAAGAAATTAATCATCCTGTCTACATTTGCTCATTGTTTCGTCTGCTTCTCCCATCTGTTCTCTTCCTCCCTCTCTTCCAGCTCCCCCTGTTTTAGCAGAGTTTCTCAGTTCAGCTGAGATCAGAAGTTGGCCCAGCATGTATCTGCAAATTTTACTGTATGTGTTTTAACATGGTTTTGTTCAGGGGTTTTTCTTTTTAAAATCTCTTTCTCTAAAAATGGGTGCAAGTCCCAGGCCTTATGGTCTCCGTTTTGTGGGAAATCATAACGTTTTCCCGTATGGGTGGTCAAGCGAGAAAGGCAGTGCTAACTGAAACCTGACCGATGGAGCCTCTCTGAGCTCAATAAATCCATTCAGCTTCCAGTTTTGTGGGCAAGACCTGCTCGACAGCCAGCCATGTTTAGGGAGCAGAACATGGGGTCTCTGTGAGGCAGGGCTTGGAGGTCTTGCACCTCTTTCAGCTCCTACTCTTTCACTCCACCCCAGAGTGAACTTTGCACCACATCAAGTGCTTTGTATATGCTCTTGAGAGTATGGCCAGATGTGGCAGTTTTATTTGTTTTACTTAGGTATACATACCCTATTCATGTAGCTCCAAATACAAACACTCATCAAAGCAGATTAAATAGTCTAATGCTCTCCATAGTGAAACAAAGCGTCTAAGTCAGTGTTTTCATGACATTTCTAATTCAAACATTTCTGTATGGCTTAACCCATACAATACGCAATGGGTTCGCTTCTTTTCTTCATCTGCTGTGAGGGCATCTTCCATATAAAGAAAAATGTAGCAAACCAAATATGTCATGATTCACTTGGAACATGATTTAAAGTTTCTGAAGGGTCACACACTTCTGCCCTGCTTGACTGTTCTTGCTAACCCCCCCCCCCAGGTTGCTGCACATGCATGACATTTGAAAACTGTTGTAGGTTTGTAGAGCAACTCGATGCATTCCAGAACCAAGCACACTTCTGACAGTCATGTGCAAAGCCATAACTCTTACTGGTGCATTTGGAAAGCAGAAAGTTTTCCAGTGTGGCTGAAGGATCCAGTTCTCCTCTTCATACTGCTGCTGAACACTGAGAGTAACTCCACTTGAAATCAGTGAAATTGTTACACTGGACTAATATAAAAATCAAATATCCGTTTCTAGACATAACATTTTTCAGTTTTAATAGTAAAGCCATTAAAAAACCACCACCTTCAAGGTTGCAACACTTTTGTTTCTTGCCTGATCCCACTGACCCTCATTTCAGCCAGTTGGCTCTGAATTCATCCAGTCTCTCACAGGCACTCAGTACTGGTTTCATTCTGTCTTTATATTCATTGTTCTCGATGGTTCTTTTTTATCCCATACTGTCCAGCGTATCCTTTCTGAAGATGTTGCGGTGGGTTTCCTCTTCCCTACTGTTGGTTACTGGCAGTCATGTTATTAACAGAGAGAGAAGGCGGCTACCTACTTTAAGTTCCTATACATAGTCTAGAATACTTTTGAGTTACCATTACTGTCCTGACCCTAGTAAGCCTAGCCTGGCTTGGCAGCACAGCCCAGCTAGTAATCGCTAGGAGCTGGGAGCACTCTGACATTCCCTGTGGGGCAAGAGCCCTCCAAGATCATAGCTACTAGAAAATAAAGGGATTTACTAAGTATGTGTGAAATTCATTTTTTTAAAAAGCTTTCACAAAGACAGCAAAAAGGACTTCTGGCAGGCGTACCCCTTCCCCTGCCAAATTTTATATACATGCTTTAAAACATTAACCAAATTGCATACAAGAAACGGTCTCAATTTTTTATATATGAGCAAAACTTATTTTTCCCTAACTTTCTTCTCAGAAACAACTGAAGCATGACTCTTGAAATTTAAAAACACATGAATAACAACAGCCTGGAGCAAACACCAGGCATGGAAAATTTCAACTGAACTTGTAAAAGTTTAACTAAGTTATAACAGTGTCTTATAACATGAAATGTCAAAAAGTCTCTTAACAACAATAGAATAATGGTGAAGCAAATCCAGTAGTTCTGTGGAGGGTTGATTCGGGAACAAATAGCATCATAGGAGGAATAAATGGAAATGGTGGGTAGTAATAGGTAGCACATGCACAAGCTATAGGATTTGTAGTAAAGTTCAGAAAGCTCTTCAGAGTCTGCTTTTCTTAGTATATTCTTTTCTAATAAGAAGAAATGTTAGTGGCAGATTTAATAACCTTTAACCTCATCTTTCCTACAGTAAGAAAAATATAAAACACTGGAATGTTGCAAAGTAATGATAAAGTGAGGAATGCTTTCAAACATCCAACTCTTTTCATGGGTAAGGAATATTATCTTGGGTGATCTTCTGACTTTGTCATTCCAGTCTGATATTTTTGTAAACCAGGCTAATGTATGGCAGTTAACTCTGTGGCAGCTACTCCCATTGCAGTCATATAAGATCCTGTTCCTCCCATCCATGGAAAAGAAAACTCTCCATTGCAGAAAACAAAACTACTTGTAAATCAACCTTACTGATGCATTGTAATGCATGGTTTGTTAGATATGGACGACACTACTATTGTACATCTGGGCCATGGCACAGATGAAGCCTTCTGAAACCCTCTCTTGCACTTGGTTTTCCCATATATTTCACCCACAGTGGACGCATCTTCTTTTCTATTGCTGAGACGTGAAGAACAGATTCCCTTTCTTTTCTCTCCAAAAGGAGTTTTCCGTCAGAGCAAAAAATAACTAGTAATTCACAAAGATGAACAGGCTCCAGCTGAAATTCTTTGTTTAGCAGCTTACAGGCAGTATTTACCTCTGAGGAGCAAAGTGTGTTAGCAACAAAGATGTGGTAACCATTTACTGTTGTGGGCTATACTATACCCACACTGTGACTTACGAAAAGTCATCAATCCCTGGAGCTGTCAGTCCAGAACCTGCTAAAACCACTGAAATTTCCTGCTTCTTGGGACCTGTTCTTTTCTAGAATTCAAGAGTAACTCTTTACATAGATTCTCTGTCCTTCTTGTTATCTATTTGCAGCGCAGATAATTTATATGGATGTGCATCAGTACTAATGAGACACTTTGACCTTCTCATTATACAGTTCTTGGGTAGAATAAAATAACCTGTACACCTTCTTTCTCACCTGTTCTGAGAAGAGCTATTTTTGTCTTTAGGGGAGTATCAGCTCAGGTTGGTGCCTTCCAACTATTCTGTTCCATCGGCCAAATTCGCTCCCTTATCCTATACTATAGGTTTTCACCCAGATCCTAGAGATTTATTTTAATAGACCAAGTAAAGAAGCAGTAACCCAAGACTCTGCAAGCAGCTATAAATCCAGCTGAACCTCAGAATAGACACTGGTGTAACTTTCAGCTTTTTCAGAAATAATGAGTTAGAACATACCACAATAGAAAAAAACCCTATATTTTCTTCTGTTGAAATAGAAAGGAATAAGTCCCAGTCCACACAGGGTACAGTCCTTCAAGGCAACGTTGCCTGTCTGAAAGTCTTTATGAAAGCCGGAGCTTTGTGGTATGCCAAATGCAGAACATTCTGACAAAAGAGTAGAAAAGCATATTCCAAAGACAGGAATGTAGTTATATTTAATTCCCTGAGAATATTTCTCTAGGTTTGGGCTTAATTTGACATCCAATATATTCTTCCCCAAAAGACTTAATTTAATTTCATACAGTCTCTTTAACATTAAACAGTGGAATGCATCATAATATTTTCCCACTTGCCAAGATTTGCTTTTCCAAATATGCACATTTATTGAACAAGGTAAAACCAGATTGCATTCTACTTGGGCAGCAGACATGGCAGATATGTCTTCAGAAACCCGCTGGTAAATGGCTTGGACCCTCTGAATCCTAAATGGTCTAGCATCCAAGATGCTGGGTGGAGAGACAACAATGCTCTAAGGAGTATTGCTCGACAGAGAGAACTTTCAAAAAAATGGCTTAGTTTTCACTAAGCTGATGAAGTACTGACGTAGCCAGACATGACACAGTACACTTCAACCCATTTTCCAGCCAAGACATGCTAATTATTTGATGATTTATTTGTATTGTTTACTTTTTTTTTTTTACAATTAAACGTGTTTTCAGAAAAGAGGATACGTACTGCATATCAGTCAGTGTTGGTTTTTTCCACCCTCAACTGGAAAGTTGCGTTTTCTGTGAAATATTTTTGTGTCATTTTCAATCAGATCTAATTTTGATGGCAGAGGGATGGCATTTTTTTTATTGTGTTGTATAACAAAAAATTTACAAGGAGCGTCAGGTGGCCTACACAGTAATGGCTGCACACAGTCATTATTAGTCATCACTACCATTTCAGGAGCTGATATCCCTAAGGATACACTCCATTTTACCCAAGTTAAAAAAAAAGTCAGAGGAAAGGACTGTGGCCATTACTTAAAAAATCCCAAAAAACAACAAAGCAAAAACCAGTAATTTAATATAAGCTAAAATTATCATCTTGATTTCTAGCACTGGTTGGTCAAATGACTAAGCTTTGCTCTTGTTTCTGCCTAAGGAAAAAATGGCTTCTTGCAGGGGAGTTTCTGTGTATACGCTCCTTCTCTTTCACATCCTTTTAAAGCCAGAGCCCTTGCCTTTTGTTTCATTTACATTTGGGCTTTACTCTAGCAGGCTAATTTAAAGAAACATACATCTGCTGTTAATGGGTCACATTCACCTCTGTGCACCAGGAACAGCAAGCAGCCATTAATCCAGGATAACTTGTTATTTAACCCAGATTTACAGCTGCGTATTGTCAGTGGACTTCCTCTCTCAGCTTGGTTGTGCTGCAGCAGTGTTTTTCAAAGTGAAGGTCATGATCCCCTTGAGGGCTGTGGGAAGGATCAAAGAGTGGGTTGGAAGTTGCAGGAGAAGTGGTGTTAATCACTAGCAGCCCCAGCTGTGGTTCCACAGGTTTTGCTTTGACTGTGGTGCTGGTGCAAGCAGTCGTCCGGTCCTTCCTCTCAGCTATTGGCTCCTCTCCTGCACACCAGCCTCTGGGTGGCTTCAGTACGTGTCTGTGGAACCACACCACCGTGAACCAGATCAAGGGATCCACTTGGCTGATGAAATGCTCTATCAAGCAAACACACGCTCCGTCACAGTCAGATCTGCTTCCCAGCCCAGTTCACCATGCAGACACAAAGTACAGAAGGGTCTGTTGGCTTCATGCAGGCTACAGCACAGGGTAAGGGCAAGCAGCTCTGCAGAGGGGAGCACAAAAACTGTGGTCACCAGTTTAAGCAACATAGCCACCAGTTGGAAGCCTGTAGTGTCAGATCATTTGGGGAGGGGGAAAGGGAGGCTGTAACTACTTGCTGCAGTTTTTAGACTAGCCAGGAAACACAAATTGACTTTAATTGCAGACAGTTCGTCTGCATGGAAGATGTGAGCATTTAATTAAATACAACATATAAAAGCAGCCATTCTGGGTCAGACCAATGTTCTTATTAGCACTGTATCCTACTTCCAACATGAGCCAAGAAATGTACAAAGAACGCAGTACTTTCCCCAAATACCCTCCCTGCTGTTGGCCACTTGCATCTCAGGGGCTTTCTGAGCACCATATGGTTGAATTTAGCAATCCTCAGTAGATTTCTTTTCTATGATTTTTGGTTCCCTTTGAACCCATGTAAAACTTTAGTATTTATAATGTCCAAAGACAGTTTATGCCTTCATGTAGTAACTGCAGCAAGTCCTTGCTTCTCTGTCCATAAGGAAATGAGCTGCAGCTCACTCTGGGAGTCACACCAAGACCTGTGAGCCAAAAGGAGTGGATGGGACTGCCACAGTTCCAGAAGGTTAAAGAAAACTCTTCTGATTCAAAAGAAGTAACACGATCAATGTGTACGTAGAATCATAGAATCACTAAGGTTGGAAAGGACCTCCGAGATAATCAAGTCCAACCGTCAACCTAACACCACCATGCCTACTAGATCATGTCCTGGAGCGCCACGTCTACATGTGTTTTGAATGTCTCCAGGGAGAACTTAAGAGACGGTACCCTTTAGTTGGTGAACTTTACAGATTTCAATAGCAGCACATTGCAGTTGAGCTTAGCTTCATAAGTGGCCGTCTGCTGGCTTGTAAAAACATCTGCTTTTGCTGCTGGAGGTGGTCAGGGGGAGGCAACTGAACAGCAATGGATAGTAATTTGCTCCATGCACAATCATCACAAAATCAGAAAGCAAATAGCTTAGATTGGCATACGATGAGTCATTTGTTAGCTAAACAGTGGCAGAGCTCTCTGGTCATTGATCAAATATTTCAATATCCAGAATTCAGTGTTTGACTTTTGTTCACTGCTCTGCCAACTTAATTTCTGCCAAGGATCCATCAAGCTTTTCTGCTGACCACATGTTGCAAACAAGCTGTACAAATTCGTTGTGCTGATGCATTTGTCTCTATCTAACAATGACTATTAACTGGATAGGTATACAGTACAAACATAAAACCTGTCCCATTTAGCTTCCAGTTTCTGTAAGTTGTTGATTTGGTTTACCAGATACTGGTTGACGTACATCTTCAGCAGAAAGTGTTTGAGCTTTCCTTTCGGTAAATTCACATCACAGCCTCGATTCCTAGCTTACAGTAGCAAAAATGTGCCCTTCAGAGGCTCATTTATTTTTTCTCACAGTGTGTAGCTAAGACTGAAAACCAGCAGCAACCTACATGTCACCCTTGAGGACAGAAGCTGGGGAGAGCTCAGAAATACTGAGCTGATGATTCTAAGTGCATCTGAGCATGATAGATGTGTATGTGCAATGAGTACCGAGGGAGGAAACATATTAGAAGGTGTTGTGTGCTCCCTTTGGCTTTCTTGTCTGTAGAACTGGGATGAGAAGAGTGTAACCATAGTGAAATGTATTGATGGAAAATTGAGATACTAAATTTTACTGTAAGGTTTAGCATTGTGGACGGTTTTTGTAGGTTCTCTCTCATCAGTCAGGTCTAGGATAACTTCTCAGCTCTACGCGCCAGGTACCTACTCTCACTGCATCCTGATTCCCAGGGATACACATTGTCATTCCTCCTTGTTAGAAATGCAGGGAACTGTGGGCATAGGGGGGGTCAGAGCCAGGTCAGCAGGCTGAGCAGTCAAGGTCCCACGGAATGTACCTGATACAGATACTGACTGCAATGAACATGCATGCTAACTACACCCATGCATGCACACATGTATACACTGAGTATATACACATATTAAACACCTTGCTTTTCTTAGATAGTTGGGTCCAGAGATAAAGACCCCTGCAATTTTCCCACTGCCTTTATTAGGGGATGAAAAGAAAGGATGCAATTAAAGTTGTCCTTTTCATCTGCAGCTGTAGTGGCATTTTGTTACTGTTGAAGTATGCCTGTGGCACAGAGAACTTGTTCAGGAAGTATGTGACAAATTGTCTTTAGGATGGCAGTGCCTGAGGCCATCTTAAAATCTTGCAAACATGAATGCAGTAGTTATGGCATAGCTACTGTGAGCAGCCCTTTTCCTGTTGGGTTGCACACAAAAAATGTCAGCATCCCCTGCCGCAGCGAACAGCTGTCCTTTTGGTAAGGATCGCATAACAGGAGGAAGTTCTTACGTCTTCTGGGATGTTCATTCAGATTATGGACTCTGAAGAGCAGTGCACTTGAAAGGGCACAAAGGTAACAAACCTTTTGGATACTGAAAAATAATGTCTGTGTACTGAAGGCAAACGTAATTTCATATTTTTACTGCCTTTAGTCCTCTCAGTCTCCCTCAAGGACCATGTCTAATTTCTAAAACCTGAAGAACTTTCAGAATTATAATTTAATCATAGACCTTTTCTTTCAGTCTTGCCAACCCAGGATACTTCCCGTGTGTTCATTTGCTTTAAACTGCATTGACCTGAGGTGTAAACAGGCAATAAGTAGGTTTGGACTACTGGCAGATTTCAGATCCAGTGTCTCACCAGACCTAGGCATGGAAGCTTCCCAGCTTTTTATGAGATATTTGATGTCTGAAATCTCTAAGAACTTAAAGAAGGAGTTTATGAAAAAAGAAATGCTTTCTTGAATGTTTTTAGAGGTTTCTAAATTGTGTTAACTGCAGATTCTGTCTCTGTTTGAGACCCAAAATAGAAAAGGTAGGAGAATAAGAAAATTTAAAATCCTCAGCACACTTCCAGTATATTTCCCTTTAAAATGCACAATAACCTTTGTTCAAACATATGAATACTTGATGGTTGACCTGATAAGTTGTAGATCTTAGCTGTACCTGTTTAAGATAATTTACATAACTCACATAAGGTTTGACAACTTCTAAATACTGTTGGGAGAATAATGAGGTTTTTACTCTGTGCTTGCATGGAAAAAGCTGAAGAAATATTATTTAGATTCAATTTGGAGGGCTAAGGAAAATAGAAATGACAGGTGTTTTTGGATCACTGCAAATGTTTCATTTACTCTGAAATAAAACATTTGGATTCATTTGTTGTCATCGTTGTTTTTTAACAAGCTTTTTGTCTTTCCTTACTTATAAGGTAGGTCTTTCTAATGGACAAAGTACATTTTAAAACCAGAAGTAAAAACGTCAAAGCAGACCACTCTGCCTCTCTCTAGACAAATAGTTCATACAAAGAGAACTGGGGAAATAACCTTTTAATCTTCAAAATTCTTTCAGCTGATCTTGGCACAAATTTTGGACTGTTGCGCTGCCTCCAGAGCTCCATTTCTCCTACCACATCTACTGCTCACTGAAAAAAAAAGGAGGGGCGGGGGGAACCCCCCACAGCTCTATTCAAAATAAACCCATCCAAATTCATCCCAGGAAAACCCTTTTGCCTTAGCACTATGTTCTGAAAACCTGCTCATACAGGTACTATAGGCTGTAGACTCATTACGTCAGTTGTTTACAGTGCTTCATCTTGATCTATGCTCCTGGCTAACATTGAGCAAATCTGCAGCACTTCTGCATACACAAGAGTCCCGCTCCATGTGACGATGCAAAGGATCTAACCAGCTTCTCTGAAACTACAGAAGTGTTTGTGCAGGAGTAGGCAGCTGCTGCCTTGCACGCAGGGTCCACAGAGGAGCTTAGCCAGAGCTTTGCATCGTGGCTCATGGCATCAACTAATCTGGTCCAATACTTACCTATCTCCTGAAATCAATGACTTTGAATTAGATGTAGCGAAGGGAAGTGCAGCAGGACAAGAACACGTTACAAAAGAAGCCAGCCTTGGACTGAGAGCAGCAGTGAATGTTTTACATGAAGCAGGACTTCTGGGAAGATCCATTCCACGGGAAAATTATAGGGTGATTAGCACCAGCCCGTTAGGATCACAGTCTGCCCTAGAAAGGACAAACCACAGCCCGTACAACTAGCTATTACTGCTGAAACAAACCAGTTTGTTGTTATCACTGAATACCATATCACAAACGTTCCTTATGTTCTCTCCTGACAGGTACAGATTCTAAAATTGCATAATGTCTTCAGCTACTTTTTGTGGTCAAGAAGAAGTGCCTGCTAGGCTCACCATGTTCATGCTGTCCCATTTTAAGAGGTTGCTCCATTGTGTGGGAGGGAGGAGGTGGATAGGAAAGACAGGGACTTCTAGAATACTTACTACTTTACTGAGCCCTTATTAAGCATGTGCACATGGTGCGTCTCCTTCATCTCTTGCCCTAAGATGGGGGGGTTTATGCTTCATTAACAAAGCATTAATAAAACCCCAGACAATCAAAAATCAGATGTGCAGTTTGACTGAAAGAATTGGGAAACAATGCTTTTTCTCAAGCCTGATTATCTTCATTTTACTCACATAACGAAATGAGAAAACATGTTTTCAAATGAAATTATTTGGAATCAGACTAGATGCAGGATGTGTCATTCATCTGAGATGTAGAAACTTCTGGACCTATTTAGGAAAACATTGCTTTAAAGGGAGTTCCTCAGAAGAAAGCAATTAAATGTAATTTAGAAAAAAAATGCATATTGCAGTATAAATTATGAAATATGATTGCAAAATGTATAGCTTTCTCTCCTGGATTTATTTTTTCTGATTGGACCTTCTCCACGGACCTGGTCATATCCTGAACAGCAATGGCTAATCTTACTGAAATGTGGGAAAGTTTTTAGTGGTTTTGGGTGTGGGAGAATACCTACCAAAAGGACAACTTCTTGCAGCTCAAATCAGACTTACAAAGTTCTGATCTGACTCAAATTCCCAAGGGTGAAAAACAAATGCATTGGAAACCCATAAAAATCAATGACAGTCTTTCTTTTTACTTCACTTACCTTTAAAAGGTTGAAATCCTGCCCTCACTAACTTCAGCGGTTCTTGGATGATGTCTACATGAAAGTGTTTACTACCTCTGTAGCCTTTCTTAAAAAAAATGGGGAGCTTCCCTGTATTTGCCACATACCAGCCCCACTGGCAAAGTAGAACCAGAGCTCAGACAACTTTACATTGGATGAAATGGATTTATTGATGAAAGTACTTTGAGCAATCCTGGCGAATGCCTGCATCCCTCCAACCAAAATTTCGCAGATGTTGAGCGTTTTTGGTTTTTTTCCCCCTATGCTTGATTCTGCCTATAGAATTTCTGCCCTCCTCTGCCACTGGGGTCTGTGCAGGCACAGCAATCCACACGGCCCCCTGCTCCTCACAGGTCAGGGCTCCCAGCTGCAGGTACCATGATGTTTTAAAAGGTGCTTCACTACCCTGTGACCTGTTTCTTCTCCTTTAGGGGTGGGAGTAAAAACCTGGATACTTTTCATAATAGCCAATTATTGTACAAAAAAATCAAGAGACTGAAGGCTGCGTTTTCTCCCTTAGGTTTAAGTAAAGTACTGTCTACCCATAAACAACTAGAGTGGCAAACAGAAAAAAAAAAATCTGTGCGTACACTTTTGTTAGGTTGATTTCTTACCACTTTTGTGGCTACTACAGAGACTGTCATTCTTCTGGTTTCAGTATTGAAGCTGTACTTCAAAAATGTATTAAGGTACTAAATAAAAAACCCCAGAAATGTGTCAGCCTCAGCCCTCCATTCACTTGATCCCCACTAGCTGGGACAGCAGTTCACATGCTTCAAGTGGTTGTGGTTAAAACGCTTTTATTTCTATCTAAAGTTACCACCAATACCACAGGGCCCTCTACCAGCACTGTCGCAGGGTACAAGTTCTTGGAAGCCATAACAACAGGATTGTTTCTCTTCCTGCTTCCATGATAATTTTAACCTTAATTATAGCTGTTCATTTATTAAAATAAATAACTCAGGAATATAGTAAGTTTTAAATTCCAGCTGTTCAAACAGTCTTTATTTTCTTTGTGTGCACTGTTTGGTGGGCAATTTATTGTATCCATTTTCTTTTTTTTCTTTTTTTTACTAAGAAATGTGCAGTATATTTTCCAGATATGCTTGGGAACTATGTATGGAACTACCACTGGTTCCATACAAGGACATAATGAAAAATGAACTTCACCCTTTCTTCAGTACACAAGTGACCTATAATGTTCATGGTTTTCTGATTTGGGTAATGATTTAAAAAGTATTCTTGAGTCTGCTGCTGTGCAGCTTAATACTCTACCTGTCCCCTTTGCTCTTCCCTTTGTGAATTGCCTGCTTGCCCCTTTTCCCTGAACTTGGCTTAAATCCTTATTAGTGTGCTCTGTGCCTTCTCCCGAAGGGATACTACGATTTGTCCTTGTGATAAACACCACACTCCATTTAACAGCCTCCTTTGAGTTAAGAAGCTCTGTGTCCTAGATCAGACACCTTACAGTGGATGGGCAGGTGTAGATTCAAGGCCAGTCCCTCCCCATCCTCCTCCAGCGAAGCCAAAGGAGGGCTTCCTTGTTTCTGTCCTCTAAAGGAAGAGGCAAGAGGGCAGAGAGGGTCTGGCCTTGAATTGTCCTGAGACGCAGGGAAGGGAAGGCATCTTGCAGCAGCAGAGGCGTTCAGCAGCGTTGGTTGGCATCCAGGGATGAATCAGAGCACAAGTTACAAAAACGTGCTTGGGAGCTGTTTGTGATTTAAAAACTTTTTTGTACATTATTAACTCAGACTGGAAGGACAATAGGATCACTGAATCCAAATGGAGTCTTTAAAAAAGAATTATCTTTCTTTTGTAGTTTTGTGTTCTTTCTTGTTATCACACCATCTCACACATCAAACCAAGCTAGTGGCTTGCTTACATTCAGTGCTGCAAAACATATAATGAAGTACAGTCCCAGTTGTAGGAAGATAAGAGACAAAGGAAACAATACTTTGTATCTACTAGAGAAAAGGGACACAGAAATATGAATGCCTTGATTTTCGTTAGCATTTAAAGTTGGCAGTATATTTGCCTGGTCTTAAAGTGGATATAGATAACTTTAAAACCCCATTTTAGTACTGGAATAGTGTAACATGTCCTTGTAAATCAAACTGAGGACAGGGTCTTCTGATCATTTGTCTTATGACCACAAACACTGTAAAACTCTAATGTGGTGAAGAAAGCCTGCAGCTTTCCTGCATATTGACAGGCTTAAATAATCAGGAAGAGTGCAAGTAGGGTCTGCTTCAGCTGGCTTATACATGTGAATGCCAGTTGCTTAATTATGACAGCTTCCCATATCCTAAAAATGGCAGAGCCTACATAATTCACCCTGGAATTCTGAGCCAAATTTGTGAAAGTTCTGCTTCAGGATTTTAAAAATCAGATGTGTTTCCTTTCAACGGCAAGAAAAGAAAATCTTTGTGAAGGTGTGGTTGCTCACACGACTACCCTCTCAACCTCTGGCTCTCCTGATTTCCTCTGTGTGGGGTTCCTTTCACACACTAATTGTCAGCACATTCTGAGCATGTCATCCAGCTTCCAGCATACTATAAGATGCTCATGGAAGAAAACATACCATTATTATGAAAGATAATGTGCTGTCCCATGGGAGAGACTTGGTGGAAGGAAGAAGGACGTGAAGTCGATCTGAAACTATAGCTGAACATGCGCTGACTGTGTTACAGAGCCTGCAAAACAGGAGAAATCCCAGCATGTTTCAGTTATGTTGGCTCTCCTGTATTATGCACCCTGTGACCTAGGCAGGTCTGATCCACAGTTCACGAGGAGACGTACTGGGAGAGAATAGATTAAAGGCAAAGAACAAAAAGAGGCAAAGGGAAGAGAAGAATTCCTGGCTGAGATAAGGAATGACTAATATGAATTGTGAATCTGTGAATTGTAAAAGCTGGCCTGTCTTCAAAAATGTTTGCTTAAAGTTCCGAATTCTGATAATACATCACAAAAAATATTTTAAACCTTCTATTTAGAGGCACGCGTGCACGTGTGTGTCTGCATTTTAGCATGGTAATCATACTGGTGTTATAAGCAATGTACTGAAATGCTTGTAACCTGAAACAGAAGCTAAAATGTCCAGATATCAAAACAGGCAGAGGGCTTGTCTGGAAAAATATAGAAAGTTGCTCTGAATAATATCTAAGAGAAGATCCTCTTTCCACTTAGACTGTAAATAAACTAGAATGAAAATAAATGCTGTCCACAGGTATGGCAAAAATAACTGATTCCTGTGAAAACCATGAACAGATGCGTGAGGAAACCTTCTTCCCGGGGTTTGCAAAGCACTGCTTTAGGGCATCAAAAACCTTTGCAGCCCAAACCGATTGCTGATGTTCTGCTGAATACCACACACATGCTACCAACCACCAGGGAAGTCGGAGATAAAGTGATTTTGTCTGAATCCCTTCCCCTCACTGCTTTGCACACATCAGCACGCATCCAGTCCCATGCAGGACTTTCCAAATTGCAATCACACATTGTACTTCCCCTGAAATGTGCAAGCCATCTGCCACAACTCTCTTTGGTTTTGAACCATTTCTTTGTGAATAGGTGCTTATCAGTTTCTCGTGTTATTATTTGTACTTTGAGGTAGGCAATGGGGAGTCCAAGACCACCAACGCTGTCCTCATCTGACCAGATGCATACAGAATTATTTTCTATAAATAATGGAAGAAGTTTCTGAAAACTGTATTCCTATTTACATTTCTGTTGTATTTTTTGTTAGTTCTGGCTTGTGTGTTTATTTTTCAATGTGTCAATAAATAAGAATAGCAAAGTATTGTAAGAATATTATGACAAAAGTGCTCATAACTTCAAAGAAAAAGATCTGGTTTATAAAAAAGGGTGAAGACAGAGTTTATGATTCACTGTAAATACATGCTAATGTTTGAGAACCAATATTCTTAGCAAGTGTTTTGAAGTATATGAAGTACTAGTAAGCAGTACTTTTTCCCCCTGTGGATAGCTAAGATGGCCATCATTGATAATGGGAGGCAAAAGGACAGTTTTGTTTTGTTTTCTTTTGTTTTGGTTTGATTTTGAAGAAAACCCTGCTGAAGAAGTGGCCTTTTTATTCCTTTGACCTACATGAGCTTAGGACTTGGTCTGCTCTCCCATAAAGAATTCCATAGCCAGTAATTCTAATCCCCAAAACACTCTCCTAAAACACGGCCTAAAAGCCAAAATATGTCTTTCTTTTCACATATTGTCTCAGTGGAGCACAGCTGCTCTGTGGGTTGTGGACAGAATTGTGATCTGATGCACAGTTCCTTTGTACATGCACATGAATGTATGCATCTATACCACTTTTTTCCATGGGGATTATCCTGAACATAGTAGAAAAATAAATAGGCTATTCTTTCACAAAATGGAAAAGGTCTCAATAATTTGATAATCTAAACTATTAGTTTGGTGGAAGTGTCTCTCACTTCCCTTTGAAGGTCATAGATTTATGTCTGTGTTGTGAAAATAAGATGTAAAATCAAAAAATCATAAAATAAGTGGAGATTAGAAGCACCTGTAGAGCAGGGCCAATTTTAAAGTTATTTCAGGTTGCTCGTGGCCTCATCTGGTTCTGTTTTAAATACCTGCAAAGGCAGAGACGCATAACATCCTTGGGCATGAAACACAATGACCTCATATGCTTCCATATTTTAAAAGGGAATCTCCATGGCCATCTTAGTATTTCCACAGTGAATCTAACCTTTCGTATCCATTACTGGAAAAATACAGTTCAGCTCCTTAATTTAGATTTTCTTTTTTCAGGAGACTTCAGAACAAGGGAACATGTCGGGCATACCAGTGTTTAGTAAATAGTCACAGCCATAGGAAGGCAGTAGACACAACCTGTAAGCACTGGTCAGACAGACTCACTCTAGAAAATACCTTTCGAAAAGTCTTTGGAATTTTTAAAGCAAATTATCATTTGCTTTGCACAAAAACCTGGAAGTGTCGTGTCTATTTGGCTCCCACTTGCCAGGAATATTTTAGTAGATTAACTTCTTTTGAAAAGGAAAAAAAAATATTCACAGGAAATGAATTTAGAAGTTTTAGCCAGAAACCTGAACCTGAGTTTTAAGTTTATCTTGTGACCATAACACTCTGTCCAAAGAGATAAAAGGTATGCTTGCAATAGACAGCAGTGCAGATCACAAACTGAGATTCAATAGGTAATGGGTAAGTTCAGGAAGATGGCAGCCTTTCTGCAAATACCTTTCAAGCAGAAAAAGCAGAAATATGTCCCAGGTCCAATATGTGTGATACTTTTTCATACATCTCTTTCATGGGTGCAGTCTGGAGAACATGTTGTTTTAGAAAATTACAAGACCAGATTGGCTGCTTGGTAAAAGGGTCAACCAGTTTCGCAGTGTTCCTTTCTTAGCCTACATTGATCACACCACTTCTAACAGTAATCACTAGGAAAATCTTTGCTATATACACAAAATTTGCAATGATCTTGTCCCAGATGGAGGCAATTCCTGTAATGGTGTCCCAAATGCAGACTGCTCTGCTGTACCAAACCAGTGTTGTTTGCTTTCTTTCAAATGGTTTACAGGAGGGAAAAAATATTTTGCAATATATGTCTACCTTTAAAGCCAGATGCCTTATGATCATGAATGCAGTTTATGGATGTCTGAGAGACAAGAGGAGAGTGTAACTGATGCTTTTTTCCCCCAACTCATTTGAAATGTTCTTTTGCTTGTCTGCATAAACGTTGAGATTTTAAAGTATGGTCTCATTTAAGGAAGAGAGGGAAGCACCTCTCCTGCTGTGGCAGGCAAGAGCGCCAGCTGCTCCATTGGACAGTCCTGTGAATGGGCATAAAGTATTGGATTTTTAACTTAATGAGACACCTAGGAGCAAATTTTATTCTTTTTCTCCTTGGACAGGTGTGTTTCTTCCTGATGAAGGCAAAAGAGGAGAGAGGGCACAAAATTTTCTGTTAGATTGCGTTTAACTTGGTTTGGAATTGAGATCTTGAAAGACTGCAAATGTTTAAAAGACTGAGCAGGGCATAGACACGGGCCTGATAAAGTTGTGTTATCCCAAAGATCTGGACTGTATCACTCAGTGTCACCACCCGGATGCGGCTATGTTTTCTTTCCAGACAGAGTCGATAGTACGTGTAGGACTCGGCATCCAAGCATGCAGCAGTGCGGTATCACACATAACTTTGGGACTAAAAGGGAAAGGTAAATTTTAGCTATGAGAAAGCGTATGGTGGCATGATGGAATTACCCACACTGTCATCCATCCAGCACATGAAGGCTATAAATCCATGACAGCATGATGTGGCTCATTTTATCTAGCTGATATAGGACTATGTTATATGGTGTGAGTATATAGTATGGGAGAGTTTGGCACTTTGTGTCTCATCCATAGAGATGCATGTAAATTTGCAAAAAATAGTGAAATTTAAATAGTACCAAAGCCTCGCTGTTCTTCCTTCTTTCACAAGCAGAAAGATGTACCAAAACCTGCAAGAGGAGCAATAAATGAGAGAAATTTCCACAGGTGTTTTGCCAGAGGCCTGTGTGCATTACAACTCCATCTGTGTTTCTCTAATCTGAAATGATACAATCTCTTCCTCAATAATCCGAAATCACAACTACAGTGGCAGGCAAAGGCGGAGATCAGTAGGAGAAAAGTAACCTGGGCCACGTTTAGATGCTGACCTTAAATCTGTGAACTTCTCTCTTAATGAGGATTTCATAACTAGTGAATGTTTCATGAACTTGCTTTATCTCATAAAATTCTCCACAATAACCTCAGCTCTGCCTGTGTTATCTCTGATATTCCCCTTGGAAAGAGACAGCATTGCTGTGACGAGTCTGAGGCTATATGTATTATCAGTGAATATATACGTACTCTTTGGCAAGGTTGCTACAGTTAAATTGTACATAGAAGGGCTGAGTTCTGCCTGCATTCTCTCAGTCTCTAGTCTACCCAACAGCGTTTGACACCAGTTGAAGGAACTTCATTACTTTTTTGGAACATGGTTAAAATCAGTCACAAAACTCAAGTGATTTAGCTGGGCAGACAGACTCATAGACAACACTTTTATACAAGTCCCATTTTCTTAGAAAACCAGGCAAATGGCCCCAGATCTGTCAGTTTCTGGGAGTGCAAGGAGAAGTCTGATTTAAGTTCTAGATGTGTCCAGCTGAAGGCATGGCTTGGCATCAGTGTGTGTATAAAAAGTGGTCTTATTTACAATGGTCTCAAAAGTTATAATGCTGACCCCATAAATGTCCTTTCACACCATAATTACTCTCCTCTTTAACTTTGAAATTTCTCTGCCTATGAAATTATAGCAATATAGAGGAGTAGCAGCTCAAGATTGCATCAGCCAAGAAGAAAAAACTATGGATTTTCTTACTAAAATGGTGGGGTATGTATGAATGAATTAATTCTTAATGAAAAGATCACCCTTCCTGTTCAGAAAACATTTAGTGTGAGGTAATATAGGTAAGGCAGGAAGAACTTTCAGGCTTTTTCACCAATATAATTTTTACAGACTCTAAAATAATATAGTTTGATACTTCAGACTAAAAAATCAGCATGCTCATACACCCTGAGTTTAGGTGCCTGTGTCCAGAACTGCTGAGCTTGGAGTATGTTGGAAGCCTCAGGCAGCTTCCACTTTTTCCTCAGGCCAAAAAATTTGATCCATTTCAGAAAGGCATTAGAACTCAGAAAAGTAAAGATCTTTAAATTGTAAGTTTACATATGGCTTGTTTTAAACCCTACTGCTACATGCTGTAAAACATACTAGGACTGCTGTTACTTCTTTATTGGCTTGTAAAACTTCATCATCTCTCCCAAATCCACAAGAGCACTGTTTACTAAGCTACCAGTTCCCATTTCCCAAAAGACACCAAACACCTATAAGGAAAATTTAGCCTAGGAACCAAATTCTGTCAGGTATTCCGAAGTTTTGGTTTGAAAGAGGATGGCACAGAAGATGCTGTTAGCATCAAAATCATAACAGTTTAACTTCAGATTAAAAAACCAGTGACGTGTTCAAGCACCACCTCTATACATGCTAATGTCGTTTGCTGTTAGTAGCCACTGATGTGCGCTGAACCAGTCTGTATGTTTGCAATGAGATGATCATTATCATCTTGAGGCATTGGAACAGACTGCCCAGAGAGGTGGTTGAATCGCCATCCCTGGAAACATTCAAAAAACGCATAGACGTGGCACTCCAGGACATGGTCTAGCAGGCACGGTGGTGTTAGGTTGACGGTTGGACTTGATGATCTCAGAGGTCCTTTCCAACCTTAGTGATTCTATGATTCTATGCTTCTATGATTCTATGATTATAGAGTTGATTACCTGAGGGCTGCTGGGGTTGTTTCTGATGGTTTGGATGCATAATGGAGGGCAAGATTCAAACTAAAACGAGATTACCTAGTAATTAGTAAAGATTTTGATGAGTGATAAATCCAGGCCAACAGACTTCACATAACTTCCCTAGGTTTAGCTAACAAAGTGTGAACTTTCAGAATACTCACGTAACTACTGCCAGGTTCACTAGTGCTGGCAAATGCTCTGCTGGAAAACAGCAGCAAGAAATTCTCTGGCCAAGGAGGTGAGACACAGCTGTCCCTTGACCCCAGAAGGGGCAGTCGAGGAACAGTCAGCAGCACAGGCTGAAGAGGGATGTACCATCCAGAGGGACCTTGACAAGCTTGAGAGGTGGGCCTATGTGAACTGCATGAAGTTCAACAAGGCCAAGTGCAAGGTTGGTGCAATCCCAAGCACAATTACAGGCTGAGTAGAGAATGGATTGAGAGTAGCCCTGAGGAGGACTTGCGGGTGTTCACTTGATGAGAAGCTGAACATGAGATGGCAGTGTGCGCTTGCAGCCCAGAAAGCCAAATGTGTCCTGGACTGCATCAAAAGAAGCGTGGCCAGTAGGTGAAGGGAGGTGATTCTGCCCCTCCACTCAGCTCTCATGAGACTCCACCTGGAGTACTGTGTCCAGCTCTGGGGTCCCCAGTACTGGAAGGAACATGGAGCTGCTGGAGCGAGTCCAGAGGAGAGCCACAAAGTTGATCAGAGGGCTGGAGCACCTCTCCTATGAAGACAGGCTGAGAGATTTGGGCTTGTTCAGCCTGGAAAAGAGAAGGCTATGGGGAGATCCTATAGCAGCCTTCCAGTACCTAGACGGCCTACAGGAAAGCTGGAGAGGGGCTGTTTACAAGGGTAGGGGTGACAGGACAAGGGGTATTGGGTTTAAACTAAAAGAAGGGAGATGTAGATTAAATGTTGTCCTGGTTTCACCTGAGAGAGAGTTAATTTTCTTCATAGCAGCCAG
>VWZZ01002553.1:14146-25430 GCA_013399095.1 Psophia crepitans | reverse complement strand
GGGCGCGCGGCGGGGACGCTGTAGCAGCCCGCCCGCCGGCGCGCGCCATGGTGAGTCTGCCCGGCGCCATCTTGGGCTGGTGACCGGGCGCGCCGGAGAGGGACAAAATGGCCGAGGGCGGCGGGGCTGCGTGTCCCGGGCCCTGCCGCTGCCCTGCCCTCCCCCTCCGGCGGGGCCGCCTTCTCTCTGCCCCGGCTGCGACGGGGCTGCCCGAGAGACTGCGGGGACCCGGCGGCCGGCTCCGCTGCCCTGCGCCTCCTGCTTGAGCGCTTCAGGCCCCTCCGAGCTGGCAGCCGGTGCCTCACCCTCCATACCCCGGCCCCGTTCGGTAATGTCTGGGTAGGGGAGGAGAATCCCAAGCCCGGAGCAGTCAAAACCTCTGTTATACTCTCGCCAAAGCTGCATTGCAAATCGCTGCTGCTGAACTACTTTATAAATGGAGCTTCCAGTTGCTGCTCTACACGCTGGCTCGTAAAATACTGATTCTGGCTTCAGCCTGGCACCCGGGAGGGTCGGTCTGTAATTAATTTAAATGTGTGATTGCAGTAGTTGAAGAGTTAAACCTCAGGCTGGATGTGGTCAGAGCTAGGGCCGTATCCTCGAACTGTGAAACCCGCAGTTAGATGTTCTCTTAAACTGCATGATGTTACTGTCTGGATGGAATTTCACTAATATCACAGTAAATGACTTGCTGAGCTTCACGTGTGTGATGTATATCCCCAATACAGATTATATTGGGTGGTTTGTTGGGGTTTTTTTAGTGAATCAGTCTTGTTTTCCTTTGAGGTCCAGTTTTTACTGCAGCAGAGCAGGGATGAGTACGGTGTTTTGGGTTTTTTTTTCCAGCATCAGTCTCTTCAACTTACTGCAGCATCAGAGGGAGTTGTGGAGGTGATAAGTAGTTTAAATTTTAAACCTTCACTGGAGGTGGGGAAAAAAAAAATAAAATTGAAGAGAATGTCATAATTCTGAGTACAAAATCGCAGTGTCTTGCAGTGTCTTTCTTAGAAACATGATTTTTTTTTTTTATTCAGATTTACTATAAAAAGGTTTGATAACATGAGTGTTGTTACTACTTCAAGGTAGGTTAAGTTAGGAAAATTTGGCCTCCAGGAAGCTAAAAATGTTAAATGGAAGTGAAGACTTGAAAGGTAGGGATTAAAGAACAGACCCGTACCACCCCCAGTATTATCTTCTCGTTGATGTCTTCACATCACTCTTACAACTGGTGTATTTTTAGTAAGGGAGTAGTACTTCTGCCTTGCTCAGGGTGGAGTTCTGCGTGTCATGTTTGAGTTGGTGTTGTTTTTTTTTTTTAAAGTTGACTTAATTGCTATTGTGCAAGTCAGACTGAAAACCAATTTAAGATGGTAGCCTAAACTTAGTAACCTTTGTCGGGGGGTAACCCACATTGTGTTTTCAATTAGAATGAGTGCAAATGTTAACACCTTTATAGCAAAGTCTTTTTGAAAGGTAATTGCGCAGGGAATGATAGGACACCAGTTGCTGTCCCATCTGCTTTTTTTGTTTTATTGTTTCTGTACTTTAATTTAAAATAATAGTAATTACGTGCAGGCAGTCTTCACTGAGGCTTAAAATGAGTTATGTCTGAACTTTTGTGAGTCATAAATAGGTAAGTTGTAGGCATCTTTGTAAACCTAAAAGAGGGAAAACCGTAGAGCTACATCCTGCAATTTCAGACTACATCAGGGAGCAGCTTTTCTAATGGTATTGCCGATGTTAGTTATGACATTTTTTGCTTACTTAAGGCTTATATTTTCCTGAGTCAATGGCTTTCTACTTTTTCAAGCTGGAAGCGCTGAAGTCTCTGCAGAGTAGGAGCAGCGTTTGGATAAATAATCTAGGATATGGCTTTACAACTGTCTGTTAAGCTGTTCCAAGTCCGTGCTGCCAACAAGAATTGTGTTCTTGAAAATGTGTTCCCATTTTCTCCCTTGAACTTGTGTTTGTATAGTCAGGCAGATCTGGGAATTAAATCAGCTGATTTCCACCCCCTTGGTTTCCAGCTGCAGTGGTTTGCAGGTTTGACTTGATTGTGTAGCCACAAGTCCTAATGTCAGTGTTGGGGGTGAAGAAGAAACACCAGGTGCTTTTGCAAAGTAATGGGACTTACTATTTCAGCGGCAATGCAGACTTCAACTGGCTTATATTTAAAAAGAAAAGAAGAAAAAAAAAAATCCCCAAATTCTCTTTTACAGCTTATACTCCATAGATTAAACTCTGGAAACTTTTTTTAACTGAAGAGGCTATAAATTATTAAATGCTACCAATACTTCAGATACTGGAATATACTTCACATACTGTCAGTGTGCTGTAACAATTACCACGTTTTTCCAAGTCATTTTTATTTTGTTTTCATTGAAGTTGTGCTCTCTGAAGCGCATGTGATTTGGACGTGAAAGGGTTGGACAGAAGACTAGTTAAAAGAAAAAAATAGTGAGTCTCATCCTGCGGATAAGTTGATATTGACAGTGCTTACTTGGTTTGTGTCTGATCAGAAACGGTTTAATACGGTAGTCAGGGTTTTGTGGAAACAGGTTTTTCTGTTTTCCATCCCAGCGGATTCCCCCAGCAGTGATCCGACCTGGTGACCCTGTGCTGCGGCGGGGGGGGAGAGGCAAAAGCTGCTGTTTTTCTGTCGGATCAGTTGCTAAATTCAGTAGTGGAGAGGTTGAAGGAGTGTGAAGGTGGCACAATTAGACCTGGGAAAAATGACTGCAGATTTGGTAATGTGGGATGTGAAGGTACACCTTTCTTTAGAAAAACAAGTAGTAACAGATATATTTGTGGGGATTTAGGATTTTAAAAATACTAACAATTTTGACTGTATCTTACCTTATTAAGTAACTGAAATCTGTAACTTTTATTGCTGTGAGGAGAAGCCAGATCTGAGGAGTGCAAAGAACATGTGGTCCTCACCTTAGAGCTGCTTGTGTCCATGGCCACCTTTTCTGTCTACTGCCCCTAAATCTTGCTGTTGTGACGTTCCCTGCTTATAGAGTAGGTGACTGTAACACATCTTTATGAATGTGCTTAGAGATGTTAAAAATACCGTCCCTCCAGTATTACGCATTGTTTATAATATGCTTGAAGTATGGAAAGAATAATTTGGAAACCGCAAGCCTGGACTCGAGGGCTTCCGTCTGAATTCCAGTACTGCCTGATGAAGCTGAAGAGCTGTTGGTAAAGACCAAGGGATCTGGTGGCTTTTTAAAATCTGCACTTGATAAATTCAAGGTTAGGGAAAAAAAGATTAATAACAAAAACCAGTCTTGATCTGCTTACCAGCAGTGTTTGAATATAGGTACAATAAAGGAGGTTGTTTCTTCTCTGTTCTTCCACATGTTGTGACAGGAGCCTACTTGGGTGGTGGTGGTTTTTTGTTGTTGTTTTTTTTAAAACCAAACTTCACAAAGCTAAAGAACAAAAAGTAGAAGAAGAAAGCACCTTAAGAACACAACCAGCAGAGAGCTGTGGAAGTAGCTTGTGTGAGCCCTCAGTGGGCGAGCGGAGTGCTGTGAGCTCCTGGGTCGGGAGGACTTCCTGGGGGTTGGGGCAGCCCGGGGAACAGCTTTGAGATTTTGAGGGTTATTCCCAGTCTTGATAATCTCTGGAGAAGGTGAGGTGCAATGAATTCCTTTGAGGCTGGAGATAGTAAAGAAGTGGCATAATCCTGTAAAATTTGGTGGACTGAAGATAAAGGTTTTGAAGAAGGATCAACTGGAAACAAAAGGTGGATGCTTTAAAAACTGGACAGTGTTGTACAGTCCAGAGGAGCTGGATGAAAATAAGCCAGCTCTTTAATTTTCTGATTAAGATCTACACTTGTCTCTAAGGTTTTTTCTTCCCAACTTCCCTCTCGGATCCTAGGTGTCCACTTTCCTCATCAATCTTAACATAGCAAAGATCATTCTAAAAATATGTATCAAATAACCGAAGACTTCAGTCATTTGCTTATGCTAATACCATTTTTCTACTGATTCCTTCAAGGCTTACTGACTTCTAGAAACGGGCCTGGGGTATATTTATGGGCAAGAGCCTCCCATCGTGCCTTTCTCGTGTCCTTTTCAGTATTGGACCACCTGTATTTGCACATGGCTCCTTCTGTCTAGCCTGACTCTATCAAGACTCTTTACATTTTCTGAGCAAAAGTATTTTTCCTCAAATGGAGAACACCCTTTGCTTTGGTTTTTATCCCTTCTTCAATCTTGCTTTGTCTAACTTCTAAAAAAAAACCCCAAAAAACAGTTAAAGGCTTCTTATGGCTAAATTAATACATTAACTCAGAACTTGTCTCTGTGGATTGTTTTCTTCTGAAGGTAACAATGGGTTTAGGTTAAATTCGTTATTTGTAATTCAAATTAGTTCTCAACATTTCCCCTGCCCTTTGCAGGGTGAGTGTATGAGGTAGCTATAGGTTACAACACCCCCTTAAACATTTTGACAGATTTTTGACATGATCAACTTTGTGTTATTTCTGTTGGTATTAATTGAAAATCTGCTTTATCCTGCAAGTCGTGGTGTTTCCCTCCCCCGCATTGTATGGTGGGCGATTGTAAATAGCTAAACTCTGTTTTAAGTTGTGTGGAAGTGGTTTAAGCACAATTAAATTTTGGATTAGCAAATGAATTTTTGAGTGCTTAGTACAGAATGTCCTTTAAGTGGAGTGTTCGGGTTTGAGATGTTAGAGATACAAGAAGTGTTTTTTGAGAAAAATCTGGTACTCTGGTGGTGTTAGTGAGCATTCTTAATCAGAACTGACACAAAGTTTGGAATTATTTGGTTTTAGGAAAAAATAAATGTTTTTCTAATATCTTGAAATAAAGAATACCTTCTAGTGGTGTTCTTCCTTCAAGTGGTGTTCCAACCAAGTGTTTAAGCTGTGTGATTGAAGTTAAGCATTATGCTGATTAAAAAAAAAACACAACCATATACATATAAAAGTTCAAAATGCTAATTAGGTTGTGTGATTACCAAAGAAGATTACAAGTAAATAACAGAGTAGGTGGGGTGTTATTCCAGAGCGTGTTGCACAGTTGCATTTTTTTGGTCGGTGGAAAACAATGATTTACTTGCAAGCGTGATGTCTGCATGTGTAATCACCCTTGTGCAGGCAGAGTAGGTGTGAGCGTGCTCGTAAACCTTCAGCCTAGACCTTCTGAACTTCAAGGAGTGGCCCCAAAATTAATGTCATTGTAAGTCACTGAAGGACCAACTGTGTTGTGCTTTCTGCGTTCAAAAAGCACATCGGTTAGTCGTCTCTGGCTGCAGCAGGGACCTTGCCTAAGTCACTTCTGGTTGATTTTGTCTAAGTATGTGACTGACAGTGCGAAGTATTTTGAGTTTCCTGACACTAGAATTCATTAGTAGATACTCAGGTGATCCACTGTGCATTTTCTTTTAAATACAGGCATAAATAGCAAATTCAGTTGCATAGTAGTAAGTTAAACTGAATTGACTGAATCTGTTTATAAAATCGTAGGGCATTTGGTAGATTCAATTCTTGAACTGCATATATAGAAGTCCACAAAACATTTTTTTTTTTCTAGTTTCAGTTTTGGCACTAGATTTTTATCCTGGAGTTTTTAAATATTCTTCATCCTGTTCTTTTTCTATTAAGGTTAATGTTGAAGAAGGAAAATGCGGAAGTCGCCATTTGACAAGTTTTATAAATGAGAATTATTTGAAGCTCAGGAATAACTGAAGCTGAAATTTGAAAAAAAAAGAAAGTGAATGCATGCTAATTATCAGACCAGAAGTCCCACTTGTAGAATATTGAGCAATTTGTGTGAAGTGGGGAAGATGAAAGAAGTCAGAATTTGAAACGGAAGAATGAAGAAAAGGAATAAAAATGAAGTTAAGATAAGAAGTAATCTGGAATCTGAAAGCACTACGCTAAGTAATTACTAGTCTGTTTATGTGTCCCTGTATATTTTGCTAAACATGCATGCATTATCTGTTTAATAGCAAAAATATATGCAGGGTAAAGAAGTGTCTACCAGGGAAAAAAAAAAACAACTACTACTTAAAAATCTAGGCAGTTCTAATGCCAACTGCCCGGACACATAGATATGAATTTTTACCATTTATTTCACTGGAGCTTGTTTACAGACCTTAGGTAAACGAGAAATTGTGTACAAATTAGGCTTTCAATATCTGCGTGCAGGAATCCCGTTCTGCTTCCAGAAGCGGAAGTGCTCATGGGTCTGGCAAGTCGGGGAGGCACACCCCTGCAAGATCTCGATCTAAGGAGGATTCCAGGCGTTCCAGGTCAAAATCTAGATCCAGGTCTGAATCCAGGTGAGTTTACTTCTTTTACCTCTTCCTCCTCTTCGCAAGTCAGATGGTGATGTCAGAGGTGAACTGCAGTTACAGTTTAGCCCAATTCTGTTTCCAGAGATAACTGGTGATCTGTGACCAGTGAAAACAAAGGGGCCTGTCTGGCTTCAGGGTTTGAAACCGCTCATTACCAAGTTACATCTTCCCGCAGCTTTTTCCAAGGGGTAGTCAGCTCCCTAGGCTTGTATCCCTGCTCGTGCAGTTGGAGATGGCCTGCCTTCTAAGTCTTAGAGTGACGGCCAGTTTCTGAGCATGAAGCTTAGGCACCCTAGATACTAGTTTTTCTGTGCATTAAAAGAAATAGGTGCATCAGCAGATTGTCCGTTTTAGGTCACATTAATGTATTACGCTTTCTCACTGGAAGCAGTGATTTTCCTGGATTGTTAATGGTACAGTTGATGAAAAAGAAGCAGTAGAGTTAAATAAGAATTTCAGCAGACATCTGCTTGACCTTTTAAATATATATTAATTTAACTTGAAAATTAACGGGATGGAAAACTTTAAACAGCTTTCCAAGTTCTCAAAAAAAAAAAAGTTACGGAGAAAGTAGCCTGCTTAATTATTTGTTACATGGCAACGCAAGCATATGCTGTGAGAATGCCTCTTGCTGTATTACCTATCCTTAGACTCATCTGCTAAACAGGCTGTGCGCAGTGACACAGTTCCTTTTAAAACTGTTGACAGATGTAACAGACATAAAATATGCTGCTAGTGTAGAAGTAAGGCTGTAAATGTCACTGCTAGCCACTTGGCATTGGCTTTACCAGGTGTGTCGTGTAAGAGGTCCATATTTAATAAAGAATGAGCAGAGGGGCCACAAAACCTGTGAGCGGGTGAATGATGTTATTCTCTAAAGAGTCCAGATAATTGAATGCTGACTAGAGAGGTGAATGTGGTGGTAGTTTTACTCCCTGGGAAGCATTCAGGTTCAAAAATCCATAGGTTTCAGCAGTGGGGTCTCCAGATGAGCTGTTGACAATCTGATTTTTATGTGGATAAGCAATGAATTGGGCTTGCCAAAGCCTGGGCGTCAGGCTGCAGGGAGGATGACAACACACAAAGATGTTTTGCTGTTAGCAATCACTCATGATGGTAAGCACTATCAAATACTGTGGTTTGATCTTCCTACAAGATCCAAGCGATCAGTTTGAGTGAGAGTTTTGTGAGAAGGAAAATAACTTGGGCAATTCTGACAGCAGAGGAATGGGTTTAGGGCTTTTTTGTGTACTTCAAGCACAGTCACAAGTGTCAAGTCGTGCCCTTGGTAATCTCTGTAGTGCAGGAACAAGATGTCAAATGCATAAATACTTGCTGGAGTAATTCTGCTTTATAGAGTATGAAATGGGAGTGACCTCTGGAACTATTAGCAGCTCAGGAAGGGACCAGTCCAAAATGCTGCTCAAGGCAAAGTCCATTCTGGGCTTGGACTGTGTTCTGAACTTTATCCAGTTGGGTTTTGAAAACCTCACAGGATGGAGACTGGAAAACACCTTTGGGGAATCATCTCGTTTTAAAGTAACAAGCAAGTCAGGGCCCAGCCCAGCATGTCCTTCTGCACCTTAATCCATAACCCCTAGGGATTCCATACTCTCCAAAGCACAGTGTTTCTCACTTGCAGAATAACCATAGTACTGTGTAAGAATGCAGTCACAAACTTCATAAAATGCTGGAAGAAACCAAATACGAGATCTGGAATTTACAAAAGACCTGGCAAATCATTTACTTTTCCAGGAAATCACCCTTTAAATAGTACCCTGGCAACTGACTACTTAATTTTTGATGGACAAAAGTAGAAGCCTATGACTGCCACTGCTTCCTGAGCATTTAACAGCTGTCTTGAAAATGCCTTTGGCTGGAAATACTGGGAGTATATTGCAGAGCTAGAGTGTGTTCATTAGCAGATTTGGACAGAATTGTGTCAAGGCACATCTTTTAGAACCAGCATGCTTACATCTGTTTTCATTGCCGTCACACGGTTGGATTGGATCACAAGTAGGTCATCTAGCTCTCACCAGAGAAATAACCTTGCGAGAACTTCCGTGTTTCTTGGTAGTTTCTGTGGCAAATGTATTTTTGAGTTACCAGCTTTATCAATTAAACTTTGATTTGGGAACAAATCTGTGTCCTGGTGTATTTATCAGTTGGGGTGTGGATATACTTGGTTAAAAAAAGATCTACTTTGATTGAAGTTTTCATTAGCAGGATAGCGAGCTTGTTATCTTTGGCTGACTGTGAAATCTGAACGAAGGAGTAGGATTTTCAGTTGCGGTGGCTTTGCAGCAGAAAATAATGGCAGTGTGACACTTAAGGCAGCAATAAAAGCAGTGCCTGTTAAAAATAAACCTTGTTCTGTTGCGTGAGGGATTACCTGGTTTAGAAGTGTCCAGGTCTTGTTCAGTGTGAGGGGTGCATTCTGTTACCTGGAACATCAGCCCTGGTTTTGCTGCCTTTTTATTTTTTTCTACGTCGGCGGTTGAAATGTGGCTGTTTGCATGTGTTGAACTTGTTTTTGTAGTAGTAGTATTACTTCTGTCCTTCCTTACTGTCTTCCCTGCCTCAGGGAAGTTCTCTCTCTTTTTCTTTTTTTTACTTCCTGTTGCCAAAAATAATTTATTCTTTCTAAATACGTAGTTAAAGTGTTGTAATGGGACATGCTGAAGTAATTTCTCCTGGACATGTGTATATGTTTTGAGCTGAGGAAGACGGAGCTTAGCTGCCTCGCTTTTGACAAGGTTGAAGGCTTTTTTTTTAAGGAGGCCTGTAACACATACAATGTATATTGTGCAGTTTGACTGTCTGACACTAGTGAGAAGTCCTAACAGTGGAAGAAGCTGTTAAATGCTCAGGAGTAAAAACAGGTTCAGAATAAGAGCTTCACTCATGCCAGTGCGGTGGTACTGTCAAACACACTTGTGCAACGATGGTAGTTTGTGGTCTCAGTCAGTACTTGCCTACCTTGGCTTTCGCAAACTACAGGAAGGACATCTAAGACAAACAAGAATCTGAAGATGAACGACGTACGATTAAGAGCCTTTGAATATTAAACTGTTGCTTGCACTTCTCAGCCTTGCAGAGATTTTCTTTGTGGCTGTGTGAAATGCAGATTCAGTAGTGACTGCCATCAGCACGCCAAGCTCAGGCGCAGTATTCCAGTTTCAGTGCCTGCCCTACTTTTCAACTGCGATTATCTGTGTTGGGAGGGCTGAGGGTTTAGTAGAAAGAATCGAAGTGCTTCAGAACCTCATCGCCACAGACCTAGAGCTGTCAGAATACATTTCTGGAACTGTTCAGAGGAGGCCTGGGCTGAAATGAGTGAGCAGTTGCACCTTTGCTTAAATACACTTGAAGTCTGAACACGCAATTCATGAACAGCCAGTGTTAGATGTTGAAATAACAGAAGGTAAACAAGCCTACTACAGCTTAATTTCTTCCATTGTGTTAAGCTTCGTTTCAGGGCGTTTGCCAGACTTCTGTGCTTGTAATTATGCATAGTGTAAAAAAAAAAAAAAAGGTGGTATTTGCTTTTCAGTGTCACTGGAAGCAGTGCTGTTTGGAGTGCTAGGCTAAGCAGAAGCATGCACCTTTGCAATTGTGCATGCTTTGTGTTAAGTCATATTTACTCCTGTTCCCTTTTCCTGTTAAGTCTTTAAAAGAAAGCCACCCCAGCTATTTTTACTTAAATGCTACTGTAAATGCTGGAATATTCTAAGCATGTACTGTGTCAAACCAAGGTAGCCTCGTTAGAGAAAGTTAAAAGGTCTTGGGGATTAAAAGCTAACTAAAATGGAAGTAGAGGTTCCTGTTCTGCAGTAGAAATGCTCTGAGAGGATTTAAAGTAATCTAATTGTAAAGATTTAGCACAGAGTCCTTAAGAGTAGCATCTAGATTGATTATAGCTGAATCATGTGGTACTGCAGGTTTTTAGAAAATGGTTATTTGGCCCTCTGAGGTATTTTTGAAAGATTAAAACCCCCAACACTATACCACCTTCTTTCTTTTTTTTTTTTTCCCCCCCTCAGATCTAGATCAAGGAGGAGTTCCCGTAGACACTACACAAGATCCCGCTCTCGCTCCCGCTCTCATAGGAGATCCAGAAGTAGGTCTTACAGTCGGGATTATCGGCGGCGACACAGTCACAGCCATTCACCCATGTCTACTCGCAGACGTCATATTGGAAACAGGGTATGTCTGTTATGGAAGCAACTAACTCGTACGTAGTCCTGAACACATCCTAAAATCCCTCAATTAAGGAGTTCTCCAGAAAAACATTCTGCTTCCCACTCAGGTCTGTTTAAAAGATACTGCTGAGCTTAATTGTCACTTGGCTCTTGCTAAGCCATCAATCTCCTAAGTTTGCTTAGGATTGTGGGGTGGGAGTGTCTCGGGTTTCGTGTGGTTTATACCAGATGCCTTTAGAAGTGCTACCAACGCAGGCTGCTGTCGCTGTACCCGCTGTTACAAATGAGCCCCTGTATTGCAGGAAGGATGGGGGTAGAATCAGGAGGGAGAAGTATTTGTGTTTTTCTTGATTGGAAAGCCTGGAAAAAGAAAACACTTCACTAAAAGCTGTTTTGATGGTGTTTTTGTTAAACAAGCATGCAAACCAGCTTGCTTTTTTACCAGCTCAGGTGGATGGGCACGGTGTGGTTCCTGCTAAAGCAAGGGAGGAAAAGTGATAGCTAACACAAATGAAGATGTGATCCAGGCCTCTGTCTGTGTATATACCTTGCCACATTCAACAGTCATCATTTGGAGGGGGAACTTTTTAAATACAGGACCTGTTATGTGCTGTAACTGTAGCTTGTACATTACCCCGAGAAACGCAAAGTATTTTTCTGAAAGGAGGCTTGTGTATCTGTGGGTTGGATTGTTATAGTGCCTATTAGGAAGTTAACCCAACCTGAATCTCAGCAGTATCTCTTTT
>VWZZ01002553.1:1603-14116 GCA_013399095.1 Psophia crepitans | reverse complement strand
TTTTTTTTTTTCCTTCTTGTGGCTGTCAGAGCTTCAAGAACAAAACGTGTGAAATGCCTTGTACTGCAAATACAAGCAATTTTATTCTAATACCTTATCAATCTGTCCCTTCCTCTAGGCAAATCCTGACCCAAACTGTTGTCTTGGAGTGTTTGGGCTGAGTCTGTACACCACAGAAAGAGATCTGAGAGAAGTTTTCTCCAAGTATGGTCCAATTGCTGACGTTTCCATTGTGTATGATCAACAGTCTCGGCGTTCGAGAGGATTTGCGTTTGTGTACTTCGAAAACGTTGAGGATGCTAAGGAAGTAGGTTGGGGTGCAGAATGTATGGCGTGGTTGCTGTCCTCTCAGCTGTTGGGATGGATACTCTTTAACAGGGGAAACTTGGGGCCTAAAAACCACTTGGTAACTCGTAATGTCAGAGTTTTAGTTCAGAAGATACCTCCTGTGTACCAGAGGAAGAGTGGAGAGGGATGAATACTGGTCCCTGTGCAGCCTGAGCTGTTGTGTAATTCGCAACAGCAAACTTCTAGCCAGAGTGCAAACTGTGCCAACAAGGAAAAGAAAATAGAAACGCAGGCTCTCAGTTGTAATTGTGAGATGAGAGTCCCTTCCGAACTCTGCGTGTGATCTTAAATCTAATAACAGGCATGTTCAGAGGGGACCAGACGCTGTTGCAGAGCTCTCTAGCAGTGTGAACATGCTGACTGTAGTCAGGCTGAAAGGGGTGAGGGAGCCTTTTCTGAAAATAAAAGGCCAGGCCGTGTGTGGCTTACTGGTGCCCGCACGTGTCCACGGGCTCCCTGAGGGGTTCAGTAAATGGAAGCGCTGTCGATACCATATAACAAATGGTGGGATTTGTGCTTGCAACTGCTACAGCACGAGCAGGGAGTTCTATACTCACCAGGTATAGAATTTTACACTCAGCCCTTGGAGAGCAGCATGCTTATGGGCTGTAACCAGGCTTGTATTCTGCATAAATGCCACTGCTTAAAGTCTCTAGAGTCGTCCGTGCCAAACTCTGCGCGATGGCTTCTGTTAGGTTGGAGCTTTCAATGTAGGTCCTGCTACTTGGTAGAAAAAACCTCAATGTTTTGGGCTTTTTTTTCTTCAGATTACTTATGACTCAGAGATTACTGTATTCAAGGTTATGGCAGGTTTTTAGGATATATTGGAGGAAAAAAAAAAACCACTTTAAATCAGCAGTGCCCTTTTAACTTCTAAATGCCTTGCTCTGTGTTGTGTATTGGTGTAGTTACATCTCCCTACATAAGCATGTTCAAAGGTTCCTATTAGTCATGTTAGAAACTGAGGTACCAGACCAGTTGTTAGATTATGTTCCTTTCGGGCTTCTCATGCAGCATAAGTCACGTTTTAAGTGGTCACTGAAGCTTAAATCCAGCTGGCCTAGAATGTCGGACGGGTTGTTCGGTGTTACGTATAAGGTGTAAGTGAAACTCGGATGTCTCCTAACCGAGCCGTTTTAGGACTTCTTAATAATCGAAGCAGTGGTTAGAAACTTGGTAATAAAGCTCATACCTACAGCTAACGGTATTTTATCGCGCTCTTTAGGCAAAGGAACGTGCCAATGGCATGGAGCTGGACGGAAGAAGGATCCGGGTAGACTTCTCCATAACAAAAAGACCTCACACACCTACCCCTGGAATCTATATGGGAAGACCCACTTAGTAAGTTCTCTCTCTGTGTGTGGTTTTTTTTTTTTCCCCAAACCAGTACAAGATAGGATTAATTATCTTTTACTTCGTTAAAAGCAATTCTGTCTCCCCTCTAAGAGACCTGATTCTCTGTGGTGTTTCTGGTTTATCAGGCTTCTGCATTAATGCAGTGTTCTGCAAGCCGTTGCCTTGCTTACGGCTTGTGTGCTGTACAGATCTTTCTGCTCTTTAGATGGGGGGGTTAATTTATATAGCACTTGTCAGTGACTGATCCAGGGTCAGCCTGGATTACGGTGAGCCAAACCCTTGTGTTCCTTAGTTACGTGGCCCAGATATGAGCTATCTAAACATTTTAAATGTGTCCTTCAAATACTAATGTTCAAGTTTTCAAGAGTGAGTTAACAAATACTAATTGATCAGCTTGCCCTATCCACAGAGTACACTTTTGACTTAAAGTTGCCAAGAATGTAGATTGTTTTCCCAAGGCATTTTGCAGTTGTTTTCCCAAGGCTTTCAGCTTATGGTACTGGTGGTTACGTAGTTGATGTTGAGACTCTAGGTTATGTTTTTTAATTGGAAAGATCTTCCAAAAGGAGCTTTCTCCCCATTAAAAGTGAGCGGAGAGATTTGTGTGCCTGTGATATCAAAAGGCTAAGAGGTTTCAGACCAAGGAGGAAAGTAGCTGCTAGCCTTAAAGTTCCAGCATTCCGAAAAGCAGTTATTTAAGTAGTTCAGTTCCCATCTGCACTGATGGGAAAGCTGGAGTGCTCACAGTCATTTCAGCGGTGAGGACACGAGGTGGTAACATGACCCCGTTAAAATGGAGAAGCCCTAACTGCCCGTACACCCGCTGAAAAGCACCGCGAACACTGAATGTTTTAGGTTCTGTTAAACTTCATTCTCTTTCACTACTTGTAGCGGCAGCTCGCGACGACGAGATTACTACGACAGAGGGTATGACAGAGGGTATGATGATCGTGACTATTACAGCAGATCATACAGGTGAGCCAGTATTTATAATATTCAGCTGCTTTTTAATTTCTGCTTTCTCATCTCCATTTCTACCTATGTAAGTGTTAAGCAGTTCATCCTAGGTACGTATGGCAAAATGTTTTGGTGCTCGCTGTCATTCTGGGATCTTCCTCTGGGATCTTTACAGAAATGACTGCGCGGTACCGCTCGGATTGGTCAGATGGAGAAAAGACTTTGTGATGTTTAACACGGGACATGAGCTAGTCCATCGTGTTTGTTTTAATCTGCATGAAGTTTTGAAAAACAAAGGATGTTCTCTGTACTCTCATTTTCAAAGAATCTTTTGTTGGCTCATCTGTTAGCACGAAGTGGTGGGAATGCAGGGGCAGATCTAATATTTGAGTTGGTGTTACAGGGCCAACTTCACATTTTGAGCATAGCGTGGTAGACAAAAAGTGGGAAATTTCAGTTGGTTTAGTATGCCCTACTAAATAATTATGGCACCTCAAATGTTGCCAAAGATCAGGGCTCGAGGATTGGAACGTTACCTGTTCTGTATTGTACATTTGCATTTAAAAAAAGCTTTTTTTATAACTGTTGGGTTGGAAGCATGCGTTCTGCTTGAAGGCCTCGCACCTCCTGTTCTGTCTGTCTGCAGTCCAAACTTCTGTGTTCGGTGTAGTAGTTAGCAGAAAGGCGAATATTCAGGTGGCACTATACATTGTCAGAAGGCTGGTAAAGTTGATACCAACCACATTTTCAGCAGATTTTTGTATGTAATTAATGGATTTGGTGATGGAGCAACTTCGTCTTCTGCATTTTTGGGATGTACAAGAAGCATGATGTGTTGGGTTTCACTGTGCCAGCACCTGTATGTAGGTTTTCATATGTGGTAGATGGCTCTTTGGCCAAACTTCCAGTTGGTTTCAGAGCACAGGGTTCAGAAACCTGCCTGAGATAGTTAACATGGCAATAGAAGTAATTAACTGAAATCTGGTGGGTAAATCAGCAGCTCACCAAGGCATTGGGGAACAGAAATGGACAATTCCAGCAGGAGTGATTTCCATTCCCTGCCTTTAAAAAAGAAAAGGGGAGGGGGGGAAGCCCAAAAGCCAAACCTGAACACCCCGATGTCTTTTCATAGAGTGAAAGTTAGCCACAAATAGTTTGTGTGTGGTGACTTTAAAAATAACCATGGTCTGCCCAGGTTAGATACCTACTTTCTCATCCTGCAGATACTGGTGGTTTGCGGGGGAGAGAAGAGCGGTGTTCAGTGCTTCCTTGGGGAAGAGGACGTTAGAATCATTCAGTGCAGTAGAGCATTGCATATGCCACCCTAGAAAATCAATTAGTAACAGTCCCTTTGCCTTCCTCCCCCTCTGTGCAGCGAAGCCTTAAGGGAGATACGATTTCACATGGGAATTGTCACGTTAAAACTTAAATTTCCCATCATTATGGGATTCACAGGTTGGTAGGGGTTGGAAGGGCCCTCTGGAGGTCATCTAGTCCAACCCCCTGCTAGAGCAGGATCACCCAGAGCACGTTGCACAGGATCACAGCCAGGCGGGTTTTGAACGATGCTTAATCTTGTCTGGAAAAGTATCTTATTTAAAAAAATCAATAAATTAAAAGGGGACCTGCTGATTGAAGGTGTGGGGTTTGGAGGTTCTTTGTCCTTCACATGATCTACGGCCTTTTTGAGCTGCTGTGAGACATCTGTGGCAGTGACTGTTCCATAATCGAAACTCTCTCTAGTCTCCTCCTGGTGAAGCTTTACTGTATCTCAATCTGTGGAGGTACCAGCCCAAGCACTTTATGTTGTTAAATATTCCAACGTACTGTTTCGCTTCTAGGCAGCTTCTGTATAGGGAGAAATTCAACCTCGGTTCTTAAATGCCCTTGCATAAATATGGTTGTGAGTGTTAAAATGTAAGAGTGTGGGTTCTTTCCCCTGCCTCCACGTTGGAACCAACTTTTTCCTCAGGACAATGAATTGATTTTGCTGCTTTAAAAAATAAAATTGCTTGCCTCGGGTGGGTAAGCATCTGAGAATAGAAATGATCCTGGAAACGATGGCTATGTACTGATCTTAAAATGCTGCTCCTTGGAGAGTATGACATCATAAAATACAGTATCAGTCAGCTGGAACATGAGTCCTCTGACTGCTCCTTGACACCGAGTGCAGTCAGCTCATTCCAGGAACACATAAAAATGAATGTAATGAAGTCATTCAGCGTTATCCGGTGTAGGAACCAATGTGTCCTTCTCATCTCTTTCTTAGGCTTGATGATGCTTTTTGCTTGCACAGTGACCTCTTTGTTTATTACTAAGAATTTCAAAAGTCATTCTGCTTTTGTACTCACAGAGGAGGTGGCGGCGGTGGCGGAGGAGGATGGAGAGCTGTTCAAGACAGGGATCAATTTTACAGGTATGACGGCAAAGCCTTCAGTGTCTAGTCAAGAATGGAAGTATTTTACATGGTATTTCTGGAGTGTTCTATGAATCAAGTCTTTAAACACATGAACAGAAACTGGGTGGGTGCTGAGCACTGGCAGCTCTTCACTGAGCAGCGCAATTCATTTCAGAGCTTCCCTCGTCGCTGCGTGAAGGGGTGAGGTTAGCATAGGGACAGGTTAGTGCAGCTTGGCAGAGGAAAAACTTGTGATTTGTGCCAAGAAGTGACTGTCCTGAGTGTTACTGCCCTTTTTATTAGGAGATCTGTGGAGCTAGGCAAGGAAAGGCAGAACTTGGGAGCGGTGGGCTGGAGGGGTTTGAGGCTGGGGTTGCTTGTAGCAGTGACTGCTGCTCAGATCAACTCTTTGTCTCGGAACAGACCGTTGAGATTCAAAGTTAAGGTGTGGTTTGGCTTACTGTGCCAGTCAAATCAGGAATGCAAGAGGGCTTGTGTTTCCTTTGTTAGTCCAAAGTGACATTACTCTGACCTAATGAGTTAATAGCATTAATATACAAATCTTTGCTTCGTTACCCAGTCGAAATGTCGGTCGGCTGTTGATGTGCTTGTTACCTTTCCCACGTACACCCTTGATACCAGGGTGGGGTCAGAGGTATCGGCATAAAGCTGCTGCCGCTCACCTGCCACAGGCTTTAACGAAGGGATTGTTTCTGTTGCCCTCCTGCAGGAGGAGATCACCATCCCCGTATTACAGCCGAGGGGGCTACAGATCTCGATCCAGATCTCGGTCCTATTCACCTCGTAAGTAGTCACAGAGCTCGCGTATCAAAAGGGAATTTCCGCTTCCCCTGAACAACTTCTTTTGAGGTTTCACGTCCCTAAAGACTATTCAACTTGTGTGGTTATTTTATTTGAACCACAGTTCCCTTTAATGTTTTATTGAGCAACTGGCAACCTTGAGGACGGAGCAAATATTTAGTTTGCAAAAAAATAAACTAGGTAATACCACTTGTTAAAGTCTGAGGGACCGTTTCTTTCTCGGAAACTCTGTTAAAACAGGAGTTTGCAGTATGCTGACAGTCTGGTCACCTCTGGGACAGCAAGGCTGAATTCTCACTGAAACGAAATTTTCCAACGTACCTTGTTAAAGAGGCGCTTAACCTCACCCGAGGTCCAAATAGTGGGGTGTTTTCCCCTCGAATTGCTTATTTGCACGGAAGGTAAAGCTGCCTTGTGATGGCAGAAGCTTACTGAAACACAGCAGCACTCCTGGCGCGCTCCCTTCGCAGCGGGTGCAGGGTGAACGAACAGGTCGTGTTCTCGTCTTTACCCTTTGAGTCCAAATGAGAGCGGGCATCGCCGCTTTTTGCACGGACGTCGAGAAACTGCCGGAGTTCCCATTGTGTGCCGAAACGTCAGCCCTGGGCGTGTGACGGGAGTTGGGGGGGGTTCTACCCAATGGACCGTGCTGGCAGTGAGGTTGGTCAGAGACAAGTCCTACAACGCTCAAATTTGATGCAGATTTGAGGAGTGGCAGTGGATTTAGAAAGGTTTAAAATGTGACAGTCCTCGCAGGTCTTAACAGTGTATTTATTTTGTTTGTTTGTTTTTCTTTCAGGTCGCTATTAAAGCATGACATGTAGAGGAATTTCTAGCTGCAGCCTTTGAGTTGAAATTGCAAGTCTGTGGACAATATTTTTATTGTCTCTTCTGTTGAAACAAGTGAACAGTGCCTAGTGAATAGGTGACTTTTACACCTTTTATGAAGACTACTTCTGTGATGTTAAATGCTGTTTCATTCTGCGTATTTGTGTAGTTTGGTGCTTTGTTTCAAGTTGTGTTTTGAAAGGAGTACGTTTTGCATGTATTTTTTTAGTCTCAATTTTGACTCCTGAAAGGTTTCTATTGTAAAGACAAAACTGTTCAGTTAGTTTTTTCTACTGATTCCGAGGTATTCTGAAGATCAAAACCTGTGTAAAATGCTTTCCAAAAGTGAAAAAAAATAAAAAGGAGTTTGGTTTTTCTTTTCCTACTTCCTTTTTGCCAAGCCTCAGTTGTGGGTTAAAAGGGGACCGCAGCGCTTACGCCACGCTGACAGCCCAGAAGTAAAATTCACCCTAGCTGCGTGTTGCTTAGGTAGCTGTTCTCTGTGTGTAACGCCTGCGGGCACGTAAACCCCGTGCAAATTGGACAGCAGCGGGAGGAGGAAACGTCACTCGGCAGCGCTGTCTGCGCAGAGTGAGACTCGTCGTAAACTCCTGGTGACGCTGTTGAGCGTTGGGGTGGGCGAGCTGTTGGCGTGTTACGGAGAGGCCTTCGGTGGAAGCAGATAACCGTACGCTTGGGAAGGGCGATGAAATAACGTTGAGACTGCTTTGATTTTTCTGATTTCTTCACTGATGAGTGTCCTTGTGAATTTAAATTCCTCGGAGAATTTAAAACACAGTTGTGCTGGCGCGTTCAGCCGTGGAGAGAAGCAGGTCGGCGGTTAAGTGGTAAGCCTGTTTTGCCCCCAAATTTTTATGTGGTTGGAACCACTGTCACAGTCCTATTGCCCTGACAAAAGACCGGGCTAATCCCAGGGCAGGCGGAGCTATGTCCCTGTTTCTTTTAGGAACAGCAGCTGCTTGTTATCCCACGAAGGCTAAATTGCCTTCATTAAGTGCTGCTGAAATCGGTTCCTCGTTAAAATCAGCACTGCATCGCTCATTTGGGATCCCAGCTAGTGAGTTATCTTGGATTTAAAAGTTCTTGGGCAAACGCTGCGTAGTACCTCTGTCGTACTGCGTAGTAAATCTGTGCAGTTAGCTCAGTGATGTCATCCATCTTAGGTTGGAGGAGGTGCATTGAGCTTCCCGCATTGGTTTACACTGAGAATCCTTTTTTGTGTAGAAACACTGATAAATTCACTTCCAGCCTCAAAATCACGTTCCCTCCTGACGCAGGGAGGAAAAAGCTTTCCCTGCTACTCTCGGAAGCATTTGGGCAGTCGCACGAAGCAAGAGACTGAAGAAACAAGCCCAACCTGCTGCTGCTTCCTGGAGAGGAGGAGGGCTGACAGCGCTACGCCAGGCATCTTAGCGGGGTTTTTGGAGGGGGGGGGAAAGGATTTTTTTTAATTTTTTTATAAATCCATAGGTGGTTTTACCGTCTTGGCTGCAAGACGGGACGAGGATTTCAGCAGGTTTCCACGTCCCCCGGCGTGCGTAGCGTGGCGGCTGACCTCTCCTTCGCGGAGCGGGCCGTCTCCTCGCTCTTGCGACGGCGGTTTTCCCTTAGTCACGCTCTCACGCTTCCCTTGAATCGCTCGGCGGGGGTTGATGAGCGGCGGAGGCAGCAACGCGTGTCCTTTGGGTAAGTGTCTCTGGCTTTCAGTGGAATTAAGGTTGCCCAACTCGCGGCGCGGTTCCTCCCGGAGCAGCATCCCTGCCGCCGGGCGCTGCCTGGTGTTTCTGGGGCAGCTCCGAGCCGCAAGCTTTCCCTCTGCAAAGGGGACCGTAACCCCAGGGGCGTTGTGTGGGAGGGAGGCGGCGCGCCGAGGTGCGTCCCTAAAATCCATTCCAAATCCTTTCCCAGGGCTTGGGAAAGCATCAGCGTTGGGAAGAGCCTTTTGTCTGGGTGTTTCCTGCCGCTGAATCACTCCAACTGCTTGTCATGGACCCCTGGTCAGATGCTCCCCGGCCTGTGTAATGTTGCCCTGTTAGGCAGGAGTGACGGATTGCTGTGGTATGTGATGCGCTTCTAACCAACGTCTGAATCACTGCTGGGTGTCCTGGGGCTCTGCCAGCGGGGAACGCAGCGATTCGGCGCAGGCGAGGGGGGAAGCGTGCCCTCGGCTCGGGCAGGAATCCCACCGGCGGCAGGGAAGCAGCATCTGCTGGGGTAGATGTGAAACGCCTCGCCCTTCGCTCACCCGCCTTCCCGTCAGGAGTAGGACAAATTGGGGAAGAAAAAAATGCAAAACAAACCAACAAAACTTTAAAAGCATAGTTGGGGGGGGGAAGAGGAAACAGGGCAACGTTTGTGCCGGTCCCTCCCCACCGCGTGCAGGTGGAGTTTCCTCTGGGTCACTTTGTGCCTCTCCCGCTGTGAGATGCTCCAGCCCCGGCACAAGCCCGCAGCATCTCCCCGGGGGACGAGGAGGGTCCCCGTGGGGGGTGGCGGGGCTGGAGGGAGCTGCCGAGNGGCTGGAGGGAGGTGCTGAGGGTCAGCACACGAGGGTTGGTGTCGCCGGGGCCGTGGTGGCTTTAGGACGTCCAGAAAAGCATCATTAAAATCAACTGGTACAGTGGTTTAAAATAGAAATTAAAAGCGTGTGGGTCCAGCACAGCACTGAACAGGGGGTACATCGCTCCCGCCAGTCTGTCCCTCATTCCCAACGTTAGCAAGTTACTTTTCAATTGTGTAATTAATGGTAATTAACTCAATTACCTGCCCGTGACCGTTGCCTCGCACCTTGGCATCCCCCAGTGGCAAGGCCTGCTGCCCCCAGAGCTCCGCGGTTCTGTTGGCGGCTTTTTCACTCGTGTCCTAGCAAGCGGTGAGCAGAATGATTCCCCCCGGGGCCAGCGAAGTACAGACGGGTTTTGCGGCCGCATTGGGAATTATTTTTCTCGCCTCCGCTCTTAGCGATGGATGATCTCGCCCTCCCCAGGTGGGCTGCCCTAGCGCTTGGCGCTGCCGACTGCGGCCGCTTCTGTGACGCTCTTCCCTCCTCTCCCGTCGCGGCTGCTCGGTTTTCTTGCTGGGAGGTTTCTAAAAGCCCTAAATATTTCTGAGGAAGTTACCAGCGCTGTAGTAGAGGTAAATTTGGGGTTTCACCCCATCCCACGGTGCCTCATCCCTGGCGCGTGGTGAGGGAGGGCAGGCGGGAGCTGCACCAGCACCTCTTGCAGCGTGTGGTGGCACAGGAGCTCACCCCCATGAGTTGAAGGGAAAAGGCAAGCCCTTTTGTGAAGGGGCTAGTTAATTTGTAGGAGAGGGTTTACGTGTGGCTTCTTAATTTTTTGTACTGTCTCGCCCACAGCCAGACCACGTCCCACCTTGCTTGCCGAAACCGAGCTGGGACCGGCAGGGATGGGGCAAAGCTCTGCAGGGATTCCTCCCCCCAGTGATGAAAAACATCCATAAGGATTCAGGGAAAAGGGGCAGGTCAGAGACAAGGCAGGTTCCTCCTCAGCTGGGCTTTTTCCGCTGGACTAACGCAGTCCCTGGGGAGCGCGGGGAGCGGCTGGTCCGGCTGCTGGGCGATCATCCCGTCCCTCGCCCCTGGGCTCATCCCCAGCCCTGCCGAGCACAGCAGAGCCTCTGGGGCCCCTCTGCTGATGGAAACGGGCTGGCTTCACCCTAGCCTTCCCGCTGGCTCGAGGCAGGACCCGCCATCCCCGCGCTGCCCCTCTCTCTGTCCCGTTGCCAACACGGATGCTCCTGCTGCAGGATCCAAGGAGAGATCCCACGAAAGGCTCAGCACAAAGTGGAGCTGTGGGCCAACTCCTTTATCCCAAGCCTGAAGAGGACCTGGGAATCCCTGGGGCAGCACTGGGACGGATGTGGTGGGCCCAGATGTTTGTCCTACCTCCTCCCAAACCAGCCAAGGAACAGCACCACCTCCTTCTCTTCCCCTGTCCGATCCACCAAACACTCTTTTTTTTTCTTCTTTTTTTCACCTCCTAATTTCTCCTGTCCTTTCAAAGCAGACCTTCATGTGCACAAGCCTGTTATCTTGTTCTCCTCCAGACTAAACAAACTCTCCTTTCCCCTTCCGTCACTCTCCTGTTTTCTTGCTCCTTTTATCAGTCTCCTGGACTCGTTCCATGGCAGCACCTCCTCTCGGAGAGGAACCATCTCGCCGCACATCCCACCTGCCGAGCTGCGCTTTGAAGAGGACCTGACTTTCCTGCTGGGTCCTGCACCACCTTTCGTTCCACCTACCCTGAGCTTTCCCTGTGTGGTTGCTCCCTCGCCAGCTATTTTGTGTCGGCGCTCTTCAATCTTCTTCCCCAAAGCACGGACTTCTCTTGGCCGCTGTATCCGGACCGAGACCGGTCTGCCAAAACTCGGGGAAAGAAAGCGCCAGCTCCGTAGGGTTGCGGAAACATCTGAAGAAGGTTGTTGAGCTCCTTCTGCAAAGCCAAAAGTCAGGGGCAGGAGGGATGAGATCGTACAGGTAACTGCAGAATTCCTACATTACGCCCAGCTCCTCCAGAAGACTTGAGCGACGAGTCGTAAATGAGTATTGGAACCTGTGGGCGCTAATTACTCCAGAAACCTCGGGTTTCTCCTGCCCCTTCCCAGTGGCAACGACCTCACGCGGTGAAACGGCAGCTCCCTGTCCCATTTCTGGCGATAGCTCGTCGCTGAGGATGAATTAATGACCTCGATGAGGGTAAACCTTTTTTAAAAGGACATCATCCACACGTTGCAGCCTAAAAGCACCCAAAAAAGGTGCTGGGGCTGGAAGAGCCCCCAGCCCCGCCGCGCAACGGCAGCCCGGCAGAAGCTGCGCTGAAAGCAAAGACGAAGAAATTGGAGGAGAAAGGATTCTTCTCGCTTTGCATCATCGCAGTCCAACCACATCTATTTTTGCAATCCGCACCCGTCGCTGCTATTCCTACTCCATCCAGCACCTCTGCATGACAGGGGAAGAGTGGCAGCGGGATGGAGCACGGCGGAAGGGAGCGCCGCTTCTCATTGTTCCCGCCACAAAGCTTGAAATCTGGGGAGTTTGGTGACCGACCTTCATCCACCCCCCCAGTAAAGGATGACTGGCCCTAGGGCATGATGTTCCGCACCAGGGACACTTGTCCCCTCCTGTCATCCAGTATTGCTTCTGCACATTATTTTAGTCTCTGCTCATGGATGTGCTTCCATAAAGATTTGGGCTTGTATTGTCAAGAAAAGAGAGACAAAAGGCATTCATCAGACGAGGCAGGTCATGACACTGACTCTTGGTCGCTTGAGGACATCCTTCAGCAGGGCCACGTGCCTCAGAAGCTACAGCAGCCGTCCGTCAGCGGGCTGAGAACATGCAAAACTCGGCGCTGGGATGTCAGAGCCACTTCTTGGAGCTTCTCGGGTGATGGGCTCGCACGTAGCCATGGCTGGTCGGACCTCGGGCGGGGTGGGTTTGCACGATGGTGCTTTCCAGAAAAGCACATTTGATACGGGTTTTTATTTATTTACTGATTTTTCACTCGGTTCCTGGGCAATGATGGGTTCCTTCGGGAGGAAGGAACCCTTCAAGCGATAGCGAGCAAGAACGGAGCGGGATCTGCCCGTGGGATGCCAGGCAAACTGGGAGATGGGGTGCGATGGGTTGGAGGGCAGAGGTGTTGGGGTGCCAGGCAGGGACACTGCTTGGGGGGGGTCTGCGGGCTCCGGCTGGAAGCCGCTTCGGCCCGGGCTAAGCAAACGCACCCACCCCCCCCTCTCACCCAGGAAAGGGAGCTGGC
>VWZZ01002552.1:0-20274 GCA_013399095.1 Psophia crepitans | reverse complement strand
AGCATGTGTGAAAAAAGGGCAAACAAGTTGATGATGGGTCTAGAGCACAAATCTTACAAGCAGCAACTGAGGGAACTTGGGTTTTTTAGGTCTGGAGAAAAGGAGGCTGAACGGAGACCTTACTTATCTGTACATGTATCTGAAAGGAGATTGTAGCAAGGCACATGTCGGTCTCCTCTCCCAAGTAACAATTGATAAGAGAAAATGTCCTGAAGTTGCACCAGGAGAGGTTTAGATTGGATATTAGGAAGAATTTCTTCACCAAAAGGCTTGTCAGGCACTGGAACAGGCCGCTCAGGGAAATGGTTGAGTCATGATCCCTGGAAGTATTTAAAAGATACATATATGTGGCACTTCAGGATACGGTTTAATGGCACTGCTTGGCAGTGCCAGGTTAATGCTTGGACCTGATGATCTTAAAGGTCCTTTCCAACCTAAATGTTTCCAGGATTCTATGGTCCAAGCCAAAAAGCCTAATTTACCTTCAGTTCTGAATTTTCATATCTGCTCCCAATATCAAACCCAAGCAGCTCAGGCTAAGGGTTCAGGTTTAAGAGAAAAATCCACCACCACAACCCCTTTCCCTCCTCCCCGTCGCCCCCTAATTCTTATATTTAGAATCAACTTCCCTACCCTTTAGAACCTCTCCTGAGTTCCAAGACAAAGGGGACTAGATGTGAGTGCTCATCTTCAGTTCAGATCAGAAATGCTCATTAGAGGAAACGGCCAATTTAAAAGATCAAGGGACAAATTCACATGAATGTTAGGAGGAACAACTCCAGTGACTTTAATGAATTCAAACTTACTTATGCCAGACATATATTTGGCTCAAGAGTCTAATAGAAACAGTAAAATATATTATAAAAAAATAAAATAAAAAGACAAAAGATATAGCTTAATGTCCTGGTGTTATCATTTAGTTTTAATTAAGGAGAGGAGTTTATAACTCTTCCACTGTGTAGCACATTTAACAGCTACTTTGTAGCTGTCTGTGTCTCATTTTAAAACCTTCATGATCCTTTATTCTTCTTTTTAAGTGTATGAAGTAAACAGAATGGTATGAGATGAATCACCAGCCATCTTGTCTTTGATATTTATTTTACTTCAGTCTATGTATGAGGAGCTACTTGAGTTCCTCCACAGCCATTCCTTCATCCTTTTCACTGAAATTAGCACTGTTTTCTTTTTCTACTTCACCTTCTGGCTTGCAGGTACAATCTAAAAATGTTTATTGCCACAAGCAGAAGTTATTTCCATGCTTCAGAGGTAAATCTTTGCTGAAGATGGTGTGGGTCTGAGAGGCTAAAGCATCATCCCAAAAAAGCAGTGCCACTGTGTCAGCTGTGCCTAGGTGTAACCAAGCACTCCTGCCACACATCTTCCCTCATGCGCTTTCTGGACACAACCCAACTTCACCTTGTGGTAGTTGAATTTCTCTTAGCGACAGCCAAGTTAAGGTTAGTCCAAACATTTATAACACTGTTAAAACTGTGGACATGTCTGAAACGTAGCAGAGCAGAAAAGAAGCCAGAGGCACCTGGGACAACAGAGTAACATAGACCCAAATTATCTCAGTTAGTTAACACCTTTGATATCCATGGAGAGATAGGTGCCTGATAGCTTTGTGCCTTAGGGGCAACAATGGTATAAAAAATGTTGGATGAAGAAAAGGTTCACTAAATAGTTGGTGTTAAATATATTTAAAAAAAAAAAAGTTGGTAATTGAATTAATTTAAAAATATTTTATCATCGCTTATTTAGTACTAATTATGTGACTTTATTAGTCATAAAGTTTATTAGTTTGAGTGGTTAATTGCCGTGACTCCAAATGTCTCCCCTTTTCTCCTTCTTCCCACAGTTTTATATACTGAGCATGACATCATATGGTATGGAATATCCCTTTGGTCACTTGGGGTCACTTGGGGTCAGCCGTGTCCCCTCCCAACTCCTTGTGCACCCTCAGCCTACTTGCTGGTGGGGTGGTGTGAGAAGCAGGAAAGGCCTTGGCTCTGTGTAAGCGCTGCTCAGCAGTAACAAAAACATCCCTGTGTTACCAACATAGTTTCAGCACAAATCCAAAACCGTAGGGATTGTTGTATGTTCAGTTTTTTTCTCTGTTGCTTCTTAGGTATTCTTAATATAGCTAAGGCTTAAATTGCAATGATATTAATGAGTTACTTTCTATATTAGAAATTTGCAAGCAGAAATCTTGTTTCTAATGAAAAAGCAAATAAACAAAAAAAAGAATGATTTAAGTACATAATATACTTTTACACAAAATTTTCTATCCATTTCAATTTCCCAACCATTTCAATCTCTCTATTATCCAGATAAAACAGGTCCCTGCATTGCCATATATACAGTAATATATTTTTTATTGCAAGTAGCTATCTTTAACCATCTTAAAGATTTGTTATGATGACAGTTCTTTGATTTGTAAATTATTTATGATATTGCAAGTTTTGAAAATATATTTTTTTTTGCAGAGTTTGAAATAGAATAAAAAATATTTTCAAATTGAGATAAACCTCTGTTTATCTCAATTAAATTATTGTGGAGACTATACTTAATGTTAAAGAAATAATGACAATGCTGCATATATCCCTGGATATAATGTAACAAACTCAGAAATTCAGATATAAAGTTGAATTTACAAGAAACCCAAACACACTGCATTACACAAATACATAGTTAGACATCAAACAGTTTGAGAGAAGATCTGAAAGACATACTGAAGATAACCCTATTATCATGATTAAGACATTTTGCATTTGCAGATCCACTTTAGCAAAAAAAAAATTTGAAATGCAGTTAATTTGCTTTCACTGCACTTGCCTCGTTTTTTCACTGTGTACAAGTCTCATGTTGTTTGCCTATTCTTACATCGATTTACTTACCTTGAAAAATGTTTGGATTTTTTTCATATTGACAGTAATTCTAGCTTCCCTATAGTTTCAATAATAGATTAAGCATAATTTCCAGGTGCATATTACCTTAAATTACTGTATGCATATATGTAATATATGCACAGCTTTAATATTGTCTTGACTAGTCACCAGTACAATACAGCCAAGGTGTTTTCATATAAACTACATATTGAGAGAAGATATTTCATAAGTTTTCAAAGTTCTCTTACTCTCCTCCCTAACAAGGAAAGCCTCATACACATTTTCTGATAGTAGAGAAAGAGTGTTACAGCCTGTCCAGATATACATGCAGTAATGAGGTGATTTATGAAGTGGCCACATGCTACAGTCCATCCCTGTCTACATTGACTAGCGATGTTAGTAATAAGTATTCTTTCTCACATCTCCTATTTATCTAATACTTTTCCTTTTCAATACAATCTATATTGAAGCACTAGCCATTGTCAGTATTTTTTACTGATTTTGTTTATGCCACGCAAGGCAAAGGATGCCGCAAAAACTTCTCTCTGAAGGGCATTAGAAGAGGATAGAGCAAGGAACAGAACTGTCATTTATTAATAAAGAGAGATCAAGACAACCTCTAGTTTTCCTGGTTTGTGGTGGGGTTTTTTTGTTTGTTTTGTTTTTGTTTTTTTCTTTGTTTCATTTTCTTTCCACCTGTTACACAGGATGAGTCTGTTACACCAGGAGTCATTGGAGCACTTGATAAGCAGATGTCTGATATCTTGCACTTTACGGACTCAGGTGCTACTCTGACAGGTTGTTTTTCTGCTGTGCTGGTTTTGGCTGAGATTGAGTTAATTTTCTGTTGCACTTGAAAATACAGTTTAAAATCCTAGTGGAGCATCTCCCCATCCATGGGGAACTAGATGATCCTTGCGGTACCTTCCAACCTGAACCATTCTATCACTCTGTGTTCTATGAATTAGTAGAGTGATAACAGGTCCTTCCTACTGAGAGGATATTTCAAATATTTCATTTTTTAAACTTTCAAATGCTTCATATTACAACCTTACTGAAGAGACAAGCTAGAGCTGCGTTTACCAACAGAATATGTATGAGGTACACTTTTCTAGTGCAGTGTTCTAAGATAGTGAATTTAGCCTGGGGGTAACCAAAGAAACAATGTTCAGATGCTCATTCCAGTTGCTTGTTGAGATTATGTATTGGTTTAGCCCCTCAAAATGTATTCTTTTAAAGGATTAAAGAGTAGGAAAAAAAATCAATTCAATTCACAGAATAGAAAGTCAGTTCAAAATGGTATTATCTCTGCTGCAGATCCATTTTTTTTCTTTTAATGCGAGCTTGAGCGGCAGAGTGAGGAAAGTTTGGAAGACGCTTATAAGCAGAAGAAATTCCCATAAAGACCAGAAAAGATATAAAGAATACCAAATACTGACTATGGCTTAATTTAGATCTTTTTCTGAGGATAGAGTCTGTACTGGATAGAACAATCATTTTTCCTTCTGTGGACACTACAATTGTATTTTCCTGCACTGTGTAGGATAACTGGCACAGGTTGCCCAAAGAAGGTGTGGCTGCCCCCTCCATGGAAATGTTCAATGCCAGGTTGGATGGGGCTTTGGGCAACCTGGTCTAGTGGAGGGTGTCCCTGCCTATGACAGGGGGTTTGGAACTAGATGATCGTTAAGGTCCCTTCCAACCCAAATTATTCTATGGTTCTATAAGTTCAAGAGAAATATGACTACTTTCAGCTTTGCAGGTTTCAAATATGATTGCAAAATCTATCTTAAACTTTGTCTTTTTGTAGATTGTAAGTACAACTACAGACTAGAGGTATATGTTTTAGATATGGACAAATCTGACTGATATACGAAAATAGATGAATTTTCAAAGGAGAGTGACTCCCATTAGATACTATTATGGAGATGGTTCATGGAGACCTGGCTTCTGCTTTTTTACAATATTTGTGTGAATCTAGAAAGTTTATAAAACAATTATTATTCTCTGGCTTCGTATTTCTAAAATAAAGATATTGTTTACCCACCTTAAGTGAATGTTGTTCACTGATTTCTTCATTCACTGATACTTTTAAAATACTTCAAGAAATAAAAGAAACCTAAAGAGTGAAGAATAAAAAGAGAAACCATTATGAGTCTATACTTGTATAATGCATAGAGGTGTGTGTGTCTGTGTGTGGTCCCAGGAACTTTAATATAGAGTATCTTGGGGAAGAAAGAGCTTGAAAATATACTGGGTTGCAGAAAACTTCAAGCAATAAAATGTCAAGCATACTAATCCTCTTTATCTAGCAGCAGAAATAAATAAAAGGTAGTATGTTAATCCATAAAATACAACCTGATACACTGAAACCTAAAAGAGATCTTTTCTCCCTTTTATCATAGAACTAGGCTTGCTGCAAAACTTTTTTGATGAAATGCTTTTCCCTTGATTTGTGGAAAACACTATGTTTCAGGGAGCATGTACAAATTATATTCCCTTGAAAAAAATCATATATTGTTGAAAAGTTTGAAGAGACTAAGAGGCCTTGCAGAGAAGATCTGGACAGATTAAAGAACTGGGATATCACCAGCTGCATGAAGTTTAATGAGAGCAAGTGCCGGATTCTGCACCTGGGAAGGGGCAACTCTGGCTGCACATACAGATGGACGATGAGACACTGGAGACTAGACATGATGAGAGGGACCTGGGGATCCTGTCTCACAGCAAGTTGACCATGAGCCAACAGTGTGGCCAGGGTGTCAGGAGATTTTTAAAAATACTGCTAATAATGACTAATTTATATTAATGAAAAACAGTTTTAATAATGAATTTATTTTATTACATCTTTTGATTCAGTCACGTAAGTCACCCCAGCAAGATTCTTTTTTCTGATTTTCAGATTTTAAAATGAAAAATCTTAGTTTTCTGGTTCAACACAAATTTTATGTTTAATGGACTTGATCCAAGCCTGAATACATTTCTGTTCCAGCCTCTCAGTATTTTCTTAACTTCTGCTTCTCACATGAAAAACAGACAAAAACAAACATAAAAACAACGCTACTCATAGTTTAGAAATATCACTCTTTTGCCTACTTACAGCCTCCACAGTACCTACGTTTGTGCTATGGCCCTGTAAAAGACAGTCAGCAAGCAGGGTAAGTTAGTACCACCTGAATTCTCTCTCAGAAGGGACAGTTGTTTTCTTCTAGCATTAGGGAAAGGCGGATGCCCATCAGGGTCCTTCTGCACACACACAGAAGTTGTAGCACATTTGGCACCCACTGTGCTCACTCGCACACCAATAAACAGAGATGTTGATGACATGCAGATCTCCAGGACAGAGCCTAGAAAGAAGTCAATTAGGGGATGGATAGACAATAAACTCAGCTTGTCTGCACTAATTTTGTTGGCCCACCAAAGAACTTTTCATAGCTAGTTATTTGTTTCCTGTCCTTTAAGGTAATTTCTGTATTTCTTCTAAGCAAGCTGTTTAAGAATTCATGAGTTCAATGTCATGCTATTCATGTCTGTTCCAGGATCTGAGACTTTTCACAAGGGCACATTTGTACACCAGAACTCTTACTTTTCTGTCCTGCTTCCAGCAAACAAAAGTTCCTATACAAATGCTAAAGAAATTTTCTCATTCATTTTGCTTTTTCCATGCTGCTTTCTGTAGGATTTAGGCTACCTAGTTAAGAGACATGTATAAAGTAGTCTTCTTTATAAAAAGATTCTTGCAAAACTTCTCCTATTCCTCTAGAAACTACCATTCAGCTTCTATTTACCCAAGACAGTCATCAAACTTCTGCTTCCTCCTCAGTGTGATGACATAGTAGGAAGTCAGAAGACTACTGTCATGAGTGGAATATGGAAATCCTCACACATTCATCACACCATTTTTCTCAGCCCTCTTGTCTAGGAGAGAAGTGACAAAGAACAAAAAAAAAAAAGGCAAGCAAAAGTGTGAAAAATATTATATTAAAGGAATTACATATGTATTATACAATCAGACTCACTTTTACCTTCACAGAAAATAATGGAGACCTAGAGTGATTAGATATTGGTTGGGAAAAAAAAAAGTCAAGAACTTAAAGAGTTAATATTTTAAAAAATTCTCATGCTTCAGGTCTTGAGAGTTAGAGCTTTCCTTCAAGGGGGCAGGTCATCCCAGCCTCACTCACAGTGATGGCTCGTAGAAGTATCTTATCTTGGTCAAAATTGGACATAAAACTCAAGACTTAATTAGGAGTAGAAATCATATTATTCCTAATATTAATCCATCATTTAGAGAAAGGAATCTACAACATGAAAAAGAAAAATGCCAAATAGTTCCAAGTGTTTTAGTTTGTACTGGTAAGAACGTTCTGCAATTTATTCCACAGTTTTCTTACCTTAGAATCACATTAATATTCAGAGAAGGATTGTAAAATACATACCCCTTAGAGCCTAGCCATTCTAAGCTTCCTCTTCTGACTGGTTGTGGTGGGGGTGAATAAAAGATATACTGCATAAACTTTCTTAATTGCCTCAGGATCCTTCGAAATAGAGTTACAAAGTTCACATTATCTTCCTAACTACCCATCACCTGAACACAATTGCTTTGGAACATATTGCAGCCTGCTGGCTAGGAGGTTTGCTGCATATGCTTATAGGATAAGCAAACAAGAAATTAACTTCCTTGGAACTGTCCACTGTACTCCAAACACCTGTTATTGACGGATGACAAGGAATAAACCCAGACTGCTGTTCAGCGTGCAGATCCAAGGTCCATATGGAAAGCAGTGGTGAGCAGCAGAGGGTGAGCTGAGCAGGATAACTTCTGAACTGAGCCCAACAGACACTAAAACAGACATCAGATTTCCTCTTTTCCTTCATTACCTTTTATTTTATAATAAACCAGATGAAGAGACTGTTACATGTTTAATTATACTTAATACATTGTACCTCATACCTCATTATTTTGCATATACAGGAGTTAGGTTTTCATGAATCCAACCCAGTATTTGAATTCTTTTTTGCACATTTTTTCTTCGTTTACGGCTAAGCTCTGACTTACAGTTTTAAGGACTGTTGCAAATGAAATGTGTCTGTGTTGGACATATGCTAGACAGCAGTTTTCTTATACATTTCTGCCAGACAGCAGTTTTCCTATGTTTTTAAAAATGAAAGAAACAGAAAAGCAGAGATCACCCTTGATGAGCCATCAGCTTTAATTAGACCCTTCTTTAATGGAAGATAATGTCTGTGTTTTGAGTGGCTCCTGGCTCTCAGTTTCCTAACTTGTCACTGGTGTGGTTTTTTTCCAGTCCATAACTCCATATTAGCAACATGATGTAAATTAAGATAATGATAATCTTAAAATTAACTTTTATATTAAAAAAAGAAAAATGTGAAATTAGAAACTGGAATTAACAGATGTGAACATATTAAAAAATATCTATAGTAAATTTAAAAACAAGCAAAAATTTTCAGTAAATATGACATGACAAAAACTTAGGTAACCAGAGCCACTTAGAATCATAGAATCATAGAATCACTAAGGTTGGAAAGAACCTCTGAGATCATCAAGTCCAACTGTCAACCTAACACCACCGTGCCTACTAGACCAAGTCCTGGAGCGCCGTATCTAAGCGTTTTTTGAAGATCTCCAGGAACGACGACTCAACCACCTCTCTGGGGAGCCTGTTCCAATGTCTCACTACTCTTTCTGTGAAGACGTTCTTCCTAATATCCAATCTGAACCTGCCCTGATGCAACTTGAGGCCATTCCCTCTCGTCCTGTCGCTAGCCACTTGGGAGAAGAAACCGACACCCTTCTCACTACAACCTCCTTTCACGTAGTTGTAGAGAGCGATCAGGTCTCCCCTCAGCCTCCTCTTCTCCAGGCTAAAGAGCCCCAGTTCCCTCAGTCGTTCCCCATAAGATTTCTTTTCCAGCTCCTTCACCAGTTTTGTTGCCCTTCTCTGGACACGCTCCAGCAGCTCAATGTCCTTCTTGTATTGAGGGACCCAAAACTGGACACAGTACTTGAGGTGAGGCCTCATCAGAGCCGAGTACAGGGGGACTATCACTTCCCTACTCCTGCTGGCCACGCCATTCCTGATGCAGGCCAGAATGCCATTGGCTTTCTCAGACGCTAAATAATGTTCCACTTTTCTGAGAGTTTTATAGCTAATTTCTTTTAGATATATACAGTAGGCCAGTAATTTAATTAGTTACTCAGCAGTGTTACTACAGGGCTGAAAGAAGGAAGCTAACAGTGCTGTGCTGATCAAAAAGGATTTGATCCACTATCTTTCATTAATTTCCCATTTGTGTGGTTAGAAATTGTTTGCAAAGTACAATTGATGTTTTATTTATCTAGTTAGCTTGATTCTGTGATGCTGATTTTCCTAACCACTGCTTTATAAACTGCCACCCAAAACAAAGGGCCACATGCAGCGCTGAACAGAACCATTTTCTTCATCTGCAAAAGAAGTTCCACATTTATTCTTCTCCAAAATAAACCTTAGGTCTGTGTGTGTGGTGTAAAGAAAGGCTGAAAGCCAGCTCATTCTTATGGAATGAAAAAATGTAAGGAAACCTATAGAAAATAAGTCTGCAAACAATCAACAAATTTTGCATAGCAAAACAAATCTCTTAAACTATTTGATTGTTTGTGTCAGAGGCATCAGAGGTGGTCTGTAAATTGCTGTACCGAAGTAAATGTTTGGGATTCTTTATACCAGTTGCAATAATGTTTTTGTCTGAAATGCCATATCTGCCTAGACACCAAACATGTTCAGGCAGACCAATGCACTGTGGACTAAAATGTGTTTAATATTTATTTCCTTTCATGTATATAGTTTTTTTTAATGTGACATGTAAAGAAAAATCAATGTAGCTCTTCCTTATTCCAGTTTAACAAATGGGCAAGTGGTGATAGCAGCTGATTTCAAGGACCATGAAAGTCTTTGCTGATTACAAAGAAAATTATGCCTTAAAAGACAGTAAGTGCTCAGACAGATGGAGAACTCCTGAAGTTAAGTTTAGTTTGACTAGCAGCAGGAATTTAAAAACATCATTGGAGATTTTTCAGCTAAAAGTATATAAAAACAGAACAAAGGGAGAAGAAAACAGTTGCTATGAGGAAAGAGTAAGATTAAGGATAGTTTTAGCGCCGTTCCCCAATAAAATAACTTCATCTCGGACTTACACACTGTGACAGAAAAGCAAGACTGAGCAACAAGAAGGATATAAAAATGGAAGTAATCACGACTAAGGCAAAAGTATGACCCCCTGAGGACTGAGGAGACCAGATAATGTTCATGTTAGAGTTCTAAAAAAATAAAAAAACAGGTTTCCTTCTGGAGAATGAGGGTGCAATTATACTGAAGAATAGCGAATTAATGTCTCCATATAAGAAGGGGTTGGAGTAAGTATCAGTTATTCCTGCATATCAGTAATCAAGGAATGTCTGTAATTGTCCTTAAAGGAAAATAGCATATATATGTATAATATAATCATAGAATCATAGAATCATTTAGGTTGGAAAAGACCTTTAAGATCATCGAGTCCAACCATTAACCTAGCATTGCCAGGTCCACCACGAAACCATGTCCCTAAGCACCGCATCTGCACATCTTTTAAATACCTCTAGGGATGGTGACTCAACCATTTCCCTGGCCAGCCTGTTCCAAGGCCTGACAACCCACCTCACTACAACCTCCTTTCAGGCAGTTGTAGAGAGTAATAAGGTCTTCCATCAGCCTTCTTTTTCTCCAGACAAAACAACCCCAGTTTCCTTTGTGGTACGAAATTTAGTTTTACAAAGTGTAAGTTCATACTTTTGGGAATCTAACCCAAAATATTTCTCTACAAACTGGGTCTGATCAGTTTGGAATGGAGAGTCATCTTGCTGGGCAACAACTGACTGTGAGTCGGCAATATGTTTTATAACTCTAAACAAGACAAGTAACATACCAAGAGAAACTCTTCCTTCAGAGACAGAAAAGTATTAGTGCCATTCCACACGAAACAGGTTAGACCACATTTGAAACTGGATGTTTAATATCAGTTACCTGTGTTCAAGGGAGATTAAATGGAAGCAGAAGAGACACAAAGAGGTACTGTTAAAATGACTGGGGGATGTGGACAATGTTTAAGATGAGACTTAATACCTTTATGTAAGGTACATCATGTTTACAGTAGCTGGAAAACAGACCTATAAGGATGCCTGAGGTCTTTAATAAGTCTCTCAAAATCAACTTTGTGAAACATTTCAGTGATGACAAGTTGAAAAGTTAAAAAAAAAATCTAGAAAACAAATTTGCTGGTATTAGTTTATAATAAAAATGTGAACAATTATAGAGCTGACAGTACATATTGCTGGCAAAATGTAGATTTATATAATACTTTAAAGGTAGGACTCATCTGAAATATGCAAAATATTATAATAACCTAACAAATATCTTGGCTTTATGCTTACCTGGGGATAGTAAAGATAAGCCATTTAACTTATGCACAGGGTTGTCTTGAGTTTTATGCAGCACATAAACTATTAATTATTATTCCTACAAGTACTTAATAAATTTATACACATATTAAGAGCACTAAAGCACAAAAAAGTCTGCAAGAACAAATCACCGGCAAAAATTTGGCTAATTATGAATTGCCCTATATGAACTACACTTGTGCAGTATGATGTACCAATAATATCTTAATTTAGTATGCCGGTTATAAGGCTTTCTGTCGTTGATGAAATTAAGAAACAAGAAATCCTGTGAAATAAATGAGAACCCCAAAGAGGAATTCTCACCTGCACACAGGCACTGAGTTTGAGACTCAAAAGCTTTTCCTCCCTGAGGCTGCCACAGAATGATGTGTCCAGTAACTCAAGACATAATGCAACACAGGACAGAAAAAAACGTTCCTGTACACTGTTTCCCAGCTCTGTGCTCCCTACTGATGTAGGGGATATTAAACTGAAAATTCTCCACTGAAAGAAATCTTTTTTGACATATTTTTATCACCCTCTCTGTCTGGTTATCCCAATGTGAGAGAGATGTTTTATATGCTAGTCTAGTTATTGCTGTATGCCACAGTCATTGTAGACAGTTCACAGATTCACAGGTTGGTAGGGTTGGAACAGACCTCTAGAAACCCACCTGCTAGAGCAGGATCACCTAGAACAGGTTGCACAGGATTGCATCCAGGTGGGTTTTGAATATCTCCAGAGAAGGAGACTCCACAGCCTCTCTGGACAGCCTGTGCCAGTGCTCCGTCATCCTCAAAGTGAAGAATTTTTTCCTCATATTCAGATGGAACTTCCTGTGTTCCAGTTTGTGCCCATCGACCCTTGTCTTGTCACTGAGCACCACTGAAAAGGGTCTGTCCCCTTCCTCTATACACCGACCCTTCAGGTATTTATAGGTGTTGATGAGATCCCCCCGCAGTCTGCTCTTCTCCAGGCTAAACAGACCCAGCTCTCAGCCTTTCCTCATACAAGAGACGCTCCAGTCCCCTCATCATCCTTGTAGCTCTCCGCTGGACTCTCTGCAGTAGTTCCCTGTCTTTCTTCAACTGGGGAGCCCAGAACTGGACACAATATTCCAGATGTGGTCTCACCAGGGCAGAGTAGAGGGGGACGATAACCTCCCTCCACCTGCTGGCCAAGCTTTTCTTGATGTACCCCAGGATACCATAGGCCTTCTTGGCTATGAGGACACATTGCTGGCTCATAGAGAGCTCGTCGTCAGTGAGGACCCTCAGCTTGTTCTCCACAGTGCTGCTTCCCAGCAGGTCAACTCCTAACCTGTACTGGTGTCTGAGGTTGTTCTTCCCCAGGTGCAGGACCCTATGCTCGCCCTTACTGAATTTCATAAGATTCCTCTTTGCCCAACTCTCTAGTCTGTCCAGGTCTCACTGAATGGCAGCGCAGCCCTCAGGTGTGTCAGTCACTCCTCCCAGCTTGGTATCATCAGCAAATTTGATGAGGGTACACTCTGTCCCTTCATCCAGGTCATGGATGAATATGTTGAATAAGACTGGACCAAGCACCTATCCTTGGGGCACACTGCTAGATACAGGCCTCCAACAAGACTCTCCACTGCTTATCACAACCCTCTGGGCTCTGCCATTCAACCAGTTCTCTACCCACTTCACCATCCACTCATCCAACCCACACTTCCCAAGCTTGCTAACAAGGATGTTATGAGAGACAGTATCAAATCCTTGCTGCAGTCAAGGTAGACAACATCCACGGCTCTGACTTCATCCACCCAACTGGTCATGCTATCCTTGAAGGCTATCAAAATGGTCAGGCACGATTTCCCCTTGGTGAATCTATGTTGACCACTCCCAATAACCTTTTTCTCCTCTACATACACAGACTTCCACAAGTATCCTGTTTTTCTGTGCTATGTATCTGGGGGAAAAAAAAAAAAAAAGCACATAATATTGCTGTTCCAGCAAGGCACAGGTGTAGGGGCTATTTCTCCCAGCAGCAAGTGGTATTGCTGTTTCTGTGTCGCTTTCAATGCCCTCTCATCAGCCATGCTCATAAATCTGACTCACTAGGGTTTTCCCAGCAACTCTCTTCCAACCTCTGTTCTGCTCCTTTTTTCCTTCCATTCCTCAATGGGAAGAGCCCAGATCAAGTCTTCATTCTTTGGACAGCAAAATTCTATATTCCTTATATTGCCGAGGATCTTAGAAATATGCAAGCATAAAACAGGAACACTGTGACTCTAGAGAAATATTAATGTTAAGTGTTGAAATGTGGGTAAAGTAGACTGGAAACCTAGATACTGTTGTGCAACCCTGACAAAGAACATGTCAAGACTCAGTTCTTCACTACCTTCCCAGACACCGATATTGTGTACTCTTTGGCACCTTTCAAGTTATGCAAGATTTATTAATCCTATATTTTCTGGATTTTCTGTTGATTTCCTTTTGTTTATAATAAAGAATATATTGGCTGACGCTTGATTCAGAAGGGTTATTCAGTATTAGACTCATCTCTCATCCAGACATATCACTTTTTGTTATTAAAATGCATTGGCATGAGGAGTTAACACTTAAAAGCAAATATAGAATAGAATAGAATAGAATCATTAAGGTTGGAAGTGACCTCAAGGATCATCTAGTCCAACCATCCCCCCACCACCTATTACCCACTAAACCACGTCCCTAAGTACCATATCTAACCTTTCCTTAAACACCCTCAGGGATGGTGACTCCACCACCTCCCTGGGCAACCCGTTCCAATGCCCGACCACCCTTTCAGAGAAGAATTTTCTCCTCATCTCCAACCTGAACCTTTTATTTGTCTGTTTCAAGTGTTGTTTACATTGTGTTTATAACTATAGATCAAGTAAACACCTAAGAACATCATTAGCATATAGTTATGAGACATTTTTCTCTGCGTAACTAAAAAGCAGTTCAGCTTCAGCAGGATAAAAGAGTCCCTTTTAAAAGCGAAGCGCTTACTGAGTGATGATGTTCACTATAATGAGAATTTTGTGCAGAGAAAAATTATGATCCAATATCACTCTACCTCTGTTATTTTGCATTGTGCTGTTTATTCTAGGTCTCTGTTATCTCACATTTTGCCCATACCTGGTTGAACTGTATTAAAAAATGAATAAGGACTTTCCTTTTTCAGACACACATTCAGCATTCATACTATAGTTACTAGGATTTCATTATGCTATCAGGAGAAGTGATAACTAAATTAATACAAACAAAGATCTCTTCAGTATCAGTCCTTTATTATTCTGTGCTATTATACTTCCTTTTTGCTTCATATCTGGAATATTTGCATCACAATTGTTGAAAGTGTCTTTGGCTGTGCACTCTAAACTATGAGCTGAGTAGTATCAATAGCAAACCTCTCAGGTTGAAAATACTTTTTTGTATTTGTATTAATAGTTCCGCAATGTGCTGTGATCAAGCAAAGAGAAGAGATCAGTATGGAAATGCCATCTTTTGTTGTCCCCCTCCCTCCTGTTTGGGGATGCCTAAAAACTCGTGTTCCAAAATATCAGCTGAAACAAGAGAGTCAGTATACTGAATACTTACTGCTCTGGGTATTATGAACATGTCTGGGAGGAGAGATGCATAGTAAAGCTTTCTCCTGGTAGCAAATTATTGAAATGCCATACAATGAAACAGGCAAGATAAACCTATTGCTGCATATAATAAAGCTTCATCTGCCAACACTGACAGCATTTGTTATCTGTACCTTTTCCTTGCACAAGGGTTTCCCAGCAGCTTTGATAACGTTTTTATTATTCTATCCTAAATACATTTTTCATAAGCCGTTATTAATAGCTGTATTTTTAACAAGGAAACCACGAATTTCATGTTTTGCATAAATTTAGTAAGCATATTTACATACATGTGTCTCAGGGAATCAGCATGTCAAATCATATTTACAGAGGAGGCAGACATGCTTAACATCTGTTCTTTCCCCCTTCTAAATGGGGGACTTGCATTTAGAAGATCTGTCATTTTTCTTTGCAAGCATGGAAAATGCAGTATAATTTATACCAGTTCAAATAGTCAGAATGGTCACTATCTTTATACAACTATGTATGAATGCTGAAACTAGTGCAAATGCATTTTACTGCCTTTTTATTTACTGCTCAGAGTAATCTCTCAAGTCCAGTGAAGTCCCAAACACCTCCAAGGATGGAGGTTTTCTTCAGACAACCTATTCCAGTACTTCACCATCTTTTCAGTCTGGCTCCATCGTCTCTGTATCCCCTGTTCAGATACACTAGCTCTCCCAGCCACTCCTCACATGTCCTGTGGTCTAGCCCCCTAACAATTTTGGCTGGCCTCCTCTGGATTCTTTCTTTCTTGTGTTGGGGTTGCCCAGACTGGACAGAATGCTCCAGGTGAGATCTCTCAGATACCAAATAGGGGTGAAAGATCACTCCTCCACATGCACTGGCTCCATCCTTATTAACACGGCCCAGGATGCAAGACTTGCAAACCTTTCCATTTGTTTTTGTTTAACTACATGAGGTTTATATCAGTCTATTTCTTCAGCCTGTCCTGGTCCCTCTGAGTAGCAGCCCTGTCCTCAGGCGTACTGTTTTCCCTTTAATTTGATGTCCTCTGCAAGCTTGCAGACAATGCTATGTCTTTAATGAAGATATTAAACAGTATTGGTCCCACTACTGACCGCTGAGGGATGGTACTGTTTGCTGGCTGCTGGCTGGGCTTTGCACCAGTGATAACAACAGTGATCAAGCCCAGCAGTTAAGCCAGTTTTCCTTTGTTGTCCACTTAGGCAGCCACTGCCTCACTAATTTGGTGATAAGGAGACTGAAGAAGACTGCTAAAGCCAAGGTATGCAACCTTCACTGCTCTTCCCTTGTCCATAGAGCCAGCCACCCGATTAGGTGAGTCAGACTTGATATGCTCTCAGGAAAAACATGTTCCATATCACCTTCTTGTCCCTCAGGTGTGTAGAACACGCTGTAAGAGAATTTGTTCCATAATCTTCCCAGAGACTGAGGTTAGGCTGACTGAAGTTGCCTGGATTCCCCTTTGTTTAATATATTTAATAAAGTCAATATCCATAATATTTTGATATGGCTATATTTCAGTTTTAAGAAGTATTAAAACTAATGTGTTCTCTTTTGCAACTTCTTGATACAGATATGTTATATAGTAGAAAGAAGTTAGCCATAATGAAAAAGTTACTCTGTCTCTCATGTACTTTCCTTCAGGTTCTGTCTATATCTGTGTACACTATGATAGTTTTGTTTGCTGTAAGGAGGTTGAATTATAGCCTAAATTCTAAACTCAGCTAGATAAATACCTCTATCAAAATAGCAGTGAACAGATTTACTTCAGCTATGCATGTATTGTTCCAAAAAGGATGTTGTATTACTAAAGTAAGATGGTGTTTACTCAGTCTCGAACACAGCAGACACTTTAATTAGACATGCAAGCACAAGAGGCAATTATTTAATATAATACAGGATAAGCAGCTCCCTCCTACAACATAAGTTTGACTTTCTATTGTGGTAAAAGAAGTTCTTAGGCTAATGTGATGTTGAAGTACCCTAGTTGTTTGCTTTCTAAATTAAAAATGTTATACTGTTCTGGTATTACAGAACAGGCTTGAAACCACTTAAATATATATTTCCAGAGTTGATTCTAGCAAAAGCCAACAGGCTGATGAAGAGAGGAAACTGACCATGGGTTCCTGCTAGCTCTGACTCAGTCTGGCTGTCACTGAGCGACCCCAGGAGCAGATGTCATCCCACACAGCTCGCCATGACCAGTTGTGTCACAGAGGACACAGTGGGAGGGAGAAGGCTATTTCCTTCTGTGTTCAAACACCAGCTGGCACTTGGGTCAGGAACACATCTTCCAATTAAATTTGCCTATGAGATTACAAGCTGAAGATGTTTCCGTAGTGTATGCAAAGTCTTGAGCTCTCCCTTTTCTCTCTCTGAGTGACTCTGCAGAAAGGGCTCTGGCATAAAACCCTTTGCTTTCACCCTTTCAGAAGCTTTCCTTCTCTTGTACCTGGATTCAGCAGCAAACACGTCTGATCAGCAAACCGAGGTCACACTACCTAAAGCAAAGAGCAAGTTTTCTTTTGCGTCTCATCTAAACACACACTTGTGTATGAGCCAGGGGTAAGAGTCTAACCCTGTGTAACTATTTATAAACGCACTTACTCTCTAATGTTACTACATTAGCAATGTTAAGAAATGCTGTCATGGAAATACTCAGATGACCCTTGCATGTAATGGAAACTGTATTAACACCCGCAGAGCTTCCTCATACTGCTGTTGCTCAGAGAACAATAGCTGTTGTTTTTAAAATCTCTGTCAGATTTTCCACCGCAACTGTTACAGGGGTTTTTTGTGTTGTTTTTTTTTTTTCTACTGAAAGTGTTGTCAATTTCTTCCTTACATACTTTGAGGGACAAGACAAAATAACAATAATTTATCAGCAGGCATCTGCTGACACCCATTGTCATACACAAATACAAATCACACTTCCTGAGAAAATACCACTGACCTGTATTTTAAGTAGGTGTATTTGATTCTACCTCTTACTTTGGATTTTCACTTCAGCTTTTCCAAAATAAATGTAACAAGTAGATCAATGTTTATATCCAGAGCTGGTAGAATTGTATGAACAAAATTGCAAGAAAAATGCCAGGCCATCTGCAAAATCATGCCCTACATGACTTTGAAATGTCCATAACTTTGAGTCATGCCTGTACTGTGAAAACATACTGGTTCTGTAAATATGGTTTACATTCCCTCTCACTGACTGTCAGAGAAAAAAATTAAGATGTTTCTAAAAAAATGGTGGTCCTGACTTGAGCTCAAGGAGCAAGTCAAGGTGTGAGGGGCTGATGCTTTGTGCCTGAAAGAGCCAGATTCTCGTGCATGGTTCCATGCAGGTCACATATGACTGTATGGTCTCAGCCTCACATATTTGTTCTCCTAACAGGCACAGAGAGGATCTGATGCTGCCTGGCATCATTTTACACAGGACATATTGATACTGTGTAAGCCTGGGACCCTGTAAAGGACTGTGCGTGGTTCAAAAAATACCTAAATAGGTTTAACTCAATGCCATGATATTCCTGAGTGCCACCCCTGAGAAGTCGCACAAGTCCACTCAACATTTTAAGCCTATCATCACTTAACAGTGTAAGAGGAAAGGACAAGTACCAAAATTAAGTACTGCGACCTTTCCTTCTTCTGAAGCAGCTGATTCTTCTCTCTAGAAAAGGGAAGATGGGAAAGAAAAGTCTTTGTTAGCATTTCCCGTTCCTCTGACTTAGGAAAATTTTCTAAGTAAATCTAGATGGTTAACCATGTTGCATTTTTCCTGATCTTGTTCCTTGGTGATAAATTAATGTCAGTGTGTTACATATTCTAATGATCTGTAAAAATAATTGAGGAGTATCTAACTATCTATTAAAAACATGGTTATGTGATAGTTAAGAATTATTGTATTGTTCATAACCTGAATAGCCAAGAGGAAAAGGCAACATCTTTTGCTGAAAATTATTTCCTGAATTTAAAAAAAAATTTAAAAGAGTTTTAATTCTTTTTTAAAGACTTCCTGCAAGCAATATTGAAAATATTTAGAAAATTCTTAAGGATATGAAGGTTTCTCTTTATTTTTTGCTATTATCTTATGTAGAATGCTGTAAATACCAAGAAATTTTACTTATAAATATAATTACTGTTCAACATATTTATGATCAGAACTTCACATTGAGCAGGCATAGACTTAACTTACATGAAGTTTACTGAATCTTGTATTATGCTGAACTACAGCAGAGTACATGGCACTGGATTAGGGAAAGCAGAGAAAATAAGAGATGAAAGAGGAAACGTGATTGTTGCCTACCACAGTAAATGCGCATGTGGCACAGTAGCCATATTATCTCTAAACTGTAAGTTTTCAGTACTCTGAATCAAACTGAAGTTAGGTGCCTCACCAACACAAACCAATTTCTTCCTCCTCTCCCATTCCTCCACTGCTATGCTTTTAGCATCACATATTAAAAATCACTAGTAATTAGCAGTTGCTCAGAGAGCATGATAGCCTTCAGAAAAGGTTCTGGTAAGTCTGTGACAATGGCAAATTTCCCATTTCCCTGTTCATACTCCAAGTATCTGTTTCTGCTATAGTAATGCAAAAGAAAAACACTGGAGAGGTGAATTTATTGTGGGAATATCCAAAAGATACAGAAAACATTTTGCGTTTTTTGCTTTTATATTTAATCCTCAGTAAAATTACAAAATTGTCATAAGTAGATGTCAAACCAGATATATTACCCTAAAAACCATCAGCAGAGCTTAGAAAAGTGAAGCTGTGGGTTTTAATCACTGAAGGATGAATAAGTATAGATGCCGGAGAGGTGAACGACTGTATTTACATTTCTTTCTGGTTCAAATTTGGTTGTAAGCTCATCAGCTTCTTTACTTTTGGAACAATTTTTTTTCTGGGGTCCAAATGAATCTGTGCCATGTCCCACCATCTCATAGAATCATAGAATATCCCGAGTTGAAAGGGACCCATAAGGATCATCAAGTCCAACTCCTGGCTCCACATAGGACCAGCCCAATCAGAGCAGATGACTTAGAGCATGATCCAGATGCTGCTTGAACTCAGTCAAGCTCGGTGCTGTGACCATCTCCCTGGGGAGACTGTTCCAGGGCCTGACCACCCTTTCCGTGAAGAACCTTTTCCTGATATCTGATCTAAACCTCCCCTGATGCAGCTTCATGCCATTCCCTNNGCAGCTTCATGCCATTCCCTTGCTGGACACCAGAGGGAGGAGATCAGCGCCTGCCCCTTCGCTCCCTCTCATGAGGACATCTTAGGCTGTGATGAGGTCTCCCCT
>VWZZ01002550.1:12820-36057 GCA_013399095.1 Psophia crepitans | reverse complement strand
CAGGGGGGAGTCACCATCCCTGGGGGGGTTCAGAAACATGTGGATGTCGCACTTCAGGACATGGCTTAGTAGAGATGGTGGGGTTGCGTTGAAGGTTGGACTTGATGATCTTAGAGGTCTTTTCCACCATTACAGATTCTATGATTCTATGTTTCTATGAAACAAAGACAAATTAAAACAGCACCTTCCCCACCCCAGGCTCAAAATGACTCCTTCACTACCAACTGTTTCACCTCCTCCCCGCTCCTGGGCGGCACAGAGGGATGGGAAATGGGCGTTGTGGTCAGTCTGTAACAGCTCCTCACTGTGAACCCTTCTGCCTCACACTTTTTCCCTGCTCTGACACGGTTCCTCTCTGTGGGCCACAGTTCCTTCAGAAAAAGCCTGCTCCTGCATGGGTCCTTCCCAGGGGCTGCAGGAGAAACTGTGGTTCTCCCTGCTCCCCTTTTCTTCACTGAGGGGGGATGCAAGGCTAAGCAAATTAGAGACAGAGATAAAACTGTTAAGTTTTTTAAATAGAAGACTTTGAGGACAAATTGCTGATTGCTTTACTTTTCTCATCCAAATTGGAAGCAAGAAGACCGAGGCCTTTGGGCAGTAGCTGCCGCTTATGTTTGTGATATCCCAAAAAGATTCCGAGGGCTTATCATCATTAAATCATTCACATCCCTGGAGCACCGCTGCTGGGGACCACTACCTCCTCTCCTCCAACGTCTTCCTCTGTCAGCATCTTCAGTGCTGAACGCCTCATTTCCCTCCAAGTTACAGCTTTGGAGAAAGAAAAGCAGAACTTTTAAATATGAATTGCGATTTCCCCCATTGTTTCTGAAAAACCCAATTTTGTTGATCTTTAGATATGCTGCCGAGGAAAAGCCATTCGTAAGGACTTCCACATAGATCACAAGATTTGCAATCCCTTTTAGGAAAAAAAACCCGATTCTTTCTCTTGCATACTTACTCAGCATGGCACCTACCTATATAACCTGAAGTCAGCAAAAGTTTAATAGTATTTATGCATGTTTAGAGCTCCGTTAATATGCCCCAGCCTCTAACTATAGGTCATACAGTACGATGTTTCCTGCACAACTGCAGACTAGAGGCCTGAATAAATTGCTGTTCGGCCAAAGTTTAAGCAAATACTAGAAGTAAAAGCAGGTAAAACATCAGCTAAATCCACTGTGGGTTTTTTTTCCTAATGAAATAAAATAACAGACCTCAGACAGTTGTTATTAGAGACTAAAATTGCAATAATTGATTGCACCACTGCCCCCCAACACAGACACCGAGTTATCTCTGAAGTAAAATATAAGCAGGTATTCTGCTTGAGTTAAAAACTTCATTACTTTACCATTATGCTGTAAACACTTAAATTTTTATATTATGATTATAGGAATTTCATTTCTGAGTTTCTGCTTTTCTGTGAGCACTGGCTTTGCATAACGATAAAACAATAAAGCGGCCGAAGGCATGCCAGCATTCAGTCGGAACTGAAATCTCCTCCCCTATTTGGTGAAACCACCTGAACCCCCACCCTTCAGACACAGCTGCTGTACACCAGACAACATACAGCAGCGTCTCTTGCCTTTCAAGTTCCACTCACAGTCTGACCCTTAGAAGTATATTAAGTGTATTAAAAGAAAATATACAGCCTATATGGCTCATCCCCGAGGCAAGGCTCGCGCAGTGCACAGCACGGGGGCGAGGGAAGCGTCTAGGGAGGATGGAGTCCATCCTAAAGGGTCTCCTCTTCAAAGTGAATTCCCCAAAGTGGAGGAGAGAAAACACAACGATTTCAGAATAAAATCCCAGGGTAATTCATGTTTCTGCTACTTAAAATCATCACTGCATTTGGATAAAAAGATTTTCGGGTGCTGAGCTGGAAATCTATTTTCCAACCCAACCCTGAGGAAGCTATAGGTACAGTCAGCATAAGCTGAGGAAAACCTTTCAAGTGGTTTGTTTATTTACTGAAAAGAGCAATTCAGGTTCAAGATCCCCATGGCTTTGCATCAAACTCAGAGGCGAATCTCTGCTGAAACAAGAAAGTAAAGCATCTCTGAAATGCCCTAACCATTTCTTTCATATCAAAAGTGAATCGCTTTGATGTTTTGAAAGAATTAGTATTCCAGAACTTGTTACAAAAGCCCAATCATTACCCTCCACAAAGGGAAGGAGGAGAATGCTGGAGAATGTCCCCATATTAAAAACATAGCTTAAGCAGTCATCTGGGAGGTAGAAGTCAAAATATTGAGTTTGAAGGTCTAAGTGCAGAAGTATATACGGGGACGTGCTTACCCATAAGCCTACAAAGCCCTTTCGCGTACCCACTGCAGTCTTTGGAGTCCTCTCTATTGCAGCCTATATACAGGCACAAGCAATTATCCCCTGGAATATTTTAGCTGTAAAGGGAAGCACTTGTCTGAGCATGGACTAATAGTATGAGCAAGAGAGATAGCAGTAACTTTGCTTCTAGCCTGGAGAAAAAGGAGTATCACCACTTAAAAGAAAACAGAGCGAGTTGTGTGGCTCAAATTGCAATACAATAAAGGGTTTTGAAATATCAGCACTTTCAACTCCATGTAATGAAAACTAGTGTAGGTCAACAGTGTATCTTCTAATTAGGCGGTAGGTTCAGGTCAACTCCAAAAACAACTCTGGCACAATATTTGCCAACGTATTGGCTTCCCTGAGACTGAAAGGACTCTTCACCTGTGCGCACCCCTGGGGATAAAAATTAAATCACTCTGCTATTCAAACAGCCGATTTTCTTTCCTTTTTTTGGCATCAGGCACATTTTCCATCAAGAATTCCTACCACAACAGAGAAGTACGGATTACTCTGAAAAATATTTCCCTGAATTTATAAGCATCAATAAACTGAGTATGGGCTAATAGTATTTTAGCCAATAAAATTGAACTGTTCTGCCTAAAAGGTTACTTACCCAGCAGAATATCTCTCAAAATCTGTTTATGTACGTGTGCATACCGCACTGTGCCAAATGCAGTATAATAATACGTTACGTAAATTCCAATTATAGGTAAAATAATAGCAGCATTGGTTTATTGCAAGTTATTGGGCTATATGGCACTTTTTTATTATTATTTTAAGACGATAGCAAAGCTTTCATCAACTTAAATGGAAGAAGAATGAAATCTTCTCTCAGAGTTGGCCCTGAAGTAAAAATTAGGTTTGCAACCCTGGCTCCAAGACAGTGTAATTACACCTTTGACTTCAAAAGGACCTCAGATCTACCTATGATATACTTGGTCTCTATATTTGGATTCACTATGAATTACTCCTTCACCTTTGAGACATCCATTAGATTCTTAAAGATATTTAGGAACCTAATTCCAACAGATGTTTCTTTAATATTTATACAGCTACAACGGCTCAAGTTCTGTTCACACTGCTCTTTCTGAATACTTTCTCCATTTTTACTTTCCTCCATTTTCTAAGAGAAGTTTATTGACTGTACATAAACATTTAAAATGTCTGTATATTGCAAATATTGGATTCAGGCTGCAAGAACATATAAAAGTCAAGAAAATCAAAGCCAGCCTGTTGGTAGTGTCTGTAAGATACCACCACATTATGGGCAACAGTAGGTGACCTATTTCCCTCCCTTCATGCTTTTGTACTCTACTGTAACATCGGTATGCTCATTTATGTTGTTAACTATATGCAATAAATATATTCTACGGCTTCAGTTAAGGTATCCACAGAAACACTCGGGAGAATTATGCTGTGCATATGTGAACACGAGTGTGAGTGTCAGCCTATGCGTATTTGCACAGATTTTTTCATTATTATTTTACTTTAAAAAAGAAATTAGGTTTTGAATTTTAAACATATTAAAAGCAGAAGGCAGCAAAGATGAGGAAGGGTCTAGAGGGGAAGATGTATGAGGAGAGGCTGAAGGTCCTGGGCTTGTTCAACCTGGAGAAGAGGAGACGGAGGGCAGAGCTCATGGTGGCCTCCAGCTTCCTCCCGAGGGGGAGCCAAGGGGCAGGCGCTGATCTCCTCTCTCTGGTGCCCAGCGACAGAACCCCAGGGAACGGCCTGGAGCTGCACCAGGGGAGGGTTAGGGTGGAGCTCAGGAAAAGGTTCTTCCCCCAGAGGGTGGTGGGGCCCTGGCACAGGCTCCCCAGGGCAGTGGTCACCGCCCCGAGCTGGGCTGAGTTCAGGCAGCGTCTGGCCAACGCTCTCAGTCATCTGCTGTGATGGGGCTGGTCCTGTGTGGGGCCAGGGGTTGGACTGATGGTCCCTAGCAGGTCCTTCCCACTAGAGAGATTCTGTGATTTTATTATTCTATGATCAGTCATTCTAAGTACCGCTCAAAGTATCGATAGACATCTTGGTAATAAACCCCGTATTACAAGAATGCCATTCTGTCGATCAGTTTTGGACTTGAGGTGTCTTTTCTTCCCTGATGGCCAAAATATTTACAATAGTGAGAAAAGCTTCCATGAGACAAGAGCCAAGAAAAAAATCTTCCGAACACACTTTCTCTCATTCCCAAGTTTAATTCAGAACCTTTAATGTTACTTTAACGCAGTTTTCATGTGTTAATCATATCATTAATGTTATGACTGACAGATAGAAATTAGTTTAATGGAGAGTTCAGGGTTCTTAAATCAAGACAGGCTTTTGGGTTCTCATGATTAATAGAGCAATACCCAAGCCACATATGCTCTAACTGAAAAGCAAGATGGATAATGAGTTCATGCATCCGTTGAAGGAATTTTAAAATATATGGTGGACTACATTACAATGATAGCACATTACACTGGAATTGATGCATGATAATTTGTCTGTCATAGTCAATGTTAAAAGAGAAAGTGCAGACTAAGCGGGGATATTCACAAGGCAGACTGCAAGATATCTAATGAGATGTAGGATGAAAAAGTACCAGTGGATTAGTTACAGAAAATTCCAGTCCCAAAGAGATGTTTTAGGTCATGCAAGAGTCTCACGGCTTATGTGGTCTTCACCTAAGAGATAACCAGGTCCTCACCAGGCCTCTCATGAAATAAGTATATCTGCACCTTCCCTGTCCACTTCTTATGTCTGAAGAGGAATTACAGTTCGGCTATTGAAACCCTGCCCTCATACCTCTAGTGAGGACAATTCCATGGAACTGACTGTAAGGTTCAAGTAGAACATGAGTAATTTCAGTACATGTTGGCATGTGTAAAGCCAGGAAAAGCCAGTAGTACATAGAGAATGAAGAGAAGTAATTCAGGATGGTGCAAAGCTACAGTAGGGCTCTCTGAGTGAGGTAACGACAGCAAAGTGCTGGATGAATCATTTAAACACCACAACGAGTTTCATGTTTCTCTCATCAGCAAATTATGAGTCTCCAGATATTAAATTTTAATATCTAATTTTGTAGTTGGCATTTTATCACTGCAATCACATAGCCAAAAAACGGTTGACTTTTAATTTCACAAGTTTTGTCAAGCTGATGTGTTTCATTTTGACCCCTCCTCCTTCCCACCGCAGGTAAGAAAAAAAATACAGAAGATAAAGATTTGAACAGAATTTCCCCAAATTTTATAAGCAAATATCAAGATATAAAGTTCATGCCATTATATTTTATTTGACATTACTACTTGCTGATCTACTGAAATACAGTCCATCTTTTCTCTTCTTTACTGGTTTCATAATCATTATGTAATGCATCGCAAGATAAAGATTTCTTCTAAACTTACGACCTAAGAAAAGAATTATAGCACTCTGACTTTTGTCTGGATGGGGTGAACATGTATAGGAAAATGATTTCATCATATAATTTCCAACCAAAGTAAGCAACACTTGAGGGCTGCTCAAGTGTTCATGTGAAACAAAGTTGCATTGAAGAAAGAAGAAATTTTGAAAAATTTCCAAATGCTTGGGATGAAAACAGTGACAGTACCAAAGACAGAGAGGGCCTTCATGCTCTAGTAATCTTAAGATTACTAAAAAAATAAAACTAGAAGGAATAGAAGCAAATTACATTCCTACCATTGCACAATAAATACTGCATATATTGAAGTCTTTTTCCCCAAACAGATGATTCATATTGCCAAGAAATATCGAATGCATTTCAAACTTGTATCTTTGCAACATACACAGAGAACAATTACTCTTTGTACAAAGCTAGCAAAGTGTATAAACTAATTTACTGCATCAATGCATGTAATTATGTTCCCTAACTCATCTCAGATCATATATACTACATTACACCTGTAATTTTCCCAGGTCATTGGTAATACATTACTGCAGTGCTGCTAAAAATCCATTCACATGCTGTGTTTTCTTCCTGTAGAGCAAAAATTATTGCTCATGCTGTCTTAGAACCTGCTTCCCCAGAGTATTGCAACATCACCAAAACCATGAACTCTTTAAAGTCTGTGCAGATTTGATGATTAAGCAAATTACACTAGAAATGGGAGAAAGAGCAGTAGATAAAAAATAGTGCACTATTTTCCTCTGCATATAATACTCGTTAAAATATTCATGTTCTGAACACACCACAACACAGGAGCTGAAGAGCTGAGAAGAATGCAGGAGGCTGCTTATAATCACCCAAATGTTGGAAGAAGTGCAAACAGCCCTTTGACCTATGGCCAGGGGCAGACCACCATCGAGAATGCTAATTAGAATCTTCCTCTGCTTCTAGTAAACATATTTAAAATGTTCAATGTATATTGGAATCCAGTGTACTGAATGAAGAATAAAATAATATTAATACCTATCTCAGCTGGTTTTATGAAACCATTCTAATTTTAGATGTGAGAATAATCGTAATTTTTGAGGGAAGATTCTCCAGAGTAAGTAGGTTCCATGAGCACTGCTGCAGGATGACCAAAAAAATAGGATAAGCTCCACAAGAAGTACGTCAGACCTATAGAAACAGCGCAAACGACACTTCAGAAGAATAACGTTGCAGCAGATACACCATGCAACAGGCCTAAGAGTGAAGCCAATTAAGAATCAAGTAAAATGAACTTCACTAGACAAGCAGTTAGTGAAAGCTGCATGGGGATGGCATATGTGCCACAAGAGCAAAGGGGGGGGGGGGNAGCAAAGGGGGGGGGGGTACAGAGGTAACCAAGGGACCCCAGCAACGTCTCCAATCCCTCGCCTTACACTTCCACGTGATACTTCAAATAGGCAAAAACTTCTAATGCCAGCTTATTATTAGCATTACCTAAAATTTCACTAAGTCCAACACGAGAAGATGAAATGGGAAGACCACACTCAGCCATAAAAATGTAACCTGACCTGAGAAGGTCCTTGTCTTGTTTGTAAAAAGGGAATACTGCCAAGTAGTTTGTTTGAAGATGCAGCACTGAATGTGTACTGAAAACAGTTCCACAAAATGTTTTGAACTCAGCAATTCAGGACGTTTGGTTTTTTTTAAGAGTTCACCTTAATAGGGTCTAGTTGACTGAGGAAAAAGAACGCTCCACTAAATGAAATCATTAGTGAAGGTTTTTATTTTGAAAAAAGAGCACAAGAAGGGAAGGAAAACTTGAGGGCAAGCCAGTTACCTCTTATGAAAACTCCAAGAAAAGAAGTATTGTTGCTAGGATCACAGTAAGAAAGAGTAGGGAAACGCCCCACGAGTTGTCAGCCCCAGAGGTGATGAATTTGGCTCACCAATGATGAAACTTACGGTACAATGAATACTATGCTCGGTGAGTTTTTCATGTAACGCGGAAGAACGGTTCGATACACCCAATGAACTGCTTAACTCCCACCCTCATCATCTGGCCGCTGTTAAATCAGGCTTAGTTAAAAGACTGAGTAAACACAGTGACAAAGTGACAGTGACACTGCTAAGCTTGCCTGATCTACATCAGACAGTGATTCAAATGATACAGGGCAAAGGGGCATCACCAGCAAAAAGTCACCTCTGGTTGCTATTCTAGAAGAAATTCTGGATTGAAAGCTCTTCTGGTACCACCTGGTGTCATCTCTGCAAAAGACGTAACTTTCTTGAGCATTCTGATCTCCTCTTTCTGTTGCCTCAACAAAATTCATTATCTGCACTGGCCCAGGGGAAGCTGCATGATTTTTATTCATGGAACTAAAAAGAATTAGCATGTAATTGGAATTTTTGTTGGTCGTCCAATGGAAAAAAAAAATTCTCTGACAAGTTTCTCTGAGAAGTTTTCGAACACCAAAAACCTCACGCTGTTAAGACTTTTGATAGAAAGGGGAGAAGACGCTGACAATTGCAATAAGGCAATTATTGGATAACTTACCTTCAGGGAAAGTGTTTTTGTAACTTCTAATTGGAGATTTAGTTAAGATCTGAATCAAGAGAGTTTATACTCCTTCTGTATATTATATTTTAATTGCTTTTTACAGTCTGGCTAAAAGTGCCACAAGGTATAGAGTTATAATTTGAAGATATTATAAATTTCCCTTTGGGAAGTGTGAAAAGTCAGCAGCAGAGAGGAGCAGAGAGAAGGCAGTACTCCAAAGGAACTGCCTCCATCCCGGCAGATGCCTCTGGGAATTAACTACATCGCTTCCTTCACCGATTTTAAACTTGTCCCCCTGCTGAAACAGCTATTACATTATTTGAAGGTTCATTTTTGCTTCTTTCTTGGTCTTTTCTCTCATTGATGTTTTACATGATCAGCTGAGAGAAAGTACCTCAAGAACCGTTAAGGGCAAAGCTGTACCATGGGCTTCATGCAAACGAGAATCAGGCTCTGCATTTTAATGCCTGATGCCTGTAAACTTTCTGGTCGCTCATTAGTGGAAAGATGTGTCAAGGTACGGAGTGGTTTGGGTACTGACAGTCAATGAGTTTCAGGGGGTTTTGGTCTGCCTCTCCCATTTCCTAACATTGTAGCTACCCTTTCCAGGCTCTGAGACAATATAGTAGTGATGATACCAGCTGGGTTTTGCAGAAATTACTGTAAAAGCTGTAACTTTTTATAGGGAATCACAAGTTCTTACTACAGCTAGTAAGCATGCCCTTAGTACTTCCATAGCCTGTCATAAAAAAATTCTGCATGAAGTTATTCTCTATTAAATTGTTAGACAACTTTTTATTAAAACATTCTGAAAGCTTCCTGGAAACATTAAAATAAAATACTGAGATTACTTTTAACACTGGGCTGTCTCTTTGTAAGGTCACAGTTTTGGAGGATAACCTGTTTTACAACCAGATGCACTGCTGAGAGAGGGAGTATGTAATAGTGTTAGTGCTGTACAACCTGGAATGCCTTATAAGAGAGTTTGGTGTGTCTCAGCAAAAATTCATTCCAGAAGAATTCAATCAGTTCTTGGGAGAACTTTCTGATGTGAAAAAATAATTGAGTGCTTGACATCTAGCTTTATAGGTCAAAGACTGAAAAGGCAATATCTTGGCAATAAATTGGGATGAAATTGTAGAATCTTAGTTGTGAGGTAAGTTTGCGGTTTTGTGGAACAGATGGTTTGGACGATGTGGGTTTCAGAGAGTGCTTTCCATTAGGACAATAGCAAACGAAAAGCAATGTATTTGTGTTTTTATTCCCAACTCAACAGATTTTAAATTAACCATTTTATCCCAGGTTGAGTACTCCAGAAGCTAGAGGGCCTAGAGCTAGTGCTTAACTAAAGAAATACCTGGTTCTGAATCAACCACCTCGGTCCACAACTTTGCGTGCTTCTTCTACAGGGAAAAATCTCTTTCTAATAAAAGAGATTATCTCCTTCTCACAGTATGGTCTATTACATACTCATAAATAAATGACTATGGCTGTAGCACAGACACTAACTTAATTGCAAGTGTTATCTACCTTCTAATTTTGCTGACATACATCTTGACTGGTGGCTTGGTGAAAAAAAAGTCTTAGTAATCAAGTATTTTATAGGATTACCCCAGTGACTTGCAAGCAAGTGGTGATCTAATGCTATCACAAGTCCTCTTCACACAGATAGCAGCTTTTTAGTGTCTTCCTTTGGTAGGTTTTCATGTTTAATTTTACTTTGTTCCTTCTTAGGAAAGGGAACAAATAAAAGATTTAGTAACTTTTATTTACAAGCTTAAATGGGGTTTCTGCCTATGCTGACACTACCTATTTATAATTCGGGGGGGTGGGGGGGTGAGGGAGAGAGGGAGTTGCATGGTTCCAAATGAGACCTTGCATTTGTTTTACCCAGAGTTTGCCACAGTGATAGAAGCGAAAAAGAGGTTTTAAACCACTGCTGTGTTAAAGAAGTGCCTGCAAAACATTATTTTTAAGGTTAAAAAAGCCAACTCTAGATCCTCAGTACTGATCATTTTTGGGAAAAGTCAACAGCCAGCCTCCTCTAGCCTTTGCCCAGTGTCCTGCTGCACAACCAGATGGTGGAATATAGCTTTGTGTTACTGAAATATCAGATATCTGCTGCTTATAGGTAGTTCCAATCCTATAAGGTTTACCTACCTACTTATAGGCAGTTCTGCAGAAGTCCAGAGGAATGAAAAGCCTGTTGGTGTCTGCACTCCAACACAAGGGAGACATTCGGACATATCTGACACTGCTACTAGTAAGCTGTAAAAGCAACAGCATGTGGTTACCTGTGCCTTTCTGTATTCAAAAAACCCTGAAAGTAACAAAGGAAGTTGGTTAAAACCAAGACATCAACATAGGTTATGAATGCAGAATACAGCAATAATTTGATGATGCATTCGTCACCTTGACAGTCCACTGAAAGGCCGTAATCCAACAGGTCAGAAAAATATTCTAAAAAATCCATAAAGGATACGAAGAATATTTAATCAATGGAAATTTTGCACAGGACCAGAAAGGTGATCCTGTACTTTTAGGAAAAATGGTATTTCTCAGTCTTTTTTGGGTGTAATTTTTCTTTCTTCAGCCCCTTGGGATGATCTGACACAAGTGATCTCAACTTCTGCTATTCCAGGTTTGCAGCTTTGATTGTCTAGTGAATGCGAGATTATAATTTCAGTTTCATTTTTGCCTATTATTGCTTTCACTGTACTTCTAACGAAGTCATCACTGATCCTTACACAAGTTTAAATGTGAATTTTGACTAGACAGTCACCATAATACACCCAAAACCAGGACAATTACTTAAAGCCATTACTTGCCTTTTCTTGAAAAACAGTTCAAAGCAATAGAAAAGACCATACATTTCATTTTTTTAACCTTAAACAGTGGTGGCTCTTTCTTCTCCTTTGAAATTAGGAGAAGAATATTCAGGCTTCACACTTGTGACTTTTTTTCTTGCAACTCCCACTGCAAAAACAGTCTAGGAGAACAATGTGGAAAGCCTTTTTTTTTTTTTTTAGAATCCTCAATTATTTTCCATGACATTTCAAGAATCCTGTTATTCAGCTTTCGAAGCTTGTTGTGTAATACAAAACCAGAATCGATCAGTCCAAGCACTAGATCTAATTTTCCTATCACATTCACCTCAGTGAAGAAACTCACAAAGGGTAAGAGCTGAAACCAGGTGGCAGTGGTGGTAATGCAACAAAGACATAAATAAACAGGAGGAAACACCCTGTATCAGTGCTGAATTTCACATTTACCAAATACTCAGTGCACAAGTATAAGCAAACCTGCGCTGTGTTTTGGATGGCATTGTGTTTTATCACAACTCCAGGGATTTTGCAGCACATAAAGATTCACCATGGGGAAGAGCTATTTAGCATCTGATTAAACATACCTGACTATTTATTGCACCCTGGTTCTACTGCTGTGAATACCACATCATGCCACAAAACTAAAATGAATGTAATGCTACAAGAAGTCGTTCTCAAAAGCAATCCTCTCTGCATAGAAAAGGAGTAACAAGACACGAAGTTTTGGTTCCAGCAGTGAAATGGTTTCTTTAGTGGAGAGACCAACACCCACTTTCACATCTCCTCTTCAGTAGCTGACAGCTACGGCCTCTCTTATCTCCGGTCACAGAGAATTACGAAGCTGTGGGAGCCCATGGCAGAGAGTCCCAAGCAAAGGTGGCTTTCCATCTCTAGTACCCAGACTACCACGGGGACTAGTTCTGGGTGTCCCCAGGCAGGGACTAGGAAAAGCTGATCTGCTGTTAGATTCAAATCCACAGGACAAATTAAAAAGAAAAGCAAACAATAACACAAAAAGATGTTGAAACCACTGATAATGACAACCACTGTCTTGTTATCAGGCTGGTAAACTTTAGAAAGCTAATTACTAAAAATATAACAGTAGGTACAGTTTTAATGGTTTGCTCAAAGATTTTTTGGGTAGTAGGGATGCTAGGGGCTTGCTTTGTTTATCTGGTTTTTGTTAAAGAAATCCACACTATCCTGAAGAGTCCTCCAAGGATTCAAAATTGCAGACAGTTTCTGCTCCAAGTACTTCCAGCAATTGTTGGCATCTTTTAAGACTGTCTGGATAGAATTTATTAACATATATAGCCAGAGCTCTATCCTCTATTGAAAGGCAATATAACACACGTTCCCTGACAGATTAAAGCAAGCTGTACTATAAATTGTGCAGATTGAGCCCTCTTACATGGCTTATCCTAATCATAGCTCTGCCATTTGCTTCTCATGACAGGATAAAAATAAAAGTCCCATAAAACTAAAATAAAATAGACAGTCTGCCATTCCTCCCTTAGAAAACATTTGTCAGAATCTCTTCAAAAATAATTGGGAAGAAAATGTGCTGAATTCTACAATCTATTGAGTCATTTTTAAAGCTCGTCCAGGCACGTTAAAAGGCGGCATTCTTTATGATCAGCTAGCTTGGGAGAGGATGTATTTTACATTGCCAAAAGCCTTTCATATTTTGCTTTTTTCCAGCCTTAAGAACAAGTTTGCCTTGACTTTAAACTTAAATATTTATCCAGTGAGCAAGAAACAGTGAAACAGTTAGGTTCACTTACTGATCCACAGTCTTCGGTGATCTAAACCGTGCTTTTCCCCATGCTTTTTTCCTACAGCCTCACAATTCACATATTTTTCCCTCTCTACAGCGTCTGCTTTTGAACCGTTGCTCCTTAATGAAAGCAGTGTGGAAGTCTTCTTTTGCTTTCTTCAGGGCTTTCTTCAGCCCTGTTCAAATACAGCTGCTGAACTCTTCTAGTGCTGTGGACTGAGGCTGGCATCTTCAGCAAGGGCAGTTGTTCCCTTCTTGGTAAGGAAGTGGCCTCTGTGATTACAGGCTATTCCGCAAAGGCTGAATTCTGGAAACTTGGTACCCACCTGTAATTACAAAGATTGACATGTGGGAGGTTGTGTGACATTGCAGTGATACAGGGAGACAGAAATACTTAAAATAAGCATTGCTTCCTAGAGATGGTGTGGTAGAGAAACGAGCCAGCCCCCAAAACTGCCTGTCTTCTGCACAATTGGGGAAGATCAAAGAATCACAGACTGGTTTGGGCTGGAAGGGACCTCAAAGTCCGTCTAGTTCCAACCCCCTGCCATGGGCAGGGACACCCCCCACCAGCCCAGGGGGCCCAAAGCCCCATCCAACCTGGCCTTGGGCACTGCCAGGGAGCCAGGGGCAGTCACAGCTTCTCAGGGCACCCTGTGCCAGGGCCTCAGCACCCTCCCAGGGAAGGATTGCTGCCTCACAGCTCAGCTCCATCTCCCCTTCTGCAGCTTCAGACCATTCCCCTTCTCCTATCACTACATGGTAAACAGCTGCAGTGCTCTTTCTCAACTCTGATCACACAAGAGGAGATGAGAAAAGCAGGTTGACCCACCTGACTTCAGGTCTGCACAGCAAGACCAGGCCACAGTGACAGCAATTCTTGGGCTGAACATCCTTCTTTATATTTCTCCCTGCCAATACAAAATAAAGTTGTCTTGGTAAAGGACAAAAAGCATGAGATGTGAGCTACTGCCCCTGAAAATGACAGACTGTGACATCTACTTTATGACAGCCCTAGAATAACAGTTACTATGGTTTGGATATAGCAAGGACCAAATTAAACAGCTTTGTTTTGCATACACAGGGACTTCTCAACAGCAATGAGTGGCTTAGGACTTGAGAGTTCATGATCGGTGGCCCTAGTTCAGGATTGCAGACTACTTCTACATAATCTTGTTTCAGAAAGAATGAAGCTTTACTAGAAGCTTTACAAGCTTTTGTAATCCGAAAGATGCAGTTTAGTTAGCTACACAGAACTTACTTAAAATAAAAATTTACAGCAATTTAAACTGTTTCAGCCACTTCTGTGGCACTTCATTTGATTTTTTTCCCACTATTTGCATGTTCAAGCGTCTCTGCTGGCAACCTTCCTTAAACAGGGATATTGTGATGTTTCCTTTTACAGACAGACCACACCAACTAGTCCAGAGAAACCAAGCAGAATAGTTGATGCAAATAAGGGCCCAGTATAGTCAGAACACTGCAATTATACAAAATCAGCAAAATAATTGAAGCAGAGAGTAATAAAGCCAGCCCTAATAGTGCTTGGCTTCACTACAATTTGTCATATCCAATTGGATTAATGTCTCAGTCAATAGCCACAGGCAAGTCAGGTAGTTTAAAATGCGTATCAGTTGTGAGATTAAAAAAGACTCTCCGCCTGATATGCAAAAAATATGCTGACATGCAGTAGGTTCAGATTATAAATACATGGGCTCCTGTTAGGCATTAGAAATAGTGCACTTGGCCGAGATGGGAGAACCACAGGCACGAAGGGTTGGTACCAGTAGGTGCTTAGCATCTGCCACGGAACGCTCCCTTTGCCCTAGCTCAAGAGGAATTGAGGACTTTGTCCTTCCCTTTTAAGACACTTCGAAACCCTGAGTCTTCCAGCCCACATCATCCCTCTTTTACATGACTACCAAAAGCAGATGATTTACAGCGTCGTGAAACTGGTTTGCCACTCCATGCACTCCAGCTCCTCGGAGTGCCCAGCATCTGCTCACTGGTTAGGGAGCCCACTCAGCTATGCGCAGATTACATTTTAATTTCTCATTCTTGGAGGAAGCATGCACATGAGACAGAAAAGATAAACAAAGCATATGCTTTCCTATTAAAAACAATTATAGCCAGTGTCCATCGTGGCATATTACCATATCACAGATTTTTTACCTTAAGAATATGCATTGCAAAGCGTGTGTATGATTAGTCCTCTCAAGCATATTGTCTCAGTAGATTTTCAGCGAGGCAGAAAGAGCTCAATTTGCAAATGGATTTTAGTGCATCTTGAGGCACCCGACACACCGAGTGGAATTCAACATCCCGGTGTAAGCATCTGGGCAGGAAAAACACTATCTGCCATCAGGCCGCTCCTCGCAATAAAACGCAGGTGAAATCGATGGCTTTGAACGTGCTACAGCTTTACAGAAGTATGTTTTCACATCATACGTAGCTGTTAAGATGTGGAATGCATCACTGCAGGTCAAAATATATTTAGAAATAATTACAAATTATACATAATTGTGAAAAAGGATAAAAAAAAAAATCAAAGAGCACCATTTCATTGGTGTCTATTAACTGTCAGAATCCATGGCTGTTCCTAAATCACAAGGTTATTATCACAAGCTGAGGGAGAAGATTACTTCATATTCTTCCTGTTCTTGTTCCCTTTGCCTGAGCATCTCCATTGGTCTCCGGCTGAGGGGCAAACCTTGTCCACTTCTGCAACAAAACATTTCCACAGTTTAGGGGAAAGGAAGAGGATAGGACTGAGGAACTAAATAGATTTGGGACACAGATAAATAAAAGAAAGTTGGGTTGCGGGCTAGAAGTAAATAGGTGTGTCAAGAGGACCGTCTGTTGGACATTGATCATAGTGATTTCCAGTTGTGAGGATAGGCCCAGGCATGTCCAGGAAAAAAATTAAAAGCCTTCCCAGGAATGACAGACCTCAGGATTAGGTCTTAAAAATGAGGTAGCTGGAGCAATACAAAACCACAATCCTGTGTTGTTTAGACACATTATCTGACAGTGAAAATAAACAGGGTTTATATCCCTGCCCACCTTAACGCCCCATCCGGAGGTGGTACCGCTCCTTGCTCCTCCGGTCAGCAGGCGCTTTACACCACCTATCCCCAGTGCAGTCTGTCTTCGTTCCTTTCCCTCTTCCCCATGAGGATTCTTCCCAATCAGGATTCAGACACTCCAATCCACCCTTGGACTGAGTCCCCTTCAGAAGCTTCCACCTCTGCTTGGAACTGAACATCTCTCCTTAGGAACAACTGTCCAACCAGGAGTTTAATTTATCCTGCCTCACTTAGTAATAAGCTCAGAATAAAATATAGATTCTTCTCTAAAGGTTATCCCACCATCCTCAAGGGGGTTTGGAAGTTTCCATAGAAATGACAATTTCTGCTACAATTTCTACCATTTTCCAGTTTCAGCTGGGCTGCAGAGCTGCAAAAGCAGCGTAAGAAGGGAAGTACTTTCTGCGTATTTCAAGAAGCAATTTAGGTTCGATTTCTTTAAGATTTGATTGGGCAACAAATCATCCCCAAACCACTCAAGTGTTCACAGAACAACATCTGGATGCATCAGGTAAAGAAAATATGATAAAGGATCTGTTCCCACAGCTCTTGGGAAACAAAGAACCCAAATGTAAAGGTCTTTTACTGAGCCACAGAAGGCAGAGAGACTTTGTTTGCAGCTATACATATACTCACCAGGGATTTCCTTATAGAAAAAGATAGCTGACCCACTAAAAAATGGAGAGTCTCTTGCACATATAACATGTGGAAGACTAAATTTAATATCGGTGACTACGATGTGAAAATATTGGGCTAATTGGGAAGAACATTTTCCTTCCTCCAAATTTAAGATGTCTACAGTTTCCCCCTTTATAATGTGGAGTAAAACACAGGAGACCTGACATTCTTTGCGAACCAAAGGAAAAAAATCTAGACCTGAGCTATTGGAATATAATTTCAAAAATGGCCGAAATGCCTGAAACGGGTCCGATTTAAACTGGAAAACTTCAAGAAGAAATAATAGTGAATATTCCAATGAGCTACAAAATACTGTCAAAAATCCTGTACAAAATAATGTCAGTAAGGAGAAGTCAAGTACATCCTCGTTAAGGAGCCCAGAGGATAACATTTGATGTACATATGTATGTTAGCACTTTCTCATGGTCAAGGAAAAGAAGGAGATTCTTCTAAAATGAAATCCTGGGATTGTATAATCGTTAAACATCAAGATTTAACGTGTGGCATCTATAAAGAATGAATACAAATTAGCCTGTATGTCACATTGTACAGTGGATATTAATTTAACAAAAGATATTTAAATGATAATGAATTTACTTCACAAACTCTTGACACTTAAACTTCTTGAAAGTCAGAATGAAAAATATTGAGTCAGATTTAGCTCTCTAACAGACTACATATGATTATATTTTACAATTTTCAGATTATAAACAGGTAGAAATTGGAGAACCCACTGCAGCAAGTTAGTGAGAACACAGCAATACCCCCTAAAATTAAAAGATAAAGCAAAGGTACACTGAAACCATTTGATATTTCCCTAAGTGAGTCAGAGAGATCAGCTGCACATAATGTTTTTAATGCATCAGGCATAGTGTGCTAAATGTTAATGATTACATTTTAAGGGTTTAATGGCTTACTATATTTTTAATGTAAGAAATAGCCATTCTAATGGGAACGTACATACCCTTTACTAGGCAGCTAGTTCCCCAGTTAAAGTTATAAAAAAAAGATTCAGTGTTCCTGAGGGGGAACCACAGAGTTGTAAAGGTATCAGGGTTAATTGTCTGAATTATTGGGACACTTTTTTCATGAGCTTAAGTTATTAAAATGGGATGCTTTGTGCAGTGAACTTTAGATGCATACTTCTGTCTAAAAATACATGCTGATCTTAGACTAAAAGAATAATTTTTAAGATGTCGCTGACCACAGAGTTTATAAGAGAAAAAGCATGAAAGATTAAATTTTGGATTCTTTAAGAATTCTCCTCTGGAATACAAACCTTCTAGCAGGCAAGAATCCTCTGAGTGGTAGGTTAGGGCTTTCTCAATTCTTGATTATTTTTCTCCTGTACTTTCAATACATTTGGGGGGAACCAAGGGAATTGGAGAGAAAGAGGTGGAGAGGGAAAAGGTGCTGGAGAGAAAAACATTTTTAAAAATCAAAACCCAAGCACTTTAGAACTATCTTCTCCACCTCATCCCCAAAATAACCCCGAAGGAACACTATGTTCAAGTTGGATTGTTTTGACTTGGCACACAAAATCAGGGAATTTTTGGATTATTTTTCAAGTTCCATGAGAAAAGATGTGTGTAAGTGCATGTGCATGTTTGAGATGCCTTTAGCGTAAAAGGAAAGCATTGAACTGGAAAGGGATTTCTCTTCTTCTGTTCCTGGAAGATCTGGGGAAAAGAGCTTTCCTCACAGGCAAGCAAGAAAGAATTGAAGTTTACTTTTAATTATGCCGAAAGAGAACAGGGAGAAGCACAGCTGAATTCCTAAAGGAACCACGAGAGAAAGCACTGCCTAGGAGAAAAAATGCTTCCCTGAAAACAAAACCCAACTTCACCAGAGAATACGTGTGGTGTCTTACACAGCTGTAGGTTGTATTCATCTGTAATCTTGAAACAGATCTCTGCTTCTTACACAAAACTGGGAGATACGGGGTTCATTATTTAGAGTCAGCGAACGCATTTAGTGACTTTTGTTCTTAGCTACTCACTTCTTTAAGGCCTTTCCAAAACCATCAGGAAATATGGTCCTGCTCTAAGGTACAATTAGGAGGCTTTCAAAGAGAAAAAGGAATGGTAGTAACAAGCACAAAGACTACAGTCACCTATTACTCATTCATGCACCCGCATTAAAAGGACATTACAGCTGTGAAGTCAAGCTCTTTAACGCTGGGAAACACTAAAGTTAAGATTGGCTCACAGTCAAGCGAGAAAGGTTAAATCCAGTTCATGTGTGACCACTCTTACCCGCTCCTCGCACTGCACATGTACTGCAAAACTCCTTGCTGAAACGGTCCCATCCAGCCTGAAAAACCACCCCCCACCCCCACCGGGCGCAGGCAGGGCCACATATGGGTGTCCTTTGTCACAGGTGTGTGGGGAGCGGCTGGGGTCCACGCGTGGCTGCAGCACCCACATCTCCCACACAGGGCGTGCAAGGAGGGGAACCCGCACTGCCAGGAGAGGGGATGTGAGCTGGTAACACATCCTGCCTGGTGTGTGCGCATGTGTGTGCACACACACACACAACCCTAACCCTAACCCTGCACATGTGTGTGCACACACACACACATGTGCAGGGTTAGAATTTCTTGTGATTACAGAAGGGTGTTTAGATATCTGTAGGTGCACATTACCATTTCACAAGTGTCTGGTATCGTGGTGTCGTGGTTTAGTCCTGGCTGACAGCTCAGCCCCACGCAGCCGCTCGCTCACTGCCCCACAGTGGGATGGGGGAAGAGAATCAGAAGGGTAAAAGTGAGAAAACTCGTGGATTGAGATAAAGACCATGTGGCAGAAGCCACGCACAAGCCAAGCAAACCCAGGAATTCATTCCCCATTGCCCATGGCAGGCAGGAGTTCAGCCATCCCCAGGACAGCAGGGCTCGTCACGTGTGATGGTGACTTGTGGAGACAAACGCCATCACTCGTAACATGCATGTGCGTGTGTGTCCCCTCTTCCTCTTCCCCCAGCTTTATATGCTGAGCATGATGTCATACAGTATGGGATATCCCTTTGGTCATTGGGGTCAGCTGTCCTGGCTGTGACCCCTCCCAACCCCTTCTGCTCTCCCAGCTACTCACTGGTGGGGTAGGGTGAGGAGCAGAAGAGCCCTTGGCTCTGGGTGAGCACTGCTCAGCAGGAACGAGAACATCCCGGAGTTAGCAACGCTGTTTGCAGCACAAACCCAAAGCACAGCCCCGTGCCCCGTGACTGTGAAGAGCATTAACTCTATCCCAGCACACGGGGTCTGTCTGTTGTGCTGCTAACATTGATTCTGATAGTTCCATTGCTGCTTGTAAAAAACATCATAAAAAACAACAGACACCTGGAATCCTCATTCGATGTAACCTACGAGAACTGAGCACTTTATACTCGTTGCCGTCAGTGCCAGAACTGGCTGTTTCCACAGATAGTGCAGAAGACATTCAGAAGGTCAGAATAAGGATATTCAGGTTTTTTACTTCCCCGTCACCACTAGATAAATTCAATTTTTTTCACCTCTGGTTTCTGCAATCCAGCCCATCCTCAATCCTTTTTCTACTTTGACTTTTTTATTTTTTTCTTTCTCAGTCTCATTTATTGCTTTTCAAGTCTTTTGGCACAGTCCAAAGCCAAGCAATCGTACCATTTCTCACAGCTTCTCCTCTTTTTGGTCACTTTCTTCCTTCATCTGCAGGCTCAGTCTCTTTGTCCGGTTAGCCCAAAAAAGGTGTTTACGAACAATTCCGGTTCTTCCTGAGGCAAAAACTTGACGCTGATCAAAGTACGCTCGTACTTCCCATCTACCCGAGTAAAGCTGAAGGCTAAGAGCAGCATTAATCCGACCAGCTGAGCCCAACTGACCAAAAGGATAACCCATGCCATATGACATCATACTCAGCACTACAAGTTTGGGAAAAGAAGATAAAAGGGGGATGTTCATGGTTATGCCACTGGTCTTCCCAAGCAAACACTACCTGCGCTGAGGCCCTGCTTTCCAGGAATCGCCTGGACATTTGCCTGCTGATGGGAAGTGGAGACTGAATTCCTCTTTTTGCTTTGTTTGCACTCACAGCTTTTGCTTTCCTTATTAAACTGTCATCATCTCAAGTCTTCTCACCTTCCTTCTATTTTCTCCCATTCCCATGGGAGAGCAGAGGGAGAGTGGTGTAGGGTGAGTGTTTTGCTGCTGGCCAGGGTCAATCCACCACAGGAATAAAGATCAGATGGCACTCAAAGACCCATGGAGACCTGGCCTAGAAGCCCTCCAGGTAGATGAACCCAGCAAGGCTTTGCACTGCACAGACAAAAGTACAAAGGTTTTGACACGTCAGAAGAGAGCACACAAGAAGCCAATGAGAAGGATGACAAAGCTTAAGGGGTGGGGAGGATGGATGGAGTGGGGAGCAATGTTAAGTTTGACAGTGAGGGTACCCAGGAAAGGACAGAGCTTCCTTCATCCCTGGGTTCAGTGCTGCACTGCTGGCTAGCAAGTAAACCTTGGTCTCTGGCTGCCTCATACGTATTTTTAACTGCGCTCCTGAATACAGGCGCTTCGTTTGAGGTTACAGTGATGTTCTGAGGCTTTCCACTCCTATCCCTCCTGACATAAAAAGACTCTCCCCACCAAAATAACTCGGGGCAAACAAAACGTTTCATTAGAAATTCTTTTATGGCGGTGTCCTTTGAAAGGACTGTCATTTATGGTGTATAGCTCATGCTCCCTCCTTTCCAGACTTTCACATGCAAGTCAACAGGGAAGTTCTGTCTTAACTCTCCCTACAGCTCTATGGAGACCTGCACTAGTTACACCAGAGCAAACAGCGCGGAGAGGAGCTGCTGTCCCAGGAGTTAGTCTGGAGTTGGAGCGCAAGCTCTCTGCCATCAAAGCTGCAGTTTCTGAAGGGTACAAGTTAAAACACACAGAGGGTCTGACAAAGTCTCATTGTCTGTGGAATGACTTACAGATTTCTGTGGTCTTTGGACCAGGATCACAAAGTTTTTCTGAAGGATAAAAAGGGGGAAAAAAAAGAAAATGAAGCACATTTCCAGCGCTTTTATGTTCCAAAGGCATAGAAAACACAAGGAAAAACACAGAGAACCATACTCAAATTGCTGCTATAACTCAGTCCTGAATCCTGTCTTGTTTGTCTTGCACTTGTGTTTACTCTGTATGTCTATTTGCTTATTGTACATTAAAATTGATAGACTCAGGTGAATAGAGAGTGCAATAAAAAGAAAAATGGTATGGGAAAAGAGTTCGTAAGAATCCCTTGAATAAGAGGTGGGGTGATTTGCTTTCTTCCTGCAGAAAAATAAAAACAGAGAGAAGGACATCCAGATTTCATAGGAAAAATCCCCACGTACAGTAAACGAGGAGGAAGAGGGTTTTGTTTGGTTTCCCCCTCCTTCTCCTGCTGATTTGTGTCTTAACAGTCTGTGGTTGTTTCTAATGTAGCTGCCGTATGTGCGGATGCTCTGACCCCCTGCAGACACCCGGTCGGGCGGGTCACTACCTATTCATCGGCTCTAGAACAGGCACGAATATGCAAACCGTGTCTGGCCTGAGGCTCCACTTCCAGCTGTGAGTTGACAGCGTATAGACACAAGCCAGGTAGGAAACAAAGGAGGTGGCCCAGTATTTTGTCTGAAAGCTTACGCAGAATCCATGGACTCAATGAAATCACTGAACTCCACTGATTTCAGTGGAGTTCTCCTAATTTATCCTCTTTCAGGATGGAAAAAGACACCTCTCTCCCCTTTTTTTTTTTAAAGCTGGAATCAAAGAGATGTGAGAAATCTCTTCTGAAACATAAAGCTGGGGTAAAAATGCTGCCCTTCTTTGTCAAATGAAGCTAACGTTAGACAACTGTGTTAGAATGTGTCCCAGGCCTGTGAAACTGTTCAATCAGACGTTAAGTAAATTATACATGCAATTCACATCCCAGCAAAGCCATATATTAAAATGAAGTAATAGATGATAAAATGGATTCTGTAGGGTATGACTGTATAATATTCAGAGAAAATGTAAAATATTGCTTTTAAAAACCATTTTTAAAGTTTTAAGTAGGCTCCCATATTTATGGGTAGCTATTCGTCAGCCCCCTGTCTTGTAACATATTCTACTGGCATCTCTTGCAAATTTTCAACTCTACAAAAAACGCATGTCTCCGGGAGTACAGTGCCAGCTATCAGGTTTCTTTTCATAGCCACTGTATTAATCAAAGTTCAGGGAGAAACAATTCTGCTGCTTTCATTTATGCCCTTGAGAAATCAGGCTTTTGTGAGGCCCATACTTTCATCAGTCTCCAAAAAATGCCCTGCCACCTTGTGTCACCTCAGCTGTGCTTTCCTATCCAGCTTTATTCAGCCTGTAGATGCAGGAGTCTCCAGAGTTTCAAGGCCTCATCCCACCCAGCTCCATTCAGATGACCAGGCTATGTCAGTCACCTTCTTTGCCCGATAAAATGAGCATCACGAGGACTAAAGCATTGGAAGGAAGCCTCTAACTGTACCGAAGACAAAAAGGCTGAATGCTGTAAGCCTGATGCAAGTAGAACTTCATTAGCAGCAGTTTATCATAGAACCATAGAATGGTTTGGGTTGGAAAGGACCTCAAACATCA
>VWZZ01002549.1:100166-124686 GCA_013399095.1 Psophia crepitans | reverse complement strand
AAACTGTTCTGTGATTCTATGTTGCACTTCAAAGTCCAAGTGTAAACTCTTGAAACAACCATTCGAAACCGCTTACTGGTTCAGTGTAGTCAATTCCACTTCTGAGCCAGTTCTGAATCAAGATGCTGTAACTGCATGGTGAAAGGTGCCGGGTAACTTTGTTGAAGATATATTGACAACTGTGTGTAAGCGGGGTGCTTGAACAGGTCTCTTGTCTTTCCAACTGGTATGGAAGCTTAAACAAACGCCATGCCATGTCCTTGGTCCAGATCATATTTGTACTGGTAATGCACGGGTCTGGTACTAGGGGTAGTGGAACAATAGACTGGCTGCACATGTATTTGTGATGTAACCTTGTCCTTTCTTGCATGTTTCAGCAATCAGTGACATAGCAGGCAGTGTAAATGATGAAAATGTCATCTTGCATTGACTTCTAACCTGGATCATTTCAGTGGTCTAGTTTATAGCACAGCCTCTCAGACTGGTGTAAAGGGCAGAGAAGTACAGTTGGAAGTTGTGTCAGGGGTAAGGAGTTCTTGAGTTGACTTTACCTCTTAAGAAAATGTATGTTCTCCCTTAAGTGCAAGTCTTCAAAACATTTTTATGTGGGGGGAAGGAATAAGAACTATTTAAAACACTTTTAACTGTTGCAGAGTAGCTTGCAGCCCCAGCAGAAAGTTGTTGCATGCTGAGTCACTGCAGCGGTGCTTGTTTGGCCCTTCTAGCTAGCCTCTCTCCCCACATGGCAGTACTTAAACATACAAACAGCTGGTGTTGAACAGCAAAAGCTGTGTATGTTATGTGGGATAGAATTATTACAGAGCCCCTACTAGCAAAGGGCAGTTATGTCCCTTCAGCAGTTAGTACTTTCTCTGCTGGATCAAAACAGCTTTTACTTCTGAGACCCCAAAAACCAAAGGGGACTTTAACGTGTTGCATGGTCAGCGTGCCCCAGCCAGGGCATGCAATGGAGAGGGTGCCATCGGCAGCGGGCTGTTGTTCCGGCATATTGAGAAAGGAGATTGTGACCCAGGAAGCTGAGTCATAGCAGTATTGTAGACAGTGAGAGTCTGTTATGGAAAATTCCAGGGCTAAGTTATTGGAGCAAAAGTGGAAGGAAATACTGTCTGGTTTCTGAACAGTTTTGTCTCCTTCTCCATTATTATGAATTACTTATTGTTTGTAACTTATGTTTGTAGAGGACATCGTTTTCAGATCAGAGGAGGCTACCCAGCTCCCCCCTCAGGTCTTGGCTGAGGAAGTGATCTGCCTGGACAGTACCAGCAGTGGCAGTGAAGATGATGCTAAAGGAAAAAATAGCATTAAAGATGGTAAGTGACCAATTGCCTCAGCCTGGTCTTCTTGCTGTTTAGCCACACGCTTCCTGTTTTCATCTAGTCAGATGCTCCAGTAGTGAATAACTTCAGATTTTTCTAGACCTATGGGTTTCCAAATGTATGGCCAGTTCTGGCCTGTGCATCCTAAACTGACATTTATAACCTGGCCTGTCAGGCACTCTTGCAAACTTGTGTTTATTTCTGCTTTATAAATGCACTTAAATTTTCCCAGTGCTCTGCTGAAGAATGCTTACACGAGGTGTGGCATCACCTGCTGTGTATAAAAGGAGCATCTGAGTATTCAGATCTGTAACTGAAAGTGGGCTTTGTATCCCTTGTCCCAAATGGATCTAACCTGGCTCCTTTATACCACTCCAGTAGAGTACTTCTGCCTGATTTTCTTAGTGGTATTGTAGACATTGTATCAACAGATAAACTGCATGCCTAGGCTTGGGAATTAAGAGGACATGTGGAGGAGAATGTAAAACTTACAGAAACTGTCTCATGTTCTGTTTGGATCAGCCCAAACTAATGTTCTCTGAAAGATGGGGAAACTCAGGGAAACTTAAGCTTTTCTATCCTGGTCTGAGGGGCCTGATGTGCACATGTATGGTGTCTGTTCAGCATAGCTCATTAGGCCAGTGTGGAATTGCAAAACAGGGTAGCGTTGTTTTCCTGCTATGATTTTTTTTTGGTCCTCATGCATGATAACCTCTGATGTCAAATTAACCTTTGCCTTTATTCTCTCCTGTTTTGGTTACTTTACAGAAGTGATTGAGCTGAGTTCAGGAGAGGATGATGCCCTCCAAATTGTGGACAGCAGTGACTCTAGTAATGAAGGGGAGGATGATGGCAGTGAAGAGAGCAGTGGCTCTCATGTGAATGATGCCTTAAATCAGTCAGATGCTCTGGGGCAAGTCATTGTCAACATCAATCATCCACCAAATGAGGAGGACATTTTCCTGGCTCCCCAGCTTGCACATGCAGTAAAACCTCATCAGGTAGGCTTTATTAGTCTTGAAAATGTGATGAATTCAGGCAAGCCTGCCTTGTAATCTCAGCAGCACTTCTTTGGTGAGCTCTGTGACCAGTCTGGTTGTGGTAGTGGCTGTTGTGGACAGTCAAATGATAAGGACAAACTGAAGGAAGACCAGGGCTATGTATAACGTTGGCTGTTGCTACCATCAGACCTTTGTATATTTAGATGAGCGCTTTAAAAATAAAGTTATATTTGTAAACAAACTAATCAACCCCAATTCAGAGTCTCTGGCTACAAATGGATTTTGATTTATATTCTCAGGAAGTTTTATGAGTATCTAAAAATACTGACTTTCTGAGCCTTCCCTCGATTAGAGTACTGTAGGTGAACTTGAAACGTTGCCTTTATATTTCCATGGTTTACACAATGCTAATGTGCTTGCCACTCTAAATACACAACCATCTTGGTTTTTTCCTTCCCCCCATTCTAAAACCTTTTTTACTTTTCTGTCTAGATTGGTGGGATCCGATTCCTCTATGACAACTTGGTTGAGTCCTTGGAGAGATTTAAAACCAGCAGTGGGTTTGGGTGTATTTTAGCACATAGCATGGGCCTGGGCAAGACCATACAGGTCATCTCTTTCTTGGATGTACTTTTTCGGCACACGGAGGCAAAGACTGTTCTTGCCATTGTACCTGTAAGTAGTCCACGTGAAGGGCTGGCTGAGGGGCTTCCTTGCACTACTTCTTTCTTTGAGTAGAGAAGATTGATTGGTGTCCCATCTTGTGTCAAGCTCTATCATACCCTTGCTGCTCTTCTCCCTCTTTCATTCCCTGTGTCCCTGAGTTTGCATGCTGTGATCTGTTCCTTCTGTCTGGGTACAGCTGGGTGTCACTCCTTGAGTCTCTTTTCTGCTCTGAAAATCCCTAGTGACTCAACTGGGTTTTTAATCCTTCCATGGCTAACTTTTTTCAGGTGAATACGCTCCAAAATTGGCTAGCAGAATTCAACATGTGGCTCCCAGCACCTGAAAACCTTCCTGCTGATTATAATTCCAAAGAGGTCCAGCCCCGCACCTTCAAAGTCCACATCCTGAATGATGAACACAAGTAGGTGCCAGTAAAAGCCCTTTTGAGCTCTTGGATTGTGTGTTATGGAACTGTTATCAGAATTGCTGTTGTAGACTGTTTAGTAGGCTAACTCTGTGCCCTTGGCTCCCAAATCTTCCCCGCTCTGTGTTTGTTATGGATGGTGTCTTGAGGGGAGGATTTTGGTACCTAGGAGAGATTTTCTGTCGCTTTCATTCAATGTTTATATCTTGTATGTACTTCTCGCACTGCTGACGCACCTTTCTGTTCTCCCATGTATGCTGAGATCGGGAACCCAGTTCCAGAGACAGACCAATTTCTGTGGAGAGAAGTGCGATGGTTTGTTTCTGGTGGTACGCTGCTAGTCCTGTCAGAGTTCTGGGATTCCTGAGGCATGTGCTCCCTGTACCACGTGTCTCTTGTATTTTAAATGTGGGTTGGTTGGTTTATTTTTCCCCTGAGATTTTTCACACAGCTAGGGATTCCTCTTCCCGGCACTGTGACTTTCTGTGAGTTGTGTTGTCCTTGAGGGATTCTGGCAAGTTATACAAAGCGCTCTTGTCCAGAAAGGGGAGATCAGTGATTGCAGTTACAGCCTGGTGTGGATTGTATTCTTGGCCTGTGGATCTCTGCTTCTTTCTGGGTTGTTTTTCTTCCATGGATGTTGTGGTTTAACCCCAGCCAGCAACTAAGTGCCACACAGCTGCTCTCTCACTCCTCCCTTGGCATGACGGGGCAGAGAATCAGAAGAGTAAAAGTGAGAAAACTCCTGGGTTGAGATAAAGGCAGCTTAATAGGTAAATCAAAAGCCTCATGCACAAGCAAAGCAAAACAAGGAATTCATTCCCCACTGGCCGTGGGCAGGCAGGTGTTCAGCTATCTCTAGGAAACCAGGGCTTCATCACCTGTAATGGTGACTTGAGAAGACAAATGCCATCACTCCAAACATCCACTCCTTTCTGCTTCTGCTCCCAGCTTTATATGCTGATCAGGACATCATATGGTCTGGAATATCCCTTTGGTTAGCTGGGGTCAGCTGTCCTGCCTGTGTCCCCTCCCAGCTCCTTGTGCATCCCCAGCCTTGCTGGTGGGGAGGTGTGAGAAGCAGAAGATGCCTTGGCTCTGTGTAAGCACTGCTCAGCAGGAACAAAAACATCTTTATATTATCAACACTGTTTTCAGCACAAATCCAAAACACAGCCCCATACTAGTTACTATGAAGAAATTTAACTCTATGCCAGATGAAACCAGGACCATAAATCAAGGCAGTGTAGCGATCCTAGGGGACTCTCAGTTCATACACTTGTCTGTTGAGGTCGTCACCTCCTGGATGTAATGTATGTTGAGTCTGCTGATGCTACTCCAGACATGTGTATGCTATCGGATGGGATCTGCTGTGCTCTGGGAGAATGGAGGGAGGAGTGTCTTGATCTGAACCAATTCTGAGCAGGCTAGCAGGGAAGGAATAATCGAGGGGCACTAGCGTTGGAAGATGTAACAAGAAGGGGTAAACGACTAGACAGTTACAACCAAGTATGTTAGTGGCTTGTTCTGACAACGGCTTTTTGCGAGACAGTCTGCTGAACAGCTCTTTAACAGGGCTGCTCTCAGGTTTGATATGCTTTTGTACATGACAAATTTCTGCAGCTCGATTCCTATAAGGGATTTGTCATTCTCAACCCTGCTACCAATGGCACATAAAAGGCTCTTTTCTTTTCCTCTGTACCAGATTGTCTCCTAAAGAAACTTCATTGTATTCCTCTGTCTGGTTTGATGTGAGAAAGTGCTTTAATGAATTGAATGGGTCTTTTTCCTCAACAGATTCCAATCCAGTGGTTCAAACAAATGAGAGAGAAAGCTTACAGTTTGTTTGGTTCTGTTTGTTCATTTTGCAGGACAACAGCTGCACGTGCAAAGGTGGTGAATGACTGGGTGATAGAGGGTGGTGTGCTGCTGATGGGATATGAGATGTACCGTCTCCTCTCACTGAAGAAGTCCTTTGCCACTGGCAGGAAGAAGAAAACAAAGAAACAAGCTGGCCCTGTCATTATTGACTTGGATGAGGAAGACCGGCAGCAAGAGCTTCTGAAAGGTGGGAGGCCGGTCCTCGAGAGAGAGAGTTTGATCCTGTTGTCCCGCTGGTTATCAACTCTGGCAGCACAGGGAAACAACCTATAACTTGCTTTTAGCGTCCCTGACGTGATCAAACTCTGCTGGTCAGGATTGTGCCTTTGCAGAAAGAAGGCTGTTGATCATTGGTTGAGTCTTTCATTTCTTGCAATAGCTGCTAAGTAAACATGGAAGTCAGTCCACCGAACTTGGAGATTTGTCTGTATGAGATTTGCCAGTCTGATCTGATGCAAGACATCCAACTTGATGCAGTGCAGGTCATTGAGCAGAAATCAAGGGAGAGCCATGTCTGGTCATTACCACATTATGCTAAATCAGAGCTAGTGTCTAGTCACATTTTGTTTCCTGAATCAGCCTTGCTCTCTGCCACCCATAAATACTGATTTTCCTTTTCCTTTTCCTGAAGTTGGTGACCATATGAAACCAAAACTTTGTCTTACTCATCTCTAACTAACACTTAATGTTCCTTGTCCTCAGGGATTGAGAAAGCTTTGTCTCGCCCTGGCCCAGATGTGGTTATTTGTGATGAGGGACACCGGATAAAGAACTGCCATGCCAGCACTTCGCAGGCCCTGAAGAACATCCGCTCCCGTCGGCGGGTGGTGCTGACTGGCTACCCGCTTCAGAACAACCTCATTGAGTATTGGTGCATGGTAGACTTTGTCCGACCTGACTTTCTAGGCTCACGACAGGAATTCAGCAACATGTTTGAGCGTCCTATCCTGAACGGGCAGTGTATTGACAGCACCCCTCAAGATGTCCGTCTCATGAGGTATCGCAGTCATGTACTGCATAGCCTGCTGGAAGGCTTTGTGCAGCGGTGAGTCCACAAGAAGCTCTTAATGGTGTAGTCCATGCAAACAGCTCCTTCATCCCAAATTAGGTTGCTTGTTTGCTGAGTTTATGAAGTACAGCTAATCATGCTGCCTTATAGATTCATAGAATCATTTAGGTTGGAAAAGACCCTTAAGATCGAGTCCCATCATTAACCTAGCGCTGCCAAGTCCACCACTAAACCATGTCCCCAAGCGCCACATCCACACATCTTTTAAATATGTCCAGGGATGGTGATTGAACCACTTCCCTCGGCAGCCTGTTCCAGTGCTCGATAACTCTTTTGGTGGAGAAATTTTTCCTAATATCCAACCTGAACCTCCCCTGGCACAACTTGTGGCTGTTTCCTCTTGTCCTGTGGCTTGTTACTTGGGAGAAGAGACCCATGCCCACCTGGCTACAATCTCCTTTCAGGTAGTTGTAGAGAGTGATAAGGTCTCCCCTCAGCCTCTTTTTCTCCAGACTAAACAACCCCAGTTCCCTCAGAAGCTCCTCATCAGACTTGTGGTCCAGACCCTTCAGCAGCTTCATTGCCCTTCTCTGGACACGCTCCAGTAGCTCAATGTCTGTCTTGTAGTGAAGGGCCTGAAACTGAACACAGCACTCAAGGTGCGGCCTCACCAGAGGTGAGTACAGGGAGACGATCTCTGCCCTGGTCCTGCTGGCCATGCTATTTCTGATGCAAGCCAGGATGCTGTTGGCCTTCTTGGCCACCTGGGCACACTGCTGGTTCATATTCATCCAGCTGTTGGCCAACAGGTCCTTTTCTACCAGGCAGCTTTCCAGCCACTCTTCCCCAAGCCTGTAGCGTTGCAAGAAGTTGCTATGACCCAAGTGCAGGACCCAGCACTGAACCTTGTTGAATTTCATACAATTGGCCTCGGCCCATCGATCTAGCTTCTTAGGTTTCAGATTTAAACAGGTACCTTATCTGTCTTTGTGGGAGGATCTTAAGCATACAGAGAAAACCACAGAGGAGATTCTTAGGTTAGCAGCTCCATATTCCTCTCCAAATCTCTGTCTTGTTCAATGTGTCAACTGCAAAGTGACCCTTACGGCTCTGTTTTGCCTTGGGAATAGAAGTAAAGTTGGCTTGCTTTGGTATCACAGACTGATAATGGAGATCACCACCTCTAACTGCACCAGAGTGACCTCAGGTTTATTTTGCTGCCTTAGTTAATTTGGATGCGTACTTTCTGGCATCCTCAAGGATCTGGATACTCTGTACTTTCATTTTTTGAGCATACTCAAGTGTTTCAGGAACCCTCAGTTATGAAAAGTGACAGGGTCTCCACCAATCTGAAAACAAATCACCTTTGTTTCTCAGATGAGGGCTCTAAGATGCTGGACCAGTGATTTGGATGGAGTGTCTTACTCACTGGCAGAGCTAAAAAGAGACCTTAGGTCTTATTTCTGTTTTTCAACTGCCGTGAAAAACAGGACTTCCATCACCCTGTGACCTGTGCTAGAAGATTGTAACGTTTGCCATCTCTGTAATTGTGCTTGCAGTTGGTATCTGGCTGCAGGGAGAGTATCTTGGAAGTATCGTGCATTAGAGAAGCATGCAACTAGAAGTCTTTCCCCCTGCAGCCAGGTGGGCAAGAAGTCAAAATCTTACCCTGCAGGCAGCCACAGAGAGATCAGATTGGGAATATGTTCCCTCTATTTATCTCTTTTTTCTTTATTTCCTCCACAGGCGAGGCCACAATGTGCTGAAGGTTCAGCTCCCCTCTAAGGAAGAACACGTCATTTTGGTACGTCTTTCAAAGATCCAGCGGGCCCTTTACACGGAGTTCATGAACCGGTTCCGAGATGCAGGCAACAGCGGCTGGCTGGGGCTGAACCCACTCAAAGCTTTCTGTGTCTGTTGTAAGGTAGGTTTTGGCAGGAGCTGCAAAGAAATACTCTAATGTGTAAGGGAAAGGCAGGAATATGAGTGAAAACAGAAGATAAAAGTGTCATTGGCCAGATGCATCTTCTTTCCCCAGAGTGCCCTGCAACGGCCCAGCAGAATTGTTATCCCCACTTCCAGAACTGGGATGCAGGGATGTTAAATGTCTTGTTCAAATTTTTACAAGAAACCTGCAACCATCGGCTGAACTGGGCTGCTACGTTAACCGTTTGCCTGCTGCAACGCAAACAAGCAGCTTCCTCTGCGTTTATGCTGTGTGGGTTGCATAGTGGCCTTCTGTGTTGCTCTCGAGGAAAGAATTTGGCGGCTTTAAAGTCAGGAGAGCCTTGATTAAGGAGGCTTTTACTTTGTGTCATGGCAGAGTCATGTTTTCTGTTTTCACTACCTTAAGGCAGTCAGACTGGCTTTCTCTGCAGTGCCTCACGGTTCAGTGTGGGGATGGTGATGGGGTGATTAATTCTTTCCTTTGTATTAGTTCTTTCCATGAATAACTGTGGGGCCTTTCAGTCCACAGTCACTGGCAACCAGCAGGCCAGCATAGGCCTAACTACTTTTTTTCTTACCCCTTCAGATCTGGAACCATCCAGATGTGTTGTATGAAGCTCTGCAAAAGGAGAATCTAGCAAATGAGCAGGATTTGGATGTAGATGACCTCGGCACAGCGAGTACTAATTCCCGCTGCCAGCCTCAGGGAATTAAAATTAAAACAGAGAGTAATGCTTTGGCATCACCAGTTGGAGAAGCTACCAATAGCAAGTTCCTCCAGAGCGTTGGCTTCAACCCTTTTCAGGAGAGAGCAAATCAGGTCGTTACTTATGAGTGGGTGAGTACCACTGCTGGAAAACTCTTCATTTGGAGAGTTATCATAAACAGGCTAGGTATTTACTCTGAAAGACTGTACCTCTTTTTGTTAGGGCAGTTTTTTGAACGAGAGCAAAGAAAAGACTCTTCCATTTAAGCGTTGGGGATTTCTCTTACATTTTCTCTACCACAAAGCATCTTGAGAAGCATGTATGCATGGTGCTGGGTGTAGGGGTTTTGGGACCCCTGTGAGGTAGGAGTGCCAGTAGCACTCTTTCACACCATTGCTTTCATCTGACCAAAAAGGCTGTGGGCTTTGTTATTCTAAAAAAGGTGTTAGGGTGAAGTTTGATCTAGATAAAATGGTGGTAAATCTAGTGGGCTGGAGGAGAGGTCTTGAGATAGAGAGGCAGGAGAGGTTTAGAGGATGCTCATTCATCCCTACACCAAGTAGTTCCTCATTTGGAGCTTCTGGAATGGGAGGTAGCAGCAGTGGTTGAAGTAACATTGTCACCTCGACCTGGCTGGATGTATATAACCTCTCTGCAATGACTTTTCTCTCACCTTGAGACAGGATTGTTGAAGTAAACAGGGAATGAGCAACTCCACCTGTAATAGTCTCCCGTTTCTCGGTAGGCCAAAGACATCTTGTGTGATTACCAGACGGGAGTCTTGGAGAACTCACCCAAGATGGTGTTACTGTTCCACCTAATTGATGAAAGTGTGAAGCTTGGAGACAAGATCTTGGTCTTCAGGTAAGTGAAGTATCAAAAGCTGGTCCTACAGTCACTAAGTGCTGGAGTACTTGGATGCCTCCTGGTATAGGAGGTTGTTACATGGGGTGAGTGGTGTGGCAGTTCCGTTTTTCTCTTTTGTGTTATATCATGGTTTTTCTTCGTGGATTTTATACTTCTGCCAGTGTCAAATTTATTAGTACGAGGTGTGCTGCCACAAACAGTGTTCGACAGCTGTCAGTGCTGCCGTGGTTGGGGAAGAGTTCTGATACTCCACTTTTGCAGCTGTGGGGACTTTCCTCTGAACAGAGATCTTGGTTTTGCAGCCAGAGCTTGTCCACCTTATCTGTCATTGAAGAGTTTTTGGCAAAGAGACCAATGCCGAGTCCTCCAGGCTCAGATGGAGGGGTTCACAACTGGGTCCGAAACATCAGCTATCACAGTGAGTGCAGCCAGTCCTCCTCTCTTGGTGTGACACTGTTTGATCTTCTGTGACAGACTAATTCCTGAAAGTCACCCACCATCTTCTTGTAGTTGTCCCTGGGTGCGAAAATGCTCTTCTGAAGCATTCTTCTGATGAAGTCTCTTTCCAATTGTTCTTACTTTAGTTGCTTGGGAAGACAATGTCAGTTTGACAGCAACTAACTGATAATTTCTCAGTCCTCTTTTTGGCATCTTACTCAGAAGTTAGACATATTTAACATCTCACTTATGCAGTAATGCTTTTTTAAGTTGTAAAAAATATTTTTTGCTTCTTGTTTGGGTGTTTTCTAGATCTTACTTCCCAAACTAGAAGCACTGTGGAATGCTTTCGCTAGCTCGGGGCTGTGAATTCCTCCTCCCATCTTCCCCAGCTCTAAATCTCATTTTGGCATAGGTTGTTGCTCTGTGTGGCTACTTTACAGACCAGGACTGAGAGAAGTGGTGGATGTGGTGTTCTGATTTTTGCAGAGCTGCCAGAAGCAAGGTGCTGCTCAGGAACAGAGACTTGACACCCCTCCTGTACTCCTTTAGACCAGTAATCTCTGTCCTTGGATCCAATCAATGGAGTTTTGCCAACAGCTTTCACAATTTTGCTTTCTTTTGGTTCCTTGAGCTTCCAACATATGTGAGGCCTTGGTGCTTGCTGCTCTTGCTTGCTTCTGTCTTGCCTAATACAGAGCTCTAATGTGGTAGGTGCATTGTAGCGCTCTCCATCTTGGCCTTGCCAAGCTGAAGTAATGTTTTGCTTGGTCTTTCAGTTGAACAAATCCCAACCTGGCTGGCTGCATTGCACCTGCCTGGCTGGGCAAATTAGAGATACAGAGTGGTCCAGTGAAGGTCCTGGAGTGCATGACTTGAGGAAGACTTAGAATTAATTGGGGACCAGTGCCAAAGCTCAGTGTTTGGGAAGTGGGTTTGTTCTGCTGGGATTCGCCCAAAACATACAGAGCTTTTAGATTTGTCCTTAATTTCCTTCTCAGGACTGGATGGCAGCACCTCTGCCTCAGAGAGGGAACGACTGATTAACCAGTTCAATGACCCCAGCAACACCTCTGTTTGGCTTTTCCTTTTGTCTACACGGTAAGTTGGTGGGAGCAGAAGGGTGCAGTGGAGGACTCATGCTGATGCTCTGAATCCATATTGGTTTTCAGTTCTTAAATCCCTTTGTAGTGTGCTCTCAAGGCTCTACGAGACGATAGTGCCATCTGCTTCTGAATTCCCCAGGAGTGTAGGATTTTAGTCTCAGCAATACCTTAACAGCAGTCTTGGAAACCAAATATGAGTTTGAGGTTGCCTGTATGACTGGAGGGAATTTTTCATAGACCCCTCACGGACTCTTGGCTGTGAGGGCTGTCCCTGCCTAGAAACTTTGAAAATTGGCCAAGGCAGCAATTTGAAATTTGCCTTTAATTTCCAGTGCTGGGTGTTTGGGTGTCAACCTCATTGGAGCAAACAGAGTGGTGGTGTTTGATGCTTCTTGGAACCCGTGCCATGATGCCCAGGCCGTGTGTCGAGTGTACCGCTACGGGCAGAAGAAGCCGTGCCACATTTACAGACTGGTTTCTGATTACACCCTTGAGAAGAAGATCTATGACCGTCAGATCTCTAAGCAGGGCATGTCAGGTAAGTGTGGCTATTGGTGCTCTGCTCTTAGCTTTTGCTTCCTTTGGCTCCTTCAAGTCCTGTTTCTGTGAGTTTTGTAATTTTTTTTTAAGATTGAAACGAACAGCCAAAGAAGTGATAAGACATGTTGTCTTACGGGCTATGTTTGGTATTTATGAGTTGATGGTGACATGAGACCCCGTAAGAAGTGCAGGGCAGAGCAGCAGGGGTTGTAGAGCCAGCATCCTGCATCAGGGTTATGCTGCCAATCCAGTGCATAGCTATTTATCTTCCTTGCTACTCTCCTGGTTTGCTACAAGAGACTGGGGGCGTGGAGAGTGCTTATCTGGTTCTCTGCTGTGCTTGGGTGTTACTTGTCTTAAACTGGGCATTACTTATTAAATAGCTCTGTACTTTTATTTTTCCAGCAACCAGAGAGGGAAAATAGCCAAATTAAAATATATATATAGATACCCCTCTGACTGATAGTGCTTACTTAAGAGCCCAGAATAATGAATTCCTTCCGGTTCTGACCTGGCCTTGTGCCAAAAGTGTCTTTTGTGCTGGCTTGTGCCAGTTGTCAGGCTGCTCTTGTAGAAGATGCAACTGAGGGTTGTGGTGACCCAAAAAGAGTTCTGCTGCCTGTGTCCTTCTTTGTCTCAAAGCCCTACTCCAGAGGCAGCAGCACAGTGTGATCAGCTCGGTATGCTCTCTTGCACTCGAAGTGGAGGCCCCTGGCAGCTGGCCTGGCTCCCAGGAGAGTCCCAGATCTATAGATATTTTCTCTGTGTGCTCCCATTTTCTTTGTGTGGAGGAAGGAACGTCCAAGGAAGACTTTCAGGCTCCTGTGAGAGGGACCGTGACTGCTTTTCTGAGCTTTTGACTCAGAAAAGAGTTTTACTCTTTTGAGTTCTGTAAATTTCAGCACCTGGTTATTAACTTGAGCCTTTTTGGTGGGTTTTGTGGGAGAGCACGTCCTGATGTGGCTGCAGTTCTGTCCCAAGACTTGCATGTTTTCAGCCTTGTAATGTGAGACGGGACACCATCCATAATTAGCTTCCTATTCCGGCATACCAGGAGCTCAGTGACCTGCACTGCATTGCTGTGCACTCCGGAGCACAAGACACTTGTCAGCCTGACTTGGTCAAACAGGCTCATCTCTGACGTGGCTGATGGTTTTTCTCCGTGCCCTGACATTTACAGAAGGCTTCTGAGGATCGTGCAGATTGCAAGGAGGGAGCTCTGTTAGGGCAGGACTGTCGGAAGGGCAGCAGGCAGGAGTACCTGTCACTTCCCTTCTCTGCTCACTTCGTTCCCTCTCTTTTCCAGATCGGGTGGTGGATAATCTGAACCCAATGCTGAACTTCACCCGACGGGAGGTGGAGAACCTGCTGCATTTTGTGGAAGAGGAATCCGACCCTGCTCAGCTTTCCCTCAATCCAAGCAAAATGAAGGAATCTGTTCTACAATTAGCCTGTCTCAAGTATCCTCACCTCATCACCAAGGTAAGACCAACCTGCTTCCTTACTAGCACAATGCTGCACAGGCAGGAGGTGGTCTGGAGGAGTCTGGCTATGTGATGGGGGCACGGTGGCAGGAAGGACGCATCTGTGTGCTGGTGGGAATAGGTAAAAAAGACCTCTAAAGAGGGTCCTAAGAATCGTGCCCTTCCCTGCAATACCTTCTACACATTTAAAGCCAGGTGTGTCCTGGGCAGATGTGGGGGCAGTTCATTGGGCACCCCTTCCTTCAACTTGGTGCTGGGCTGGCAGGTGGCAGTGGCATCACTGCCAGCTGTCTTCCTGGAGTGGCTTTAACACGAAGGTGGGACAGCCAGCGCTTGCCTGTGTTGTGAAGAGTTTTCACGGGTGGGGTGGTGCTGCAGAGTGGGCCTGTGCCCGGGTGCCACACATACCTGGCCATGACCAGCTCTGCCCCCCAACTGCCCTCCTCCCTGCCCCAGCCCGGGGTGGAGGCAGTGCCGATGCAGGGACCAGGCTGCTGCCATTTCGGGCGTGTTGCTTCCCTCTTGTGGTGTGTTGGTGTCAAAACCTCAGTGCTGTGGGGTTGCAGGAGCCTTTTCAGCATGAGTCACTGCTGATCGACCGGAAGGAGCACAAGCTGACCAAGGCAGAGAAAAAAGCAGCCAAGAAGAGCTATGAAGAGGAAAAACGAGCATCCGTCCCCTACACCCGGCCGTCCTACGCACAGTATTACCCAGCCAGTGACCAGAGCCTGACGAGCATCCCTGCCTTTAGCCAGAGGAACTGGTGAGTACCTGCCTCTTCGTCTTCCTCCTGGACTGTAGACATGAAACAAGGGACCAGAGGGTGCTTAGCCCTGTCAGTGGGGGCACTGCACTTTCCTCCTCTTCTTACTAGGCGACCAACCCTCAAGGGTGAGGACAAGCCAGTGGCAAGCGTCCGCCCAGTTCAATCCACCCCCATTCCTATGATGCCCCGGCATGTCCCCATGGGCAATGCAGGATCAACCTCAAGTTCCAACCCCGCTGTCAACTTCCCCATCAACTATCTACAGCGAGCTGGTGTCTTTGTGCAGAAGATTGTCACCACCACAGGTGAGTTGCTGATACTCAGGGTGAGTTGAGTTATGATACCCATGGTGAACTGAGGAGCAGGGTAAGTTGTTGATGCCCACACAGGCTGTGGGCAGATGGACATATGAGTCACTGGCATTGCCTTTGCATTTGAGTGGTTCCCTTGTGCCTGGAGGACTTTGCCTGCAAGGGGCATGGGCCTAGCGGGTTGCTGGGAGTGAGCTCCCTGTGAGAGGATCTGCAATACAGTTGCTAGTTGTCTTTTTTGGGATAGGGGAGGTGCTGTGCCGAGCTGCATGGCTTTTGCTTCCTCAGAGCCCCTGCTGCCTTCCTGTGCTGCTCAGATAGAAACCCAGGGCTTGCTTCTAGCACAGCACATAGGAGAGACAACTGCACTGCAAGCAAAGGGGTTTGGCATTGCACCTCCCCGCTCCTGACTGTGACTGGTGTGTAATTTCACAGGCACTGTTCTGTTTCTTCCCCCACTCCCAGATATTGTGATTCCGGGTACAAACACATCCACTGATGTGCAGGCAAGAATCAGTGCTGGTGAGAGCATCCACATCATCCGAGGGACAAAAGGTAAGTCTTTCTGTCTTGGGAAGACAGAGTGCTAATGAGCAAAGAAAAGGATGTAAAAGCATGAATCTATCCCTTGAGAGGAAAAGAAACAAGAAGGAGAGGAGTCCTGGACTCTGCAGTGGCTGTGTTGCAACCCACGCTTTGGGTGTGCTCTTGTAGCTGACGCATCAGGGCTGTTGGAGCTGTGGCCACTGCCGCCTCTGAGAGGAGCTGTTGAACTTTGTGGCTGGGTGTCTCGTTCTCACAGCGCCCACTGCACGTACCGGGACAGCCAAACACTTGCCAGTGCTCCCAGAGCAAACTTAGTCCCAAGTATGAAGTTCCACATGTCCCACCGGCAGTGCACTGGGAGGTGGTGAGCTCCAACCTGGGAAAGCTGAAAGGGTGGAAATGAGAAGGGAGGAAAGGGACAGAAGCCCCCCCCCCGGTGTCCCTGCATGGTCTGTGGGCTGGCCTTACGCAGCACTGCTGTCCTGTTCCTGCCTGGGCAGCCTCATGGGATCACAGAAACCGTGAATGAAGTTGCTCTGTCTCTGTTCCAGGGACGTATATCCGGACCAGCGACGGGCGGATTTTTGCTATCCGGACCACTGGGAAGCCGAAGGGCAATGAGGACCGTCAGACGGCTGCCTCAGGTAGGGGCTTGTGAGTGCTCTGCGGGGCTTGCTCGTGTGCTTTCCTACCCAAGTGTCTGGACTGGTGTTCCCTGGCTGCCTTCCATCACACCTGTGTTCAGAGCTGACCCCACAATCTTCCCATGATATCTCCACCTTCCTTTCCACTGTTGCTTCTTGGCCCTCAGGTTTTTCTCCAAGGCTTTCTTACCTGCTCCATCTCCTTGTTTTCAGGCTCCCAGAGCTCTTCGCTGGAGTCCACAAGCAATGGCAGACACAGTGCCTCATCACCGCAGCTCCCCAGTGCAGAGGAGCTCACTCGGCCCATATCCCCTGACAGCCCCGAGATTATCAGCGAGCTGCAGCAGTACGCGGAGGCAGCGGCTGCCCGGGAGTCCCGGCACAGCTCTCCCAGCAGCAACGCAGCGCAAGGCCACCCTGCTCGCACGGACAACACGCCTGGCTTAGCAGCCCGAGGAGCCGACCAGCGTGTGGGGATTCACTGCATGGCTCCCTCCGTGTCTTCAGCCCTGCCGGCCACCAGCCAGCCCATCGATGCCCACTCGGTGTTGGACTTACGGGGCAACAAGCGCAAGTCAACCTCGCCATCGGCTCCGGAAGAGCAAGCCCGCAGGCAGCAGAAGAAGCGCCAGTTGCCATCGTCCGTGCAGCCGTACGAACACGGGTACCCCGTCTCTGGTGGGTTCGCCATGCCTCCTGTCTCTTTAAACCACAACCTAACCCATCCATTTGCCTCCCAACCAGGAAACTCCTTGTACATGGGCACTGGCTCCTCCTACTACCAGCTGCCCAATTTACTCCCAGACCCTCATCTGGTGTTCCCTGTGACTACTGACCCTCTGCTGACAGCCGGCACCGCCAGCTCTTCTGCTGCTACCTCAGTCACCGCCAGCGTCCCCTCGTTCATGCTAAACCCTTCTCTGACGGGGGTGCTGCCCAATTACTCGCTTCCCTTCACGCAGTCACTCCTGCCCGAGCCCAGGATGTTTGCTCCTTTCCCAGCCCCTGTCTTGCCTAGCAGCCTTCCCAGGAGCATGGCATCTGCCTACCCTGGCTACATGTCCCCTCACTCGGGCTACCCGGCTGGGGGCCTCCTTCGGTCCCAGGTGCCTCAGTTTGAACCCCAGGAGGTCCCAGAGGTGGGATGCAGCTCTAATGATGAGGACAAAGACGACGATGTTATAGAGATCACAGGGAAATAAATGGGCCCAGCTCCTGCTCGGTCTCAGCTCCGCCAGGAGGCAAAAGTTGCAGGACCTTTTTGGGAGTCAGGATTTCCCCTCTGGGCCATGGCAGCAGGTGGAGAAGGATGCAAAGGGTGTGGCGTGGGGGTTGTTTTGTTCTTTTGTTTTGTTGTTTTTTAGCTGTCAAGGATCTGAATTGTATTAGGGATTGGGAGATGGGAGGGGAATAGAGTGGACCCGTGAGGGCCGGGGGAGCAAGAGCCAGGGGAGGAGGGAAGCAGCAATGCAAACCATAGGAGTGCCTCCCTCCCACGCTCTGTCTGTCTGTCTGTCTCTGTTCTCTGTCTTGTCTGGAAGGGGGAGATTTGGTGTTGCAAGTCACTGCCCTTCTCAGGCCTGGAGGCACGGGCTTGACCGCTGGCAGGGCCGAGCTCCCCCTCACACGAACTGCCTTATCTGTGACTTCTCTCACTCCGGGAGGTGTGGGCCAGGGGGGCGACTCCAGCAGAGGTTCGGGACAATGTGTTTTTACTGGGGAGGGAGCGGGGGGGGCTTCTACATCATGTATGTTGGGGCAGGGGCGGATTGATGTTAAAAAAAAGAAAAAAAAAAAAGGAAAAAAAAAAAGAAAAAACCAACCCATCCCACAAACAATTTGTCATCCTCTTCAAATTCACATGAAACTAGTGTGAGGCTCCAGGCAGGCTCCTGCCGCAGCGAGGAGGGCAGGGCTCTGGTGGGGGGCTCCCCGGACCCTTCGGGAGGGTCTGTCTAAGGTAGGTTGGTCCTGTGGTTCCAATGCCAGCGCTGTGTGCCAGATGAGTGGAGCAAGCCCAGACGTCTTGGTGGCCATCAGAAGGGAATCCTGGTGACTTCCCCGGCTCCACGGCCCTGCCAGGCTGGGCGAAGGCCATGTCTCGCCCCGCCGTGGCCCATCAGATCCCGGGGGTAGGTGGGCTCACTGCTGCTTGGGAGGGAATGCTAGACCCAGTGCCCGTTACTGTTGAATCTGTGATTGGAGCGACTTCCCCCTGCACAGAATCTCTACATTAATTTATTTCAAGAAGGCGTAATATTTATTGTTTGGGGCACTCTCTTTCTACTTTTAAATTAATTTCCATATTAAAAAAAATAAAATACTGGCCTCCATCATGCAGTAGTTGCTTGTTGGGTTGTCTGTGTGGGGAGAAGCAGCCGGCTGACCGAAGCGTAGGCTAGAAGTGGGGCCAGCTTGCCTGTAGCTGTGACTTGTGTCGTGTTGGCTGGATGTGCCCCATGGGGAGATCGCACCAGAGCAGGGAGGTGCTGCTCCGGGTGTTCTGCATCTGTTCAGCAGATGGAGTCCTCTTGTCGTGTTGGGGCAGGTGGAGGAGCACGTATGGAAGCCTCCTGCGCTCATTCCCAGTGAGGAGGAGGAGGGCTGTGAGGTGTGCAGAGTTGGGAAGGCAGCTCCTGCCAGGGAAGCACCTTTCCCCACGCAGGTTGCGGCACTCAGCCCAGCCCCGCTCTGCCCCACGCGCCTGCGGCGGCTGGCCCTAGCCCCGCCAGCAAACACGCGGGCTGCTCGCCTCGGTGCCAGGGCTCCCAAGGAGAGGCTGGGCTTAGTGTGTGTGTGACTGTGTGTGCGTGAGCATGTTAGGATGGAGACTTGAAATCTGGGAACCTCCGCGTCACATCTGGATGTCAGCAGGCAGGCGATGTGCTCTGGAGCAGTGGTAGCTGGTAGGGGACGTCTCGGGCAATGGAAGCTGCGGTCAGTGGTGGTTGCTGGCACCAACTAGGTGTAGGCAAGGGCAGGATGTCCTGATGCCCTCCATCGAAGGGGTGCTGGAAGATGGGGGCCTTTTCTGAGAGAGAGAGAAAGGGATGTGTGTGCACGTGTGTGTTACAAAAAACATAATAAAAAAAGTTACGGGGCTTTCCTAGTGTCTTTCTCTGTTTAATGGACATTGTCTGTCAAACATAACCACACCATTCATAGAAGCCTTAGATCAACAGTTTAGCTATGCAAATTATTTTAATTATTTTTTTTTAAAAAAGCAAACATTAAAATAGTGCTTTCTTCTTTAACATATCCTAGGAGTTGAAAACCGAGGGGTTCTGAGCAAACTGCTGGACAACTTGTCTTTGGATGCACCATGGAAATAAAAATCAAACCCCCCCACAAAAGTAACAAAGCAAATTAACTGATGGTGTTCATGCAAGTTTCTCCAAAGACTTGACAGTGCTGCATCTGTGAGTCATGCCCTCCTGTGCTCTGTGTGTCCACCTCATGCACAACCCTGTGACACTGATTGTATGACGAGCTTGCCCAGATGTCCGTTGCATCCTTGTGAGGCTGTCAGTTTTCCGGTGGATTTGGGGAATGGACCTAGGCAAGGGTGCTCCTTGTCGAGAGTAGCAAGTGTTGAGACCTGCGGGTGCATGTGGGAGGCTGGAGCATGAGCAGACCCTCACCAGAGCGCTGCCACAGCCCTGGTCCTCGCTGGTGGTGGTCAGGGTAGTGGGGGTCATCCAAGGGACCCTCCCAAGTCCTCTCTGAACTGGGTTTTTCTGTGGCTCTGTGCTGAGGTGGGGCTGAAGGTTCATCTGGGGGCAGTTGGCACCGCGGCTCTGGATGTGGTGCCCTTAACTGCACACCATTTTCTCTGTTCCTTGCCTCTCCAGGAGAGCATCCAGGGCTTCCTGAGTGGGCCCTGGCGCAGCCCCATGCTGCTGTCTGATGTCCTCCCCAGGGTCCCCGGCAGAGCCCAAGCCCTGTGGCCACAGGGGCTGGAGGTGGCTGGTGCTTGGCTGCCGCAGGACACAGGCTTCATGCCATGGGCTGGCCGTCAAACCTCCCGACACCAGTGCAAGGTGCGAGGGCTCTCCTGGCTCCTGCCTGGCCACGGTGGCTTGGAGAGCCCTCGCTGCCCTCCTGTGTTGCGGCTGCCCCTGGATGCAACCCGCTGTGAGGGGATTCCTCTGGCTGGCAAACGTCGTGGGCTCCAGGCAGCCGCAGCGCAGTGGCCCTGCGCAGCAACTGCCCGAGTGGATCCCCAGCCGCCCTCCCTGAGCATGGCGGGGCTGTGTGGCACCTCTCTGCCCCACGTACCAGCCCTGGGCCCTGGGCACCCCCTTAACGAGGGGCAGGGTCCCTGGGGCCCTGTCAGAGCCTCTGCTGGGCTGCTCCAAGGTGACTGGAGGCACCTGCTCTCCCATGGCACTGGGGGAAGAATTTCTGTCCTACAGCAGCCACAAGGGCCTGTGGGTTATCCCAGGGGCTTTCTGAGTAGGGGGACCTCTCAGAGCTCCAGAACTCCTCTCCTGTGGGCCTCCCTCTCCCCCTCATCTGCCCTCCCCAGACTTTTCTCCTCTTCAGCACGTGGTTCTGCTGCAGAGGGTCCTGTCTCCGTTTTCCTGAGCCTGGAACATGGGCTTTCCCTGCACGGGTTAAATTTTCCTTTTGCTGCTGAATTTCTGTCTCCAAATGACCGGACGGAAGTAGCTGCCAGTTCACAGCGGGGCTGTGGGTGGCACAGAGGACAGCAGTGCAGGACTCTCTGCTGAGGTTTTTGGACACTGAGGTAATTTCTGAGCACAGCCCAGAGGCCATGGCAGAGGCGCAGGAGCCTCAGCGGCAGCCACCCGCCCTCCGTGTCGGCACCCAGCCCTCGGCCCTTCCCTTAGGTGGGAGGTGTCCGCTCCTGAGGACAGTTGGGCAAGGGCTGGGTACTGCTGTGGGACACGATGCCATGGGCACAGATGTGGCTGCTGTGTGCCCCAGGCTTGGTGGTCTTGCTGCCTGCCCACTAGTGCAGCTCTGGGGGCATCGTGGGGAGCTGCGGGGTGGGGGCAACGCAGCCCAGCCTGGCCCGTCAAGGGTCCCCTGCACGTGTGCCCCCAGAGCGCCTGGGAGGTTGGTAGGGTGGATGCAGGAACTCACAGAAAGCAAATATTGCAGGACTCAAAGGACGGGATTTCCACAGGGCTTTGCTAGAAATGATGTCACTTTGGCTTAATGATGTCAGCAATGGTGGAACGCAGGAGAATTGCTGTTGGTTTGTGGATGGCTTCCAGGCCAAAAGGGACAAGTACACGTCTTGCGTTCACAACTGGTGTTTCTCACCACTCCAGGATCAGTTTTGTTAATCCAGTCTTGGAAGGACCAGGGGGGGAGGGCTGGGGTGGGGGGCAGAGGTTCGAAGGGGAACGTAGTCCAGCTAGATTACAGCGGGGATGATGGCTCCTTGCAACGCGAGTAGGGCGAGCGCTCCCTTTGGGGGGACAGTGGGGGGGAGGGGGAGCAACCTCTGGCACCCCCTGGACCACCACCACCACCGCCCGCCGCTGCGCTGCTGCTTTGTGGCTCCTGCCTTGGTGAGCTGGAGGCTCTGGCAGATCCACGGCAGCCTGAGGGAAAATCATCACTGAGTCTCATTTTGGATCTTCTGTTGTTTTGGGGTTCCTTTTTTTCTTTAATTTTTTTCCCCTTTTCTTTTTTACTACCGCCTTAGTTTGTGGCCTGTCTTTTTGTGGTTGGAAAGAGGAGTATCACTAGCAGGGTGGGTCGGTCGGTTGGCCCCGCGCGTGATCATGTGCTTCCCTCTTCTCTCTGTCGAACGGGATGTGCTCGCCTGATCTCCCAGAACAGAGACTTTGAACAATTTGTTGTTTATATGATGTATTTATTTTTACTTGTGTTTCATGTCATTTTTTAAAAAAATAATAAATTGTAAGTTGGTATAACTGCCTGTTGTTTCTCCTTTTTTTTTTTTTTTTTTGTAAAATAAATGTCAAAATTTAAAAAAGCACTGTGGTTCGGGGTGGATTGGAGCCCGCATGGGCACATCTGCAAAAACCAGGTTGCCGGAGCCCGGGCTCAGCAAGCAGCCGTGTCCCACTTGGGCTCCACCGGCACCTCCCCGGCCGCCCGGCTGAGCACCCAGCCGGGGCACCGGGGCTGCAGCAAGGAGCCTGCTGCCTCCAGCAGGGAGGAACGCTGGGTCTGGGCGCCGTGGGCACGTGGGTGTCTGCAGGAGGGCTTGGATGCTGCTGGGTCTTGGGGAACCATTTGTGAGAGCTGGCTGTTTCCCTTCTCCATCCTCTGTGCTTATTATTGCTGCTGATAATGCTCGTCATTAAGGGCCGGGGGAAAATAAGGAGAATAAATATTCTGCAGGGAGAAAATAGCTTTGGGTCTCGGAGAGCCGGTGTGGGCTGCATGCCCTGGCCTTGGCGTGCCCCGTGGGGCGCACAGAGAGGCAGCGAGGCCTGGCAGGGTTTGAGGTAGTAACAGCAAGGCGTTTCTGCACAGGAAGCTGAGAGGTGTCTCAGAGCTGACGCCCACGCACGAGAAGGGCCCTGGAGAGTTTGGGAAGGGAGCTGTGGCTGTCCCCGGCTCCCTCTGCTCCCTCAGAGGGGCTGGGGGTGCCTCCGCACCCGGCCGTTTTTGCTGTCTGGGGACGGGTGCTGCCACTTCTGGTGCCAGGCTTTCTGCCGCTGCCTTTCCTGGAGCCGCAGGGCGTTGCAGTAGACATCCAGGCTGGTGCCCGGTGCGCCCAGAGCCCGCGGGAAGCCCTTGTAGCCTGGGTGCAGGTCAATTCGGGGCCGGGGGCTCTGGTGGGTCCCTCTTAGCTCAGCCCCCTTGCTCTGTTTGTAAGGTGGCACCTCCATGGCCTCGTGCCTGATGACACGGAGGCTGTATCGGGTGAGGGGCTGGGAGAAGGAGCGCTCCACCGCCTGGCACTCGTAGGTGCCCGCATCCTCCCTCATCAGCTGGCGGATCAGCAGCCCTTGCTCCAGCACCGAGAAGTGGCCGTTGTTCCTCACCTGGGGCAAAGGCAGAGCACCGTGGGTCAGGCCTGGGGGCCAAGCCGCCCCTGTGCCTCGTCCCCACCACCCTGTCTCCCGCACCTCGCTCAGGCCCATCTCCTCGCCATGCCGCACCAGCCACCGGACAGTCGTCTGCGGGGAGCGTGCCAGACACTCGAGGAAGGTTGAATTCTTCTCCACCCCAAAAACTAACTTCTCCGCAGCAGTGGTCCCTGCGTGGGGAACAGAACAGGAGAAGGGGTGAGTATCCTGCGTGGGAGCTGTGTGACAGAAGGGGAGGGCAGCACGGAGCATCCAGCACGCAGAGGGCAGCACAGGGTCTGCAGCAGAGGGTGCTGGTGCAGCTGGCAGGCACTGGTTTCCCAGCACCATGCTGCCCACGCTCCCGGGCACGGCTGGCCCCCGGGCAGAGCTGGCTGCCTGGGCTGGGGCCGGCGCTCACCCTCTGCGGTGTCCTGGCACTGGCTGAGCGGGTCAGACTTCAGCACGTCCTGGCAGCGGGCACGCCTGGGGAAGAGCAGACAGGGCTGCCGGTGGCATCTGCCCCGGGCTGTGGGACCCCTCCATGGCAGAGCACCCAGGGAGAAGGGGAGGGCTGGGGGGCAGGCAAGCAGGGTGACAGTAGGGGTCTGGGCTGACAGATGAAGCTCCAGGGCTGGTGGCTTGCCCTTCCCGCCTCGGAATGCCATCTGTTTGCAGGGGACAGCAGGGCTGGCCTGGGCAGACGCTCACCTCTTCTCGGTGAGCAGGAGTGGGGCGCAGGCCTTGCTGTCCCAGGTGCAGTAGGGGTCCCTGGCCAGGCAGCAGTCCGTGCAGGTTTTGCCGTAGAGCTCGCAGCGGTACAGGGAGAGCTGGAGCAGCCCGTGGGTGCTGCTCACAAACAGCTCCTGCTGCTCGGGCGAGCAGAACAGCGGCAGTCAGTACCCCCAAGAGATGGGGGCTAGCCAGGGAACAATGCTCCCTGCCCTGCGCTGGGGTGAGGGCACTGGGGCGGCCAGAGCTACGCCCCAGGCTGCCCCGGCAGGAGCCCATTCCCCACATGTGCAAGCCCTGAGGCCAAGGGGCACAGGCAGAGGGGCTGAGGCCAGCTGCCCTCTGTGCCCTGTGCCTTGGCTGCTTTGGGGAGAAGCAGGAGGGAGGGCTCACCCGCTTCGGTGATAACTTCATGTCCAGGATGGGAGAAGGCACCTGGAGGGGAAGGAGAAGGTGCTGCAGCCGTACTGGTCCTTCCTGGCTCCCCCCTGTGCTCACAGCATCTCCCGCCGGCCGGGGCAGGTGGGAGCCACCAGCAGTGAGGCGAGGGACCTCCCCGAGAGACGCCAGGGCCTGGCTGCAGGGGTTTGCAGTGCAGGGAGGATGCTGCGGGACGAGGGCAGGCTGCACGGCCCAGCCGCCGCGGCCCAGCCCTGGCCTCCCATACCTTAGTGACACTGATCTCCTCCAGGCTGATGACCTCGGTGCCGTGGCTCACCCCGCTGGCCAGCCCCACTTTCAGGACTTTACCTTCGTCTGTGAACGCAGCGGGAGAAGGAACTGTCAGGGCTGGGAGTCACCTGAGCTGGCAGCACCGCTGTGCCACGCAAGCTGCCATGTGCCGACAGCGTCCCCAGAGCTGGGATGAGTTCCCACCTGTGCCAAGGAAGAGCACGTCGTAGTGCCGGCTCTCCAGCTCCAGCCTGTGCACCAGCAGCCGCCGCAGCCGGTAAGGTACGTTGACCCTCACCAGGACGGGCTGGTGGCCCTGCGGGTACACGGGCTCCCACATCAGCTGGTGGGTGCGCATGAAGCTGATCACCTCGTCGGGGAAGTCCTTGGTTGACTGCAGGAGGGGGTCATACGTCTCACTGG
>VWZZ01002549.1:12489-92367 GCA_013399095.1 Psophia crepitans | reverse complement strand
CCCCCATGCTGGGATCTGAGGGCAAGGCTGATCCTGTAAGTTCTGGGGCGGACGGATGCTCAAAGGCCTCCTTTTATATTTTTTTTAGGGGTTTTTAAACCTAAACTTCTCAAGGCATTGTGTCCTTGAACCTGCCCCGTGCTGTCCATGAGTCACATCCCCTGCCATTGTTTGCATTGTCCTTGAGCCCTCCCAATGCTGGGAGCTTCCTCTTCTGCCTCTGCCCAAGACTTGAGGGCTTTTGGCATGTCTGACCCCAGCACACTGTGGGGCTTTGAAGTCAGCTGTCCCTCTGCTCTCCTGCCCCCCAGCAGCCCTGCTCTGCCTCCTCCAGCTCCAAGGAAAGGCAGACCCTGCACCGTGTTTCTGAGTTGGGCTATCAGCAGGGACTATCTCCCCACAGGGTTACCCTGCACTCCCAGGAGGTCCAGCCCCCTCCAACCACAAGCTGGGAGCATCTTCCACATTGCTGATGGCCACTGCCTGGAGAGCAGCTTCTCAGGGTGGTGAGCAGGCCAGAAGGATGGCCCCAGACCTTCGAGTGCGATGCCCATGGAAAAGCTGCAGTGCCACCTCCCGGGTGTGGCGGAGGGCTGGCTGAGCCCTTCCAACTGCCACGGCCAGGGCAGCAGCGGGGATGTGCTGAGCTGTCTGTCCTTCCAAGCTATTTGCTCTTTTTCACATAGGAGAAGCTGAAAGCAGGTCAATTGGCCAAGTCCACACCACAGCTTCTATGGTGGGGCCACCAGCTGCTGGGCTAGCAGCCTGTGCTCTAACGCTCAGGTCGTTCCCCTGCAGACACCCTTTCACTAGAGACTGTCCCCTTTTGCAGTTCCCTGCCGGGCTGTGTGCCGTGCTACCTGTCAGTCTGCTCCTGTTGCCGCTTCAGATGACCAAGAAGAGCCCCCCCCCCGCTTTGCATCAAGCACAAGAAGAGCAAACCGTGCCTCCTCTGAAGAGCTCGTAATCTAAACAGACAAGACAGATGCAGAGGGGGAAGGGTAAAGTGCAGCAGGGAAATGATCTGCACAATGGATCAGTCTCTGCTCGGCAGGACAGGAGGGGTACGGGCAGAAGGGCTGAGCTGGGACAGGGCTGTGCTGGTGGGAAGCAGAAGAAGGGGGCAGCAGCTCCGCCTGGGGCTCAGTGTCCCCATTGCACTGAGCATGAACACAGGGGACATTCCCCTGGGGTTGCCCAGGTCAGCTCCAGACCAGGACACACCATAAGATGCCTAGAGCAAGCCAGAGCAGAAGGAGACATCTCTGCCGGTCCTGGTGTTGTGCTGGACCAGGGCATGGCATTCCCTGCTCAGCCCCCTTCTCCCATGCCGACAGCATCGGTGCAGCATCCTCAGGGGCTGTGCTCAGGGGTGCACCCATGAAACATCCCAAGGACCCAACATATGGAGATGTTGCAGCCACAACTGCAGGGCTACTGCCTGCCTCCCCCAAGCCCTGGCCACCTCCTTCACTCCCTACCTGCAGGACACTCTCCTAGCCCTCCCAAACAAGGCGTAGACCCCAAGGAACTCTGCCTGGGTGACCCCCTTACCTTTGTAGGCGAGGCGAAGGCGTGGGGCGTGCTGCTTCCATGCCTTGCTGCTGCCTGGCTGCTGCAGGAGGAGGCACAGGAGGAACGCAGCGAGGGGCAGCCTGGGGCCAGGGGCAGGTTGCATCCTGGGACTCAGCAGTTTGCCCTCACAGCAGCATGGTCCAGCACCGAGATGTCATCTCCACTGCCAGCTGCAAGCAGAGAAGGGGGAAGGTGGCACTGCCGCAGGCTGTGCCCAGGTTGGGACCCCCCGCCGGCCGGCCCCTGGCTGGGGAGGGTGCTCAAGGGACAGTGAGCGATGGCTCAGCCGGTCTGCAGGCAGCTCATCCCCCAGAAGACGTCAGGCCAGCTGCCTGGCAGAGAGGAGCCACCAACAGCAAGTGTCCAGCCTCCCCCCCACACCCACAGTGCTGCAAAATGAGCCGGGGCTTCTGCGCAGCCTGCTGTGGGGGGAGGTCACCGCCGCAGTGAGCTGGTGGGATGGGACAGGATGGCAAGGCACAAGCTGGGCACCCTGCGGCACCCGCTGCAAGCGCCTTGTGAGCCTTTATCTGAGCAGAGCACCCGCAGGCTGCCGGGGGGCTGGGCCCACCCCTCCCTGGGGTACACGGGCTCTGCACGGAGACAAGGCTTGTCTTGAGGAGCTCACGCAGCCCAAGCCGGCTGGGCTGGGAGGGAAAGCAGGGGCCCAAGGAGGCAGGCGTCTTGCTGGCTGGGCTGTCCTCACAGCCTCAGCCATCATCGATGGTTCTGGGACGGTGAGGAGGATTTCTGAACGTCCCCATTGCTGTGAGCTGTGCCGGTCCCAGGTGGGACACCCTGCACCCCCCACCCCTGGGAGCTGGCAGAGCAACGGGTGCTCACAGGGACAGTTTGGGTGCGGGGAAAGGCAGCTGCGGCTGGGACACCCGCTCACCAGCTGCCCTGGCTGCCGCCTGGGAGCTCCAGCGTCACACGCAGCAGGGACCTCAGACTACCAGCCTGCCTAGAGGAGGTGTGTGGTGCAACGCCAGCATTCCCATGGCATGCAGTATGCAGGAGCACTTGGATCTGAGCATCCTGGAGGTGACTGACATGAGGGAAAAAGTGAGGGGTGCTTGGGGAGTAGTAGACTCTCCAACAGGCTCTCAGAGCTTGGGCGTCCTCTGCTAAATATCTGCTCAGACCCCAGTGCCTGGCCAGAGGCTGCTAAGGGATCCCTAATATTCACCTTATCTCATCTTGGGGTTAAATCTTGTCCCTTTTAGTCATGTGGGAATGAATGTTTCGGAGCACTGTCCATAAATGCTGCTTTTGTGGTCCCTTCAGCATCAGCTGCGGCTGTGTGCGTACCTGATACGTCGCCCTGCCTGGTGGCTCTGCAAATCGCCTGGTTGCCGCAGACCTCTCCAAGGCCACCAGCATCCCCTGGCCCCGGGATGCTGCAGGTTGGAAGGACTCTTTTACATTTACCCCCCTCGGAGGCGTGCAGGGTTTCACAGCCTTGTCCGCCAGCTCCCACACCTCCCGCGGGGAGCGGGGCTGGCCTGGCAGCTCTCTGCAGTTCATTCAGGCAATTCAGATGCTTCTTTTTCCCTGCTTATAAATGTCCTAAACGGCAGCTTTGACTAAAACTCCCCCTCTTCCTGCACATTAAGTTCTTCCAGTTCCATGGCCGAAAGGTTTGAAATGAGATTTTTGGCTCATTCCTGGCCAGAGGCTCTTGGCGCAAGGCACAGGGGATTTCTGCTGCCCTGGCAAAGGGTTGTGTAGGAGGGATGGTGTGGCCAAGCCTACCCTACTGCCTTGGTCTCTGCCTTCCACAAGAAGGAGCACTTGGCCCTGCTTAGGGAGGAGGCTTCGGGCTTGCGGCGTTGGGGTTTCTCTCCCTCCGGGCGGGCGGGGAGAAGGCAGCAGCCCCTGGCCAGGCTGGGGTGCAGCCCCTTGGCACAGCTCCTCTCCTGCCCGCTCCCTGCCCTCGCTGCTGCCTTGCTCTCACTCTGGCCAGCACAACCTGCTGTGCTCTGGAGCCTTCCCTCATCCCAGGAGACCTGGCACCACTCTGGGACCTGGGTGCGGCCTCGGGGTGGAGGCCGTGCCATTTTCCGTCTCTGATTTGGGGCTGCTTTCTCGGCCCGTCTATCCCATCCCTGGGCAGACAGGCCAGCACGGCCCAGGGAAAAACCCACCGACCTGACGGATTAGCTCGGTTTAAACTGCTTGTTGCTTGATACCTTGGTCATGGAGAGGGTTCCCAGGTAGGGACCCCATCAGCCACACCACGGACCCACTAACAGACAGAGCTGCCCTCGCGTCCCCCACAAACCCCTTCCCAGAGCAGCTGTCCCACGCCGGGGATGCTCCAGCAGCTTCAGCTCTTCCCTGCAGCAGCCTCCCAGACCTGTCCCGCCGGTGACCGCAGCCATGCCCTGCAGGAGCGCTGCTCTCCCGGGGTCGTCGCAAGGACGGGCCTGGGATTTGACAGGGAATTTTTTCCTTGCCAACGTGCATTCGGTTGCCGGAAAACGCTGGCCTCTAATTGCAGCTTTCTATAAATGGAGCAGGGCCTGTGCTAGGCTTGGGCTTGGGCTACGCCAGCCCTGGGAGGAACCTTTCGTGACCAGGAGCCCCTGGGGAAACCAGGGTGGGTCAGGATTCTGCGGATGGCAGTCAGGGCACGGCTCCTGCCTCCAGGACACACTCACGGTGGCTGCAGGGCGAGCTTTAGGGATGCTTCGCATGCCGGCAGCAGGGGCCGGGCCCTGGGACAGGCGTGCATGCGGCTTGGCTGGCTGTACCAGCGCTTTGTCTCCTCTCCCTGGGGATGCCAAAGACAGGTTTGATGGTGGCAGGAGGTGCAGCCACACACAGGAGGAATCCAGAGCCCTGGCAGTGCTGAGTGCAGGGTCAGACAAGGCGAGGAGCTTGCTGGAGGGGCTTAAAGTGGGTGAGGAAAGAAAAAATTATCAGAGGATCACTTCCAGCAAGAGAGGGTTCCCCTATATGTTATTTTTTCACCAAGCCTTCAGAGGTTCCCCCGCACCGTGCTCAGGCATCGTCGAGGGACTCAGCAGGTCCATCTCCTGATGCACGGCTGAAATCCCAGCAGCAGCTCCCTGCCCGGCTCTGCCCGCCGCCCCTGGCACGGGGGCGTCCCTCGCTCTGCCAGTCATGACACCGGTGAGTATCGAAATGCTCAGATCAGTTCAAGCAGTTGGAGCCACTGCCCAATAGATGTAACCAAACAAACAGAAAACTGTTATAACTTAGAAAATAGTCAGAATAGTTCTAAGATAAGAAGCTTGGGAATAATTTCATTTTAGATGGCTCTGCCTTGGAAGAGCAGATGCGTAAAACCATAAAAATAAGAAAGTTACAAGATAAGCACAAAACCAGTCTGGAAGGACGTGGTATAGGTGACTCCAGGACTGAGTCTGCGCAGAAGCAGGGGTCAGTGAGTGAGCACAGTGAAGAAGAGTACGAGCCTTCACCTGAAGACCCCCGACGACCACCCAGAGGCGTCAACAAGCATGTGCGAAGGACATTAACATATGATAATGAGTTCCCAGAAAATCCATGGATATGCTAAGCACGACTCAGAAATACAGTGAATACGTATGTTAACGCAGTGCAAATACAGAGCAGGTCTTGCCCTCAGGTGCGCACCTTGGGTGCAGCTCTCCCCCGGGCACCCAGCGCTGCAATAAAGAATGCCGCTTGCTAAACCTTCAGAATTAAGTCTTAGAGAGTGAATTATTTTGCCGCTTTTTGGTAACAGTCAGAGCAGGGACACCAGGAGGAACGCGCCATGGGGCCACGGCCCCTGCCTGCAAACCTCTGCCCAAATCTGCCTGCAGCTGACGAGCTCGGCAGAGGCAGAGTTTACACTGAGAGGGGGAGCGAGGGTGTCTAGTGGATGGAAACAAGCTGCGGATGATGAATCCAGGGTTAAATTAAACACTCCCGACAGCTTTAAATAATCAACTGTCCTGAACTGCAACTATTTCTATCTCAGTTTGGAGAGGGAAGTGCTGATGAGGGCGGGCTGCTGGGCGAGGGGACGTCTGGGGGTTAAGATTTCCTACCCCAGGCAGCGAGGGGCCTGAGGGGGAGGGCGTGGGTGATCGCAGCCCGGTGTCGGGGGGCTGGCAGTCACCAGGGGTGCCTTGGTGTGGGTGGCACGGGGGGTGACACTGCGGCGCTGGGCTGACTCGGTGCCAGCAGCAATGCGGCCATGCCGCAGTGGCAGCAGTCACCCTGCGTGTGCCCCTCCCTCCCCTGCCACTGGTCACCTGCCGGAGTCCAGCAGGTTTAAGGCTCTGAGCTGTCACCTAGAGTCACCGCTTCACGGCACAGCACTGAGTTTTCCCTTTGCAGACAAAGTCCCCTGGAAGGTCTTGCTGGAGACTGAGCAGCACAGGGGAAAGACGAATCCCTCCTGTCTGAGACATGCGGGTACGGGAGGGAGTTGTTTGTCCGTGAAAGCACCAATTTCCTCCTGACAACGTCTATTCCCTGCAATGCCCGAACAGTGTAAAATAGACCGAATGTCAGAGGGGGAAGGGCCCTGGCAGTGCATCTATCAAGCTGTGCGTTATCTCCCCAGAGGGAAGTGCACGCTACACTCGAGCTCTTCAGCGATGCTGCGGCACTGACAGCAGCCCCCCAAGCTGCCTCCCTGCCCGGAGCAGCCAGCCCTGTGCTCCGTCGCTTTCGCAGGCCCCGCTTGTGTCCCAGCTAATCCCCACGTGCCATTTGCAGCCCAGTGCCTTCTTCAGTTACACTGCGGGGCTGGCCGGGCGTGGGCAGGGGGTGAAGAGCTGGCGCCCAGCTGCTGGGGGAGGGAGAGGGGCTGCACCCCGCTCTCAGCATTCACTCAAGGCTCCTGAGAAGCCCTGGCTCCCTAACCTAAGCCCCACGCTCTTGAGACTGTCATGCCTCACCCCCCGCAGAAGCCCCAGGGGCAGGTGGTCTCCTCTCCGCCCGGGAGGGCAGGCGCTGCTCGGCCACCTCGGGAGGGGAGAGAAAGGACTCACCCTGGCAAAGAGACGGAGGGGCAAAGCCAGGCAAGGAGGTCCAGCAGACAGGACGGCTGTGCCCTGCCACCAGGGAGCCTCCTCCTGTCCCACGCTTTCCCAGGCCGCAGCCCGTGTGCCCGTCCCTGCACACATCTGTGCACGTTGGTTGTGTGCACGTCGGTCTGCGCCATGCAAGTGTGGGGAAGCGTGCCGGTGGGCAGCCGGTGGCGTGCCTTGGTGGGAACCCCTGCCCGGGGCTGTCCCTCTTCCAAAAGCGCTGCCTGTCCCCCTTCCTGCCCAGGCAGGCACGGAAACCCTCCCTGTTCAGCCCAGGGCGCGGGCTGCTCCCCTCCAGCCCATGCAGGATGATGGATGCCCCAGCAGCTGCAGGGAGAGGCAGCTGTCATCCTTCTCCGACAGGGAGGGGGTAAAACCACGGCAGGAGGACAAAGCCTCGGCTCCCTCCCTGCTCCCCCCAGAGCTGCCTGGCCGGGGCAGGACTGATGCCGGGGAAGCCTGCGATGCCGAGCTGTGGGACGGGGACAGAGGTATGTGATGCTCCTGCAGCATGACACCACAGTTGGGACCTCAAAAGCCAGTGCCAGAGCTCAGGTGGCATCAGGACGCCACAGTGTGCCCTGTGGAATGGCAGGGTTTCAGCAAGTCCCTCGGTAACACGTGCCCAGCAGCGAACAGCCCGCACGGAGCCCCGAAGGCAGAGGGACCAGGTTTCGGAGGGTTTGAATAGAGGGCTTGTTCATCAGCAGCAGGCTGGAGTTGCTCAAGCTTCGCCTGCGTTTCTCTGCCATCGCACGGCAAGGCTGGCCAGCAGGCTCCCTTCCAGCCGGGACATCTCTTGACAGCCTCCTACGCTCCAGCCTCGTGAGATTAAAGCCCACAATGGCGATTAGCCCCAGACTGCTCTTTTTTGCCAACCGCTGCTGCTGCAGCATGCCAAGAGCTGCGAGCAGGGAGGAATGGGTTCCAGCTGCTGCTGGCACACCGTGGCCCGCCGGCACGTCACCCCTGCCAGGCAGGAGGGTGGGTACCTGGTGGTAACAGCGATGGGGCAGGGACAGCTCTGTGGTCCGGGTGGGAACTCTGCGGCGACATTGCAGAGCACGAGTGGTTTGGTTCGTTGGTGGTTTTTTTTTCCTCCCCTTTTTTGCTTCTCAGGTGTGTTAAGGTGCAAACATTCCTGGTCCCTGAGACCTCTCACGTCACATTAAGCACACGCCAGCTGTGTCACCCCATGAACACAGACCTTAGGTCTACAGCTGGTTTTCCTCCTCCCCTGTCGCACGACAAAGCAGTGTCCATCGCAGGCTGTGAGCCCACCCGTCAGCGCTGCCGCGGGACGCCGGCAGAGCCCAGCTGTCCCTGCCCTTCTGCGCAGGCAGGAGCCTTCCGTCTGCTTGAGGCCCCGGGAGCTGGGCTCAGCTCTTTATCTATAGATGAGTAAACTTTTTGTTTGGAAGGGAAAATACAGCATCTCCTCTAACAGTGTTCGTCTCCCTGAAGTTTCAGTAGCTTAAGGCGCTCTCCGGCTGGGACCACATCCTTTGAAAGCAAATTACCAAGCCCAAGGCTGGCCAGGATATTAATAACTGTTTATGGAAGGATAAGGAGCTGACTTCACTTAACGTCCTGCTAATCCCTTCCCTGGGAAGCCGCTGGCTCGGCCCCTACCTTTCCCTTGCTACTGAGAGAGGTGAAGCCTCTGGCTTGGCTCTTGGGCGTCAGGCTGGGAAGGTGGCCCAGCAGCTGGGCTTGTCTGCTGCAGGGTGATGGGCACGGTGATGGGCGCAGCACCGGGCTGGATTGGCCTGTGTGGCCAGCCAGCAGCTCCTGCAGGGCTATTCGGTGTTCCTGAACACGCTGCTTGAGCCAGGTAGTGCCAGCCGAGTAACCTCCTCCATCCCTCCCTCTGATTCACTCCCTGCACCAGGGAGGCAGCAGGTCCAATGTGCAGAGAAAGCTGGGTGGGGATGCAGCACAATTGCACCTCGCAGGTCTCCTCTCACCTAGAACGCTGCCAGAGCACAGGCAGCTTCCAGTGCCACCAGGCTGCTGAGTCAGGGAAAATACACCTGGGGAAAACCCAGGCAGGCAGGGACCCCTCGGGACTCCGCGCGCCCTCCAGCTCTCTCCTCGCCGCACCAGCGCTGCGATTCCCCACCTCTGTTCAGGGCTTTCGCGCCTGCTGTGTCCCCAGCACAGGGCAGGGCTAAGGTCCTGCTGCCAAGCCCCAGCCCAGGCCAGCAGCGACGGGATGCTGCCCAGCCCCGGGCTCCCGGAGGGGGCAAACCACGCTGGGACGCCTGCTGGCAGCGGCACAGAGGCAAACTCGGAGGAAGGCTGGGCTCCTCCCCAGGCAAAGCGGAGGGTCAGGGAGGTGGGAGAAGTGAGGAGCCCAGTGTCTCACGCCAGGCAGCAGCCGTGCAGCCAGTCAGGGTTGTATTAAACTCCCAACCTGCCTCCTACCGCAATTGAGAAGTTTAAAATTCTTTCACATTTGGGAAGGGGTTTGCCATCCTCCGATGCTGTGTTAGAGAAAAAAGTACCCACATAAGGTAGCAGAGAGGCTCGGCGCTGCCCGCTCCGCTGCCAGGTCAGCTCCCCGAAGCCGTGGGAGTCCCCAGGGGCAGCCCCGCATTCCTCAGAGCCATTTATACCACGATGCTGCCCGCCGGCTGAAACCCACCCGTGTCACCTGTCCCCCACATGTCCCAACATTGCACACAGCCCTCGGTGGCCCGGGGAGCTCTGCTCCGTGCAGGAGCCCCTTTCTGGGCGTCAGGCTTTCCAGGCTGGACCTGGCTAAAACACTCATTTGCCAAAACCTGGCAGGGACTGCCAGGCCAGGGACAGGTCTGCTGCCACATCTTGCCCCAGGCTGGCTGAAAAGCCTCTGCTGGGGAGAGGGGCTGGGTGGCACCCAGAGTTTTTGTACAGACCTTGCCACCTTTGGGTCACCAGCTTGCCCATCACCTAGTGTCACAGGCTGCTGGTGGCCCCTGGAAACGAGGCAGTGGGCTTTATCAGGGTCCTGGTATCAACATCCTAGGGGGCTTCTCTGCAGTACCCCAGCAGAAAGGCCAAGGGCTGGAGACAGCTCTGTCCCCAGGGATGTCTCATGAGAGAACCAGCCCTGGGCAGCAGAGAAGCATCCCTGCTTCCCAGACAGGCAAGCCATGCTCTTCCCCAGCACTTCCGAACCAGCTCCTGTTGCCACTATAAGCTGCCAAGGCTTTTTGCTGCAAATCCGCATGATTTGTAACGCACGTTTTCTTCATTCACACTGGAATTATTGCTTCCCACCTCCATACCTAGTGGGCAGGGATGCTCAGCACCTCTGAGAGGGCTGTCGGCCCGTCTCCCCCAGCGATAAGCCCATTGCAGGCAGGAGCTGGCTGCGGAGCACCTGCTCTGCTGCCCAGTGACCCGGCTCAGCCGCTCCACCATCGCCAGCCAGCGACACGGCTGCCGGTCGCGCTCCCACAGCCTCTCGCTGTCCCAGCCGGGGCCGCCCGCCTCCCCCAACACTTGAAAGCTCTGCAGTGTTTTCCTTTCATCAAGAGGAGCCCTGCTCCCTGCCCTCCCTGGCCCGCTGCACTAATTGGAACAAGCCGGGCAGGCGTGGGGGGCTTTGCTGGAGAAAGTATTTTAATGAGGCTGGAGGGTGCCTGCGCTGTTATCTGCTTCTCCTCAGGGCCTCTTGGCTGGGCTCCTCGGTAATTACAGCCTGGATTGCTGGGTAGATCTCTGGCTTGCAAGCCTTGGACCCCTGTGGAGCAACACGCTCTGGCAGCCTCCCCGACAGGCTGCCCCCTGCACGGGCTGCCCTTTGCTCCGGCGCGCTGCTCGCGGAGCCACGGGACACGTCTTTGCCTGGCGGTGAGCTCCAGAGCGGCTGAGCTCTGCGCGGGGTATTCCCCGAGATCGGTGACCAGCACTGCGGACGGGCGCTGGGCCCCTCGCCCCAGCTGGCTGCCCCTTCGCCCTTCCCCAGGAGACGCTGGGTCAGCGCCAGGCTGAGCTGAAGGCACATCTGGCAGGGCTTGGGGCAGGCCAGTCGCTGGTCAGCTGCCGGAGCTTTTGTGCGAGGGGAACCAAGGCGACTCTGCTAGCAGCAGCACGCTCCAAGGCACACAGCTCCCCTCGGTGCAATTACTTAACTGGCTGCTCCAAAGAGAGAGACCCCAGCCCGGCACATGGTCGCAAGCGGAGGTATGTCCTCGCAGCACGGCTGCCTGTGCCAGAGACAGCCCGGGAGCAGCCACCACCACGTACCACACCCGAAGCACTGCTCCCAGGACACATCCTTCCTGTCCAAACCCTAGTTCAGGCAAAGGCCTCTCCGTTCTCCACGCACTCATCTGGCCAGCACCCTGCTGTGGAAGGCCACTGTGGCTGCCCCCCCTCCAGCAGGGAGCTGAGGTGCAAATGGACTGTGACCTGCCCGTGGCCAAACGGGAACCCCAGCCGGGCAGGGATTGACCCCAAGCGTCCCACCTTGCTCCAAACAGCAGATCATCCTCCCACACCACAGACCGGAGCTTTGAGAAAGCCTGGTGGTGACCCCGGCTCTACCCCTGCCCGTGCAGAAGCCAGGATGCAGCAGCACGCGGTGGCAGAGCCGTCACCACCCGCCTGCGTGGGAGCACGCACCGTGGGAAGACCAGCGCTCCTCTCAGTGGACAAGGGACAGATTGAAACTGAAAGCCAAGCCGCCTTTTAAATTATTTTTTTCACGCTACAAAATGCTCTGGCCAAATCAGCTGACATCAGTGATCTCCTGGAAAACAGGGAAATAAACCTGGACTCGATGGTGGGAGAAGCAGAGTAGTTCCTGCGCACAATAAATGGCAGCTTGCCAGCGCGAGAGACAAGAACAATAACGGCACACGGCTTGCGAGCGGCATTGTTCTAGGGAAACCACATCCTGGGCAGGCCACCAAGTCAACTGGGGGTGACGTTCGCAAGGATTGCGTTCCGTGCCATGCCACCCCCTGCCAGCCCGCTGGTGGAGCTGGGTTGCACCGGCCCAGAACGCACACATGGCATGGCTGTGCGGGCACAGCGGAGCCGGGGGCGGATGGGGGTACGTGGGGACGCCGAGAATGGAGATGGCAGAGCCCAAATGTCCTACAGTGTCCAAATGTCCTACAAGTGCCCACATCAGTGAATAACAAAGATTTATCTCTGCTGGGAATATGGAGGGGTGCCTCCCGGGTACCGCGACATCACTGTCCTTCCTTGGCATCTAGCTACAAGTAGATGCTGGATTTTTATGGCTGTGATTTGGAATGATCCATAGGGAGGCAGAATGACTCTGTCCCCTGTGCTGTGAGCCCTGCAACTTCACGCTGGTCATTTTGCCACTCCGTGCTTCAGTTTCCCCTCGCAAGAAGAGTCGGGGAAGGTACAGCCAGCTCCCCTGTGCAGGGCAGAAATGAGAAGTAGGCGGGAGGTGGTGGGTGGCTCCCAGGGACCAGAGAGTCCCAGAGCTGGAGACCCAGTCCAGAACAGGTAACGCTGTTTTAACAGTGTTTTAACACCCTCTTTTAGCAGTGCTGTAACACCCTCCTCCCCAGTGCAGCCTGTCCTCTGCGGGAGCTCCCTGCCACCCCGAGCAGGGTGGAGCAGGTCCCCCTGAGCAGACCTGCTCGCAGAGGAGGGCTCCTCAAAGAGGGCAGGTGAAGCCAGGTATGCCTCCCCCATTCCCCGGCCAAAAGCCATTCCCAGCTGCGCCCGGGGCCAGGGGGTTACTCAGCTGACCGACGTCTATGTCTTTGCTTTCCACACCGGGTGTGTAACTGCACAAGCGAGTGCTTGTAAAGACCTAATCACCCTGTGCTCTTGAAGCCGCCTCTCGCTGTAATCCCAGCTGGAGTGGGAATAGACCAAACTTGGAGGAAGAGGCAGCTCCAAGAGCCCGGGAGCCAAGGTTTACAATAAATCTTCATCCTTACTGTAAACAGCCCCTGAGAGCGTGTCACAGGAGCACAGCAGAGTGAGGCAGCCACAAACCCTCGCTGGCGATAACGTCTGCCAGCCCTGCTGGCTCAAGGGATCGGTTTGGCAACGAGCATCGCTAGCAACAAGTCCTGCCGAGGAGCCGGGGCTTGGCTCCCGCTCCCTCTCCTTGATCTCGGCGCTGCTGGCAGCCTTGCGGCCTGGCACCGCCTCTTATCCAGCAACTGGAGGTGGCTCGGGCCGTGGCACCCCCTCTCTGGCCCCCACGCACAAGCACGCTGCTATTTGGGAGAACAACTTACATGCTTGGGGGTTTCCTGTTTAGCTCTCAACCCAAGGGACCGCAGCAAACGATCCTTGTCTTGCATCCTTGTGGAATTCGGCGAGATTAGATTAGGGATGGATTCTTCCCATATTTCTTATAGAGGGAATATCTCTACCCTGGCTTTCAAATTGGCTTCCCCATCCCCAGCTCATCAATCACGAGGGTGTTTGTGTCTCTGTCCTTTTCAATGCCGTTAACTCAGCAGGAGAAATCTATATGTTACAGCAACCCGCCGTGTCCAGTCAGTGACCCGTCGGGGCTGCCAGACCCCCTCCCTTTGGAGGCTGTGCGAGGACGGGCCGGCGGAAAGCTGGGACACGCTCCGCTTGGCAAAGAGAAAGCTCCCCGTGGCTTGCGTGCGCGTCGCGTGGCCGGCATGTGTGCAGGATAGCTGCACTTCTGTGACCAACTCTCCTGCAGCACTTTCCCCTCTCCCCCGGGCATGCGGCTGCACCAAAAAATGCTGGTTTCCAGCCCGGCAGAAATTTCACGCCAGCGCTGCGCAGCCAGATTGATAGTGATTCCTGAGGGGCAATAAACTGCTTAACGAAGCGCAGCCAGGGCAGCAGCCTGAGGCTTGGGGCTTCGGGAAGCCCCGCTGCACCCTGCCCGCGAAATGCCTCCCGGTGACTTCCAGGGGACAGCGCTTCCCTCGGCCGGGCTGCCCGGCTGCCCTGTACAACGGCCACGTGCTTCCAGGAGCCGTAATTCACACCAGAGGTGGTCATAGTTCAGGGATAGGAAGAAATAAACCTCTTTGTCTTAATTTAAGTTTGTCAAGTGCTTTGTTATTCGTTTCTAAACTTAAACAAACGCAGTCTTCTCCCTCCCGCCCTCGCCCTGAGCATCACAGCCACACCGCACTGAAACGCGCACCCGTCGCATTCAAGACGCTCGAGGCGTGTGAGGCTCCCGGTCCTCTGTACCCAGGCCCTGCAATGCTTCCAAGGAGAAGGATCATGCCTTAAAGGACTCCTTTGGAGAGAACCCGGCGTTTGTCAGGCTCTGTTTCTTTTCTGCCTGCCCTGTTGTAAGTCCCAAGGTTTCTGAGAGCTGAGGCGCTGCACTGAGGGAGTTGAACGTGTCCCGACAGATTTCATGAAGCCCAAGCAGGGCATGATTCTCCCCACGGACCACGGAGGCTAGTTTTTCTCCTCAGACCAAGGCTGTCACATCTGCTTGGAGGCAAATTATTGAATTTTACCTGGGAGGGTGGGAGGGATCCAACAGAGCTCTCTTTGAGTGGTGGCACAGACCCCAGCACGCACGAGGTGCTTGGTGTCGATCTGTCCAGCGTGGGATTTCGAGCTGTCAGACCTTAGCAGCAAAGCAGAGCATCGAAGTCAAGGAGTCCCAGGAAAAAAACCTCTGGAGACAGAGAGTTTTCCACAGCACTAACACCTCCTGGGATCCGCGCTAAGGCACTAACAGATATCAGCCCCAAAGATGAATACACCAACTCTTCATTGCGCGCTGTGGCAACGCGAGCGGCAGAATAAGCCCCGCTCTCTCTGTAGGAGCCGGGAGAGGACGAGTCGCTCCTAAGTTACTCTGCACACAGACATAAAACGCAGTGAGGTAGACGGTAAAGGCAGGGAAGTTTACAGCAGGCTGGACCTGGTTCAGCCCCCCAGGCTGAGCTGCTCCCACCGGCTACGCTACCCAGCGCGGGGGACACACCGGGCAGCCTAGCCCAGGCTGGGCTGCCAAACCGAGCGGCAATTTGAGCTCAGCAACAATTAAATCCATCTCTCAGCTACTCACCGGCCGAGGATCCAGCGGTGCGGAGCCCACGGTGCCGCCAGCCCGGCAGCCTCCAGCACGGTGCCCCCAGCAGAGCCGAGGCACCTGGGGCTCCAGGCAGCAGGGAGGAGCTGGGGTGGGGGTGGCGGGGGGCAGCCCTTCGTTCACACCACCAGCCCGGGCTGCTGGTCAGCCCTCCGGCCCGGCGCGCTCGGCCCGGCGTCGCGAGCAGCAATTGCCATCTAGCGGTAAATGGATTTATTTGGCCGGGGGCTGCGGGGCTTGCGTGAAGTCATGGGGAAGCGTTCGCTTTTTTCCCCCGGAATTTTTCATTCCTGCGGCTCAAAGGGCGCGCAGCGGGACGGGGCAGGAAAGCTGCCATCGAGTGCGTCGCTCCTTTTGGTTCTTGTGAAAGTGAAGTGCAGGGGGGTGGATGGGGACCGGAGGCACGGCACCATCCCACTGCTGCCTGGCCCGCGGGATTTCAAAAGGAAAACTCCGGTGCACAAGAGACTCAAGGCACGAAATGTTATGGAAAGGGAAATGTGGGAGGATTTGGGCTCCGGTGGCTGCATGCCGGCGTGGGGCAGTGGGAGCAGACCCGTACGGCAGAGGACCCGATGCACACACTATACATTTACAAGAGGTTTCTCCCTCCAGACAAGCTCTGGTCTGAACGCCCATCAGTGGCCGGGAGCGTGAGGTGCATTCCTGGAGCACGTTTGGTTCCGTTTCATCTGAAAGGAATCCAGCTGACGTTCTCCCAAGCCTGAGCTCTCCAGAACTGCTCCAGGACACAATCCAAAGTGCAGTAAAGTGGGGAAAGGCAGGAGATCGGTTTCAGAAATGCACCCCCGAGCCAAATCAACGTGCTGGAGCAGACAGACCCCAACAGGGCTTTGGCAAAAAGGGACGTTGCTGCCTAACTGCCCTGCTTACGGAGAGCTGCTCGGCCCCTCTCCTAACCCCCAGCAATGGGAAGGGCCCAAGGGAGCTGCCCAAGGTCCCAGCGGGGCCAGGGAGGGTGTCAGGGCCCTGGGGGCACTAAATGGACAACCCCTCCCCCCCACCACTGCCTGTTGGGTTGGAGGCTCAATTTAAGCCCAGGCTCGACCCATGAGCCCCCTCCCAAGTTGTACTGCAGGTAGGTCTATGCTGGGTCCAGACTGCTCTCCTGGGCAGACTTCAGCCTGGCGTAGGTCAGCCCTGTCTCCTGGATGAACCTCAGACCAACGTTAAAGGCAGCTTGTTGGTGGGGCCTGTCACTACCAGCACGCTGGTGCTGCTGGGTCCCGTGGGACTGCACCGCAATGGGAGAAGGCACTGCCTGTGCGGGGGTCACCCTGCTCTTGCTGCTCCCGCTTGATGGGAATCCAAACCACCCCAACACAGGCACTCCAGCCCCGCAGACTGACCCTCTCCTTCCCTCCGGATCAAGCCCAGCATGATGCAATGTGAAGTCATGCGATACGCAGGCAGACAGGCATCTTGCAGCATGGGAGCTGCTCAGCAGGGCTGTCAGCAGCAGCCGTGTTTGTAAGGTGACGAGTGGAGGTGGCTCCAGGGGGTGAGCTTCAACCTGTTCTGTTACTCCCCAGGTTCCTTGCAGCACGCCCAAGTGCTCCGCAGGGAAGCAAGGTGCACTTTAACAGTTGGCTGGGCCTGACCTCCTCCCGGCCACAAATGGGCTGAGTAACACACGCATGGAGCAGAACCGTGCTCCTGGAGGTGCTGAGAAGTGCTTGTGGCAGCACTGTGTGCAGCTGGAATGGTCTTTGTGCTGCTGACCCCCTTCCACGCCGGCCCTGTGTGCCCCAGTGCAAGAAGCAGACGCCGGATACGTGCCAGCGCAATCACGGCAAGCCATAGATCTCCCTCCCCTCCCCTCCGTGACTGGAAATGCTATAGAATCCTGGAATGGTTTGGGTTGGAAGGGACCTCCAAAGAGCATCTAGTCCAACCCCCCTGCCATGAGCAGGGACATCTTCAGCTACATCAGGTTGCTCAGAGCCCCCTCCAACCTGACCTTGAACATTTCCAGGGATGGGGCATCTACCACCTCTGTGGGCAACCTGTGCCAGCGTTTCACCTCCCTCATCATAAAAAATTTCTTCCTTATATCTAGTGGTGAATCTCCCCTCTTTTAGTTTAAAGCCATCAGCCCTTGTCCTATCAACTGCTTCTGCCTTTTTCCTCTGCTGGGAGTAACCAGCACAACCTACTCTCTCCTTCCCTCTCACAACTGCTTCCCTCATCCCACCCTTCTGCTTTCTTCCTTTAGAAAGCACAACTCCAGCTCTTTACATCATTATGTTCCACTTAGAAGGTCCTGAATTACTGTTGTGTCAACATTAATATGAATAAACACTGGAAATCAAGGATTATCTACTTGCTTTTCATTGGGAAAGGGGGGGGGAAAGACACTCTTGCTCCGGAGACTCTCGGATGTCTAGATCAGTCTCCTGCAGACCAACCTTTGTGGCTGATGGAGCTCAAAGAAGGGCCCCTACCTTGGGCAGGGGTCCAAGTAGAAGTGCCCTGCCTATGCCTCCCACCCTCTAAACACTGGACTTAACCTCCTCGTTGGTTCCCCCAAACTGGCCGACATGAAGTTCATGGCTCCTGTTGCCTGTTCCTAAAAACGTCCCCGTGCTGAGCACAGCCTGGCACCAGTGCTGCCAGCAGCCGTGTCCCCGGAACAGCGCCCTTCCGTACCCGCACAGGCCACCCTGTCAAACCCCTCACTCTGCCTTTTCTTCCCGTGCCTCCTCGCACACGCACGTCTATTCACACCCGTCTTAGCACGCAGTCCTGCTCCTGCAGACATCTCCATGCCAATCCACTGCTCCAACACCGGACTTACCGTGTGATCTGTGCCAGTACTCTTATCTGGGGCCTCCAAAAGGTAAAACTCAACTGTTATCTTCAGTCATGCCCACGACCACAGGATGGCACGCAAGGCAGCGTGCGGTGCATGGCGACAGCACCAGCATGGCTGTGAACAGTCTTTGAAACACAAAGGAGATCGAAAATATAAAAGTAGTTGCAATGCAGCTGCGGCTTTAGGTGACCATCCCTTCAAAAATGTTAAAGAGACCACAACCACTCCACCCACGATAAATAATCAGGGTTTCTACATCACCACCCGTGCTGCTGTTTTCCCAAGAGGCTATGACGTTTCCTGGCTTGGTGCTTCTTTTCAGCGCCTTCAGCTTCTTCCTCGAGTTAGCTGTTCCAGTCAATGACCTCGTCCCAGCCACCGCACCCCACCCCAGCGGAGGGCTCCTCCGTATTCCCTAATCCTGGATATCCCCTGGCTGATGCACGTGGGCAGACATCATGCCTACATATACGTGTACACACCTCATACACACACACGCACATCAGAGAATGGCTTGGGTTGGAAGGGACCTCACAGCCCATCTAGTTCCCGCCCCCCTGCCATGGGCAGGGACACCCCCCATCAGCCCAGGGTGCCCAAAGCCCCATCCAGCCTGGCCTTGGGCACTGCCAGGGATCCAGGGGCAGCCACAGCTTCTCGGGGCACCCTGTGCCAGGGCCTCAGCACCCTCCCAGGGAAGGATTTCTTCCTAATGTCCAATCTAAATCCCCCCTCTTTTAGTTTAAACCCATTGCCCCTGGTCCTATCATTATCTACCCGAATAAAGAGTCCCTCTCCATCCTTTTTGTAGGACCCCTACATTGCCAAGGGAACAGGCAGAGGCACTCACTGGGTTACCCCAGGGAAGAGGAGATAAGACAATACCAAGCGCAGGGATTACCTTGATTTTCCGTGAGCCGGTGCTGGGATGCTCTCTTCAGCCCAGGCAAGGGGCGCTTTCAAGCCGCGGGCAGCACACCCTGAGATCCCACCCTTCTGTCAGCAACACGGTGGGGTTCCAACTCCTTACGCCACAAGCAGGAGGCCTGGTGGCCCATAATCATTTCCTATGGTCCTCAAAACAGTGGAAACCAACACATCTAGTATTTCTACGCCCAAGAAACTAATGGGAGGTAGATCTACCTCCATGGAGAGAAAAAGGGTTTCTCTTGACTGGAGACGGATGCACCCTGCAATTGGATTATTTTATTTACTATTTTTTCCTCTCTTTTCACTGTGACCTGTTCCTGCTCCTCTCTTGTTCCTGCCTTGAGCCCCGGCCGTCGGCCTGCAAGGGAAGCGCTGCGTTGCCTCTCCTTTCACAGGCGCACATCACGCTGACTAGAAGCGAGCGAGCAAGCGAACGCAGCTAAGCCAAGGAACATACATTATTTAGTGAGGTCCATCTGTCCCAAGGAAGCTGCTCTTAACATTTATCTGTTTTATTATCTTCTAATTAATTACGTACCATCGGTCGTAAACAGGTTTTCACTGAGATGGATGTACCCAGTTAGCAAATTAGTAAGATCAGATAAGGGCTCCTGCAGTTGGTGGTTGGAAAGGCCTGTTCCGTTTGGGAATGATGCTCAGTTTTTGGCAGAGGCGGATGCCGGGTGCAGCTGGGTGCAGGACAGCCTGTGCAGCACCTCCTGATCTGCTCACAAACTCCCTGCCCCCCTCAGCGCCACTGAAAGTGATGTCCCATCACAGCCACCCTTAGAATCATAGAATCTTCAAGGTTGGAAGAGACCTCTAGGGTCATCAAGTCCAACTGTCAACCCAACACCACCACATCCACCAAACCATGTCCCAAAGTGCCATGTCTACATGCCCTTTGAACACCCCTAGGGACGGTGACTCCACCGCCTCCCTGGGCAGCCTGTTCCAATGCCCGACCACCCTTTCAGTGAAGAAATTTTTCCTAATATCCAATCTAAACCTCCCCTGAAGCAACTCGAGTCCATTTTCTCTTGTTCTATCACTTGCTGCTTGGGAGAAGAGACCAACACCCACCTCATCACAATCTCCTTTCAGGTAGCTGTAGAGAGCGATCAGGTCTCCCCTCAGCCTCCTCTTCTCCAGACTAAACACCCCCAGTTCCCTCAGCCGCTCCTCATCAGACTGGTGCTCCAGCCCCTTCACCAGCTTTGTTGCGCCCTCTGTGTGTGAATAATTTCCAGACTCGGGAGCACCAGCTTCCTCCAGACCTCACGCCGTCACCACTGCTCCCTTTTAGGGAACTGACCCCCAGAGCCCGTTGCCTTCCCTGTCCTTCCCCCATGTGCCCAGGATTCCCAGGAGGACCAAAGCCCCACATGCCACCCAGGCTCCAGATGTCTGTAAGAGTCAGGGTCTCCTTCCTTGCACTCATTTGGAAATCCCTAGGAGGAGTGTGAAGGGTTGCTGCACTTTGAGACTTCACATTGTTTGCTCAGGGTTTAGTTTGGGATAATTCCTCACTATTTCCACTCTAACAGAGCTATGAGGGTCCTGTGGTTCATGAGCATCACCCATACACCCATTAAAAGCACCATTATCACCATTACCCAGAGCTTCCCAATATATAGACCCAGACAAGCTGCTCCTGGCTGTGCCACGTGGTCCCCAAGCGTCACTACTTTATTGCACAAGCATTAAAGTGACTCTTCCTCCATCCAAACTTCCACACAGCTCTAAACTCGAGCAGCAGCTCTCCCCTAGTTCACAGGAGTCCCTACCCCCAGCACGGAGGGGCTCCCCGGCAGGAGGGGGCTCTTACAAACCCTTTCCAACCCAAACTTGCCCTGGGCGCGCAGGTTCCCTCCCCTCGCACCCACGTACTCACCAGCACCGCAAGGGCCATCCCCACCTCCACCGTTGCTGAGCGCAGCACTGAGGACTGGGGTGCCAGCAAGACCCCGCAGGTCCCTGGTGGAGACAAGGAAATGGAGCTTGGGCATGCCTTCTGCTCCCCTTCGTTGTCAGCTGGTGGCCCTTCACCTCCAAATCTTGCTGTCTTCAGTTTCCTCATGCCTCTGGTTTCCCTCCTTCGGGATATCCGAAAGCGATGGTGGGCACCAGCCACCGCAGCTCTGTCACCACCCTCTCGCCCATCTGGCGCGTCGTCTGCTCCGGCCAGCCACTGCCATCGTCCTTATCCGCACAGGCCGTGCTCAGCCTTGTCACCCGCGGTCCCTGCTGTGCTCACACACACGTTCGCTGTGCTGCACCCGTTACACGTCCCTGCCCAGAGCTGCCTCTGCGCCTCCCTGGGCTGCACGAGCAGCACTGGGTCAAAAGGGCTTTTCCTCTGATGAACGCAGCGCCTGCCACTCTGGCCCAGCACAGCGATGTCCCCACAAGGGTCCCACTGCCACCAGCTCCAGCCTCCCCATGCTCTGTGGGAGGGCTCTGCTCTGGCTGGGAAGCCCAGAGATGCCCACGATTAGTTAGATCAGCTTTAGCCATTAAGCTGCTGCTACTAATTAAACCCAGTTGTCCTTGCTAACAGCCAGGAGGAATCCCACATGGGTCGCTCCCAAAATCCCGCCAGGCCCTGGGGCTGTCCCCGGCTCCCAGCGTACATCCTGATCCACCAGTACATGGCACCAGGAGCATCCATCCCTGAGCTGGCGGGGAACGCACTGCAGGACAGCGACCAAGCCTGTCCCAGCCCCACTGACACGGCCACGAGCCCCAGGGCCCTCACCAGCAGAGAGCAAAACACAGTGGGAATCTTCCAAAGCATCGTGTGCTTTTAAAACATGCCATTTTAGGCAAGAGACAAGCACTGACAAATTTTCCGTTTTATTAAAAAAAATTCTAGCAGCAAAACCTGTAACAATTGGGAAAAAAAAAAAAGAAGGAAAAAAACCAAAACAAAAACCAAAGAAAAAAGACCAAACCCCCAAGAGAACGTGACACAGAGAGATGGAGACAGAGGTGGAGAGAGACAGGCTTGGGCTTTTCTCCACCGCTCACTCAAGTTCCTTATAGCGGGCAAACATGACCCTCCTCACGGCGTCACGGTAGGTCTCGTTGGACTGCCTCTTGCTGGGCTTCCCCGGGGCCCCCAGGCCAGGGCCCTTCTTCCGATTTTCCACCTGCAGACAGACACGGCTTGTGTTAGTGATTTCACCTCTTCGCCAGCTGCCCTCACGTCTTTATAGACAGCGCTTCCCCCGGGCTGCTTCGGGACAGCCGCCCGCTCCCTTCGCGGATCCAGGAGAGGGGGAACAGCAAGCGCACTGCGCTCCTCCAAAAGCTGTTCGGGAGAAACTATCGGCCCTTTGCGGGCAACAAAAACACTGCCAGGAAACGCGTGGCGAGAACCAAACCCCAGGGATGGGCTGCGGAGACCGACACCGGCATCCGGCAGGGTGGGAGCGGGCAGCCGGAACAGGCAGCGCTGGCAGACGAGAGGCAGCCGCGAGCGAGCGACGATTGAAACGGAGCAAAGGCAAGTGCCAGCAAGAGAGCTGGGCTCCCGGGGAGCCGTTTGCAGTTAGCCTGCATTTGCACAAGCTCAGCTGTTCTCTCCTCTAATAGAGTTCCCATGGGCTCTGGCAGCTCACTTTGAATTTCAACCAGTTTTTAACAACTGGCTGTTGCAGCCAGTGTCTGAATTATTCAGTACTACCTGCCTGGAGTTAGCCCGGGAGAGCAGGCCCAAGGCGGAGAGTTTCTCTTTGCTTTTAAGTCCGACTTACCTGAATATCAGTGATGTGATCGATTAGGCTTTGATCAAAGTCCTACAGGGCTGAGGTGGGCACGTGGCTTTGCCCAGTGTGACTCAGAAGTGGGAAGAAAGCACATCTCTAGGGCTCTTTTGGGAGGCCTTTATAGGAATTGTAGGAGGGCTGTGCTTTGCAATCGGCTCCCCATCCGGTCCAGGGAGCCCTGATCAGAGGTCAGACCTCCCCGAGTGCTCCGCTGGAGCTGGCTCTTCGACAAAGCCCGTTTTATGGCCACAGGAAACTCTCCATGAGGGCTGAGCAACAGCTGGGTTGGTTCCTGCTGTCTGCACCGAAGAGGGAATCTTGCCTCGTGTGTGTGGGCTCAAGCAAACACACGTCATGAAGCCTCAAATATTTGCCTTTAATGATCTACTCGACTGCAAGTTGAATGTCGCAACACGAGCTGCGCTGCAAAGTCACCCGTCCCTCGGCGAAGCACTGATACCACGGCAGCCAGGAGACAGACGGCAGCCGCGCAGGCATGGTGCTGCTCACGTGCCCCTGAGCCAAGGGAGAGCAGCCCCTGCCCCAGGCCGCTTGCCAGACAAACCCTCTCCAGCAAATTAAGGTCCACTGAGAGACCAGCCTGTCCCAGAGGGCAGGATCTACCCAGCCCTGCTCATCCCTGAAGCCCTCTGCTGATGGGGACGCTGCTCCTCATCAGAGGACGTACTGTGGCACTCCCTTCCCAGGTCCAGAGCGGCAGCGAGGGCCTCGCAAGCCGAGCTGGCATGTATCGCCGCGTGCCCTGGGGCTCTGGCTGCCTCCGCACCTCCCGGGGGCAGGCCCCCGCTTTCCCGTGGCTGGTGTGGCTGCAGAGCACTGAGCTGGTGACCCGCTCAAAGCCCAGCCTGGCTTTGGGCAGGTATTCCTCGGATGCTCACACCCTCCCTGCTCACTGTTACGCTGTTCTCAACCCCTCCAGATCCACATAAACTCTAACCTTCTTCCACTGCCAACATACTCGCAGCCCCTCCCAGCCTGCAAAGTTAATTAGCGCTCATATATATTATTCCATCAAGTGGGGGCCGAGACTTGCAGCCTGACTTGTTCCAGCCGGGAACTCCCTCCAGCTGCTGTGGGAGACGTTGCTGGCTGCAGGACAGTGATGTGCTTCGACAGGAAGCGCAGACTCACCTCCACTGGTGATGCTGTGCCCTGCTGGTTGTGGCCGAAGCCCTTCTTCCACCCCGTGGACTGCAACATTCGGTTCCCTTTGTTGTTACTATCGATCCTTGGGTCGTAGTCGCTGCAAAATCAATTGTCCAGTTTTGCAATGCTTTGAACACATGCCAGGGACTTTTTAGCTCTACTAACAGCACCTTCATTGACATTCCGACCTCTCCTGAGGGATACCCAAGTTGCTTGCGAGAAGCACACTGCCCAAGGAAGTAACACGGTGGATTCTGCGGGCAGGGCTCGGACACCTTTGACCACATAATTTCTTGTCCCACCTCAGGGAAAAACACACCAGGGCACAGGAAATGAGCTCAGGCTCCAAAATATTTATGGTACAAGCAAGCCACGAGTGTTCCATGTTTGCACTTCTTAATCTGAATTTTAGCAGTAGCAAGAAAGTGAAGTCTAAGCCCTGCTGCTCTGGTAGATCTTTCTTTTCTCCCAGTGCTGTGGTCATTCAGCTCAACAGACGCAGTGTTGATTCAGACACCCTTTCTCCCACCTGGCCATCACTCATCCAAGACAATTAACCAAACCCCATAGTTTTGAAAACCACTCAGCACAAAAATAGCTTCCTTCAGGCAAGTTCTCCTTTCTGGCTGCTGCTGACACTGCACACAAACTGCTTTAGTTTATTCACAGCTATTCCAGGAAAACAGAGGGAAGAGAACATGAGGATTTCTAAACTGTAAGGCATGGAGGAAAGGTCTCCTCCTGAGGTGCTGTACCAGAAGGGAACAGCCATGGAACCAGTTTTGTCTCCAACACATGCCTAGCAGTTCCCCAGCCCACTGGAACACGCGAGCTCACAGCAGACAGGCCTTTTGAGAGCTCCGCACAGCACGCACTTTCTTCCTCCACCTACTCTGAGTGAGATGGATACAGCTCCTCGCGTTCCTCTGAGTCAGTGGAACAGATGAAACACAGCTTTGCTCTTTCTTTCAATGGCGAGATGCCAGTGGGATGGGAACGGGCTGCGTTCTGCTCCCTGCACCTGGCCAGGCACACTCAAAACCCGACATCTCAACCCTCCAGCACCACGCAGCTTGTCTCTGCTTCCCCCTAAACCCTCGCTTCCACCCCTGCGCTACACAACCCCGGCCCTCTCCCGTCCTCTCTGAGAAGCCCTGTCGCACAACAGGCTCAACGCTTTGGGGAACTCTGCCCACAGGAACCACAGCCCGCCTGGCTGCTACTCTTGCAGGCCTACCCCACCGGGCGATTCCTGGCCTCGGTGTGCCATCCCAGCACTAGCAGCCCCAAAGAAATCTAACCCAGAGCAGCCGTTACCTCTCTGTGTCCCGATCGTATCTGAGTCGTTTCGTCTCTGGTGAATCCATCTGCTGGAACTTCTCTCTCCGGTCATTTCCTTTGTCTTTGTATCTCCCCTTCATATCAGAAAGAATAAAGTAAGTACAGGGGCTACGAAGGATTCAACACTGCAGAGGAGACTGCTCTGCAGCCAGGTCTCACCTCATCCTCAGCTGGCTGGAAATCTGTCCTGGGAACCCACAAACCCCAGGTAGTTCTAGGACCCACAACCCACTTACTCTGTCCTGATGGCATCTGTTGGGCTGACCTGTGGTTGCACCCTTCCAGCAGCTCTGCTACCTTCTGAACACTGGACAGTTACAGCTCCCCCATTCCTGGCCAGGCAGCAGCAACCCACACACTGCATCAATTTTAGGTGGAAATCCAGGTCCCACTTAGCCCAGAGCCCAACACTGGCTTGCAGGACAACAAAACCACACTCAGACCCCTCCACGAGGAGGGAGACCTGCTCTTAGAAGCCACAGGTCCAAAGGCGGTGTCCCCACGGTTCAGCCTAAGACTCTTTGGGAGGTATTTGATGCCCAGGCTGCAGATATGGGTGGGTAAGCGGAGGGTCTGCCTAGGACCAATATTCCTCTAGCGCAGCACCACAAAGAGAAGTCTGCCCGCCACCGCAGACCCACCTCACGCTCCCTCTTCTCCAAATATGCCAGTTCCTGCTCGGATCGTTTGATCTTCATATGTATCTCCAAGTTTTGCTGGAAGGAGGAAAACAGAAGCCAGTATCAGCACAGGATACAAGCTGTCGGGGTCATTTGCTCCACCCGTAAGGAGTATAGGTAAAGCAACATGCTCTTGTGCCAGCATTATACCACGTGCAACAGCTTCTCTTCCAGCCCCACAGAGGCCAGGAGCCCTTCCACTCAACAGCAAGGAAGGCAACCAGTCCTATTTTAACCCGCACGTGGTTTGGCCCTCCTAGAAGCAAGAGCTCAAAGGCAGCGCAGAAGATGGGGAGGCATGTGCTAAGTTCTCACTGCTATCACACACTTGCGTGTGCCAGCACCCCACTCTCCCCAAGCCTGAGCTATCTCACTGTGGCTTAGAAAGTCACACCTTGATGTTACAGCACTCCGAGGCAGGAACAAGCAGCTCACACAATGCTTTGAACAGTGCTTTGATGGGAACTTTGCCTGCTACCGTGTCAAACTCAGCACAGCTCTTCCCACCCAACCATCGCGTTTTTCCCTGCAGATCACAAAGCTGTTGAGTCAAAGGCAGCTTGCGGGACACGTGCAGCCCCCCCAGCCACCAGCTCCCCCGTACCTTGTGCAGGTTGGAAAGCTGCTGGTGCTTGATGAGCACTTCCTTGTTGGGAAACTGCCTTCTGCACAGCAAGCAGGCCAGTTTGTTCCAGTCGGTCAGCTTGTCGTCACTGGCCTTGGCCTTCCTCGGCTGCTCCTCGCGTTGTGCCGGTGGGTGGGGAGGTGGCAGCCACTGCGCCTGTGACTGCTCCTCTTCTTCCTCCTCCTCTTCATTGTCGCTGTCTCCTCCGTACTCTCCCAGAAGTCCTATCAGAGGGTTCACCACCTTGGGCTGAGGGAACAGGCAGAGAAGTGTGACAATTTGTAGCGTCAAGCCTGCCCTGCCACGCGGGGCTCTGCTTCCCCAACCAACCTCCCCATGACTCCTGTCTCTGTTCCAGCCCAAGAGCTAGAGCGCAGCATTCCAGCAGCACGGGCAGGGAACGGGAAGAAGCTGTCTGGCCAGGATTTAAACACCACAGAGTAGAAGCCCTTCTGCTCTCTGGACAAGCTGTGCTTTGGTGCCACACCTCGAAGCTCAAGAAGCTGACTGAAACAGAGGCGACTTGGCAGGGAGCTGCTGTCAGTAACTCCCTCCAGCAATGGCGATCAGCACTGGCCTTGCTCAGTCTGGAAGCAGCTAGAAGAGTTTTCTGCCTGAGGACTGCTTGAGTGAGGAGACCCTGCTTAACTGCAGGTATTGAATTTCCCCACGCTAAAAGCCCACAAACAAGCTTGGGGTTATAGAATGGTGAAGGCAGTTTGTTCTATCTCCAATGCTTCCTCCTCTGGCATGAGAAGTTGGCACCTCTGCCATCCCAGGTCACAGCTGGGCTTTGGTGAGCCTCTCCAGTCCTCTACCCAGGCTCAAACAAGGCAAAACCCAGTCCTATGAAACCACTCACCGGGGCTGCACTCTCGTCCTTCTTCACAGAGGGAGGTAATGGTTTTTTAAAGACGTCTTCTGCAGAAAACTTCTCCTCTCCAGTCTCATTCTGAAACAACCAAGATGAGGCGTTAAGACCACCATAGCATGGACTTGGTGCAGACACAACAGCTAAGCACCCGTTTAAACAGGCCTCCCAGGAAACCAGGCAGCTGGCAGGAATGAGATGGTGTTTTTGGTGGGAGACATTCCCATTCTGGGGCATTCATGGCTCTCCTGGAGCTGCACCTCTGGTTTCAGGGACAGCTGCAGCAGCTCACCGGTGCTGTCTCAGCCTGCTCCACTCTCCCTCTCTGTTGGACTGTGACACTGACAGCGGCCCCAGCTGTGTGTCAGAACAGTGAGAGAGCTGAGACAGGGCCAGGTCACACTTGGACACCTGTGTGTGTGCACAGAGGACATGGAGACCAGGTACAGAGCCACCCCCACAGCCAGCCGGCGTGGCAGCAGAGAAACCCACCACTCCAGGAGGGTTACAGTCCTGCTCGCCTGTGAGAGATGAGACAAAGCACAAGCACGATAGGTGGGGAGGGGAAAGGATGGTTTCTCTCTGCTGTGTCTGCGGCACAATATATGGCCAGCTTGGTGGTGTTTTCAGGATCTTCCTTACACTGAACAGAGAACACCAGAGACTGCAGTCACTCAGCATCCCAGCAGAACAAGCCTGCAATGCTCACTTGTACGTTCAGCAGCACAGAGAGTAGGCTGGGGTGAACCCTACACACTTTAAGGTGAATTGGTCTGAAGCCCCAGACGTGCTCTAGTTTAGCAGCTCGTTACCTACTCATACTTGATTGGGGAAGACAACTGCTATGCAACACCTTACCTGGCCTGCACTCTCGTCCTTTTTCACAGAGGGAGGCAACGGCTTTTTGAAGACATCTTCTGCAAAAAACCTCTCCTCTCCAGGCTCATTCTGAAAAACCCAGGACTGGGCATTAGGCCAGCAGCAGCACAAGGGTCAGAGAACGCACAGAGCAGCCAGGAAGCCACTTCTGAGCATCCATGGATACCAGGCAGCCAGGAAAAACGATGGGAGGATTCTTACTGGAGATGCTTTCACTCTCCATTCAGACAAGTTTCTTCTAGATCAGTGCCCTTGAAAATGGGCATCCTCCACACCAGATGAGACTCCTTGGCTGACTGGTACCAACCTCAAGGACAATGACACTCCCCAGGTCACAGCTGCCCAGGGCTGGTCATGTCTCAGAGCATACCGAGACCAACAGGCAAGGAGGAAAACAAAGTTCCTGCATTTATTGCTCAATCACTTCTACCAACTCTTCTGGCAATCCTCAGGCCCGGTCAGTATCACAGAACTGTGGTGGAAGATCCTCCTCCGGGTACTCGTGCTCAAACCTCACTTTGGGCAGCTACTCCCAGCCAGCAGCTTCCCACGCTGGCGGGACAGCATTTGCTCACAGGGAGGAGCACTGGAGGGCACTGCCCCAGCACTGGGGCTGCACTCTGGGAGGGATGTACAGCATGTCTGCCACAGGCTTCTATCTGCATTCCATCTCAGTTCACCTTTGCAGCCCATCTGCACTGCCTGCCTCATCTTCCTGCCTGTCTGTGATGTCTGGAGGGGGCAGGAACTGCGGTCAGGGGAGAGCTGAGTCTCTCATGACTTGGTATGTTTAAACATCTCTGCTATGTTTCTGTTGGCTCAGTTACCATAGCTGGGTGCCTTCATCACTGAGTGAAATGTGCCTCAGTTACCTGGATGTTTCTGAACCCTTTACCGTAAAAAAAGGGACGAGAGGTCCTAACTTAATGTCACGAGAGAAGAACTTGAGAAACTTGCTCACACCTGGCCAGACAGCCACCACGTTCCCGGCCTGCTGGTGACCCCTTGTATTTCACCATTTCCTCTCACTGTCCCTGCCTTCTTGAATCCTCCACAAGTTACTCTCTCCGTTCTAACCTCTCCTAACTCAGCCTCCTGGCCTCAAATCTCTGGCCGTTCTGATACCTGGAGGGATTTACTTACCTCAGCAGAAGTATTTTTCCCTTTCTCCTTTTTGTCCCTGTTGTCCCTGCTGTGTGGTTCCTTCCTCTCATTCGTCCGTTCTTGGCTTCCATGCCGCCGCCTTCTGCTCTCTGTAGGTGACGAGCAGGCATCTCGGTCTATCGTGACTTCTCTCTGAAAGAGGCGTTTGGAACAGACTTAGCCAAACCCCTGTAATCTTCTTATTTGGCTTATCATCCTTATTGGGCTGGGGAGACCAGCACGGTACGAAGGCACTGCAGAGCCTCAGACAGCTGATGGTAAAGACTTCCGAACTTTGCTGGGGCAGAAGACCACAGCCAGATGATGAGAGCTCTACCCTACCCACCCAGAACATCTCCAGTATCATGAAAACAAGATGACAGTCCCAGAGAACCTCTGCTGATGGCTCTTTTTTGGTATCCTTGTAAATATTACTGGCTGGGGTCAGGGAGCAAAGAGACCACAGATGAAAACAGAGCGCTCTGCTGTCCATCTTTTAATACAGCGAGTCACATACGTCTTCAGTAAAATCTAGCAAGGATGCTCTTCCCATAAGTCTGCTCAACGAAGAGGAGATTGAAACCCCTCCAAAGGTGGGACTTCAGAGGCCAAAGGGGCAGCTACAGTGCCTGGTTCAACCTGCAGCTAATGGGCTCCTAGTCTCTCATTCAGGTGGTATTTTGGAACACGCATCCCTTTCATACAGGTCAGAGGACTGAGTGAGAGAAACAAGGCCACCTCTGTACTGTACTACGCTAGCCTGTCTTCAGGCTCCAGCTGCAAAACCTCTCCAGAGAAGGGCAGTTTGTAAGAACAGACTACATGTAAAGCTTCCTTCCCACACACTCACCTGGGTCCTGGGGTCATAGTATGTCCCAGCTATGGGATCGTAGTAATTCCCAGTTTCAGGATCATAAATGTATGTGGACACATCTGATGGAGCTGAACAGAGACACAAGAGTTAACATCAGGATCTTCCAAAGGCAGAACTTGCCTTTTGTGACAAAATCATAAGCAAATATTACACTGGTGAAAGGATCAAGACTGGAAAAGAAGAATTCTTCTCTTCTGGCAAGAGAGGTATGAGTATCCTCACATCACTCGACCTACATCTTCTTTTCTTTAACGACTAAGAAGGGAGATAGGTTTTCACAATTCTTCTGGTTTAGGACTCTGGCAAAAATTCCACATCAAAACACACCTACAGGGGCTGTGCTGAGATCACAAGATACGAAATTCAGTAATTTCCCTAAGAATGGGGTGATGAGTACCAGGCTCTGTGTCCACCCACCCCTGTGAACAAGGAAGATCTGTGCTCTTACAAACAGTCTCCTGTTTAAAGCGATGACGCTCCCCATATCCCTTCCTGCCGTGGGTGTATGAAAGCTCCTGACAGGAGAGAGGAGAAAACTGTTTCTATAGGAAAAGCCAAAGGCCTTAAGGGTAGGCCCGTGATGTGAGAAATGTTTCTCATTTCCAAAGAGTTATTAGTCAAGAGCTCAGTGATACTACATACAAGTTAGTAAAACAATCAGGAGTTTTCTTCCAGCTACTGGCACTTCTGTGTCATGCGTATTTTCTTCCATCTCATCTAGTAACTGCCAGGCTGATTTTATCCCGCCAGTTTACCACAATGAGGAGAAGGACACAGCAACTCTCCTTTATCTGCATGTAGTTTTGCACAGTAAGAGCAGAGAGGAACACATCATCAGACAGGAAAATGTGACTAAACAAAGTTGGCAAAGGAACTCAGAAGTGGGTGTAGCAAACAAACCTACTCTAAGCCTTTAAAAATATTTTGGGGCTGATTTCTAGATGTCAGTGCCCTTTTAAGGAAGAGAAGTCTCCACAGTAGGAGTGAGGCCGAGCTTAACTTACACTGTGCTCTGGTGCGTCTCTGTGATTCGCCGCCTCTCCTGTCTCTCATGCCCCTTCTGCCCTGGAGTAAATGAACAACACAAACAGATCAGAAACTCCTTGACAAACATCATATTGCTTCTCCTCCCTCTCACAGGCCCAAAGTTCAGGAAAATAGCTCATTTAGCTACCCTAAATAGAGCACAAGCAGACACAGCTTTTCATCTACAGAGCAACGGACAGTGTTTGCAAGGCACAAGACTTCTGTAGCTTCCCTGAACCTTTCAATGAGGTGCTCATGGCAATCCAGCCCATTCAGCACGGGAAGAGCCCTGCAGCCCAGCCACGAGCATGAGAGAAGAGACATTCACGCTGGGAACTGAGATCAGTCAGCAGTTAAGTCACCCTGTAAAAGCATGGTATAGAGCAATGCAGCCAGAACTCCCTCAAGCAGCACTTGCGCTCCTGCGCACGTTACGAACGCCGTGCTAGGGGCACAGCAGCCCTCAAGAGCAAACTGGTGCATTCGTGTCCCATCTTCAAACATGTCAAACTTCCAGCAGCCCAAAGGGAAAAAGCCAAAGCCTGGCCTATCACCCCCGGCGCTCCCTCCCTTTCCAGCTACCTGCGGGGAAGCTGTGCAGACCTACCGGGCCATAGTAGGAATTGTCACCGTGCTCCCCATAGTCATTCCTGTTGAGACAAAGGTTGCAGTTAATGCCAACCTGGCTTTACGCTAACCTCAGCATACTCAAAATGACCAGCAGGACCAATAAAGGCAGAAAGACCATCTTCGCTGGCCACGTGTTGGATTGTGCCATCCCAGGAGACAGACTTTGCAGATCACTATCTCCACAAGAGTTATGCCCACACTCTCTGTGGTGGCCACGAAGATGAATCTCACCAACTGCTTTTTAAAAAGCCGAACCCATTAACTCCCTCACAATGGAATTTGATGGCTGGACAACAAGAGGCCATGCAGTATGATGATTAATCCCGTAATGCTCAATCACTGAAGCTTCTTCTACCTCCAATATCTTCAGCTCTCCAACATATTTGTAGGTTGTGGGAATATCTGTGCTAATTCACGTGCCACCCTTTAAGCACCCGGTCTGACAACACAGCTCTTGTCTCGCAGCACATCACACAAAGGACAACTCTGCTGCCTCATCTGTCTGTACCTTCTCCTCCCCGTAGCAAGATTCACTTCCACTGTACGTCCATCAATGCAGATGGGGGGATCCAGATTCTGCAGTATCTTTAACAACCTCAGGGCCTCCTGTAAAAGGAAAGGAGAATTCTACATCCATGAGAAGGAAACATAAGGCCGTTTCCCAAAACCAGCCTGCCTGAGAGGAAGGCTCTCTGCTTACACGATGCCCACAGCAGGACAGGAAGCACAACGCTTCTGTATATTCAGGGTGCCTAGAGAAGCTGTGGCTGCCCCTGGATCCCTGAAGTGCCCAAGGCCAGGCTGGATGGGGCTTTGGGCACCCTGGGCTGGTAGGGGGTGTCCCTGCCCATGGCAGGGGGTTGGAACTAGATGGGCTTTGAGGTCCCTTCCAACCCAAACCTTTCTATGATTCTATAAATATCCATTAAAGGTATTTAGGATGCAACAAAAATGATCAATACGTTGTTAGGCACCCTGCTTGTCCTATGACCATTCTCAGCAGCCAGTCGGAGACTACATTCTCCTAGGGCCACTAAACAATGCAGCATGGTGGCTGCTGTTGTCCCAGAGAGTTTTGGTGAACACCCTCAGGACCAATGCCAAAGCAGAGCTATGGGGTCTGGGAGTCATCCAGAACCAGAAAATGAGAATCCTCCAACATGGGACTGCCCGTTAATTAAGGTTCTTGCCCTCTGCAGACAAAAACCATTGAATTCAAGTTCTCTGCAAACAAAATAGCTGGGCAAGAGGTGTTCATGTTTAGGAGGGTCTACAAAGAAACGTACTGAGGTAAGAAACTTGGCATCACACCTTGTGACAACAGACAATCTTTGGCTCCTAAAGGCAAAGAACAACAGCTGTATCAGATATTCCCTGTATCTAGCCAAACAAGCAGCAGAAAGGTCTCACTCCAGGACAGCAGCCCCACAAGTATAGTTATTTCTTGTATTTCTGTGGTTTCTCTACTTCTACAGACTATAGATGCCAACAGGGGGAGCACGTGAAAGCCGGAAACTACTTACAGCATGGGAATCCAGTTCGATGAAGCCATAGGTCTGCCCCATCCGGCCAGCCTTATTTTTCATGATGCGCACGCTGGATGTGGAGAGACGCACGTATGGGGCCAGGAGCCCCACAATCACCTCTGGTGGGGTGAATCGAGTAATACGCTTCAGCATAATTGCTGTGAGGGAGGTGGCCAGGAAAGAAAAAGTAGTTAAAAAAAATATATATAATTCAGATTTAAGTTTATTGTGACAGCACAGGTAAAACTAAACCCACTCAAAGCAACAGCATGTCTTCTTGTAGGACAGAAGCCATTGCTTTTTTCCCCTCTCCATTTTGCAAGATGCTCAGAGTTCCGCCTCCAGTTGCTAACCTTTCCTTCCCAGAAAACAGAGCAGAAAGTAGGCCTCTTCTCAGAGGAGCTCCGCCCTAGGTAACTTCTGCCCAAAGGGTCTTCTGCTGCTGTGCTAAGTTCACTGCACCATCCTGAAGCCAGCTTGCCCTGGATTAATTTTCCTAAAGGCAACTCGCCAGCACCTTTGGGGCTGGACAGCACACCATTACTCAAGGCCATGGAGATGCACAACATGGAAACAGCCTCCAGAGGTTTTAGTGAAATGCTGCCCTTTCTGCAGACAGCCTCATGAAGTGCAAGCAAGACGAATCCAAAATCGGGCCCTGTGCTACTCACTTCTGCTTCCTCCACCATCCTGTGGCGTGGCTTCCTCTGCTTCTCTCTGAGAAGGCAGCTCCTGGTGCCGGTCCATGTCCCTTCTCTTCTCCTGTGAGGGCCGCCGCTCTCTCCCTTCATCTCTCTTCCTTGGCTCCTGCTCCTGAGGCTGACACTCCTGCTGTGGAGCAGGAACCGAGGGCTGGAGAGGCTGCTTTGGAGATCCTGGTTGTCCTGATAACTCTTGCTCAGGTTTTTCAAGCTTTGTCTCTGCTATTAGACAGGAGAAATGGGCTGGTTCCACATACAATGTCCCAGCACATATTTTTCTTCTGCTATTTTCTGGCCCCTGCAGCACCACCTCTTCTGCCCTTTTCACCTTCCATGTCTTAACAGTCTACAGACACAAGGTGTGTAAAGGACAAGCTAGGTACTGCTCATCCTTCCACTGCAGTGTTTCACGCTGGTCTCCTTTACCTGACCTCTCCTGCCAGAGACAAGAGCCTTTCTGGCCTCCTTTTAGGCTTGGCTCTTGCCTGGGCAAAACGAATCAGGGATGCATTTGAATATGCTTCTCCCATGTCCAGGACAACCTACATGGCAGTGATATCCTTACTACGCCTGATGTATTCTTGACCACACACAGCTATCTCTATGCTAGGGGAAAACCGGGTTCAGACCCCGGTGATCACCCCATGAAATGCATCATAATACAATCACTGACTTTATCAGGAGCCAACTTACCACAGATGAGGCAAATATTATGTGGAAACACCCTGCCCCCCAGCCTAGCTATGCAATACAGAGAAGATAAATCCCATCAAATTTCTGTGCCTGAAGTCCTCTGAAGCATCTGGCTTCCCTTCAAGAGAGATCCCTACCCGACCTTCTGAAGCTGCCATAAAGGGAAGCCCAAAGCTGTGGGGCTGCAAAGCCAGACACCACCAGCCCTGCCTCTGCTGCTGAAACCTCTTCTCACAACAAGAAAGAAACGTCAGTGCGAGACTTGGCACAGCAAAGCTTCATGTTTTTGTGTTCCCCAGAGCACCTGCATGCTCTCGTCCTGTTTGGGAGCGGGCAGCACGGCAGAACAGCGGACCGTTTTGCACGTGAATGTTGGGAAAGCTGCATGCTGACTTGCTTGGCTGTCAGCACAGCTCATGTTGGACAGGCCTGTACTAATTTGTCCACAGTTTGCAGCGTGCAGAGTTTTGGCTGCACTTCATGAGCAGAACCTCATGTAAAATTTGCATGTGAAACCAGTCTGCACATGCAGCTGTGACAACTGTCCATGCAAATCACACAGACATGAGCACAAGCCCAGAGATGGAGAGAGCAATTCTCTTACGGAATTCTTGCTCAGCTGATCCATCCTCTCCCTCAGAACCACCTCTGGACTCTGGACCCGCTCTGCTCCCTGTAAGAGAGGCATATTAAAATCCATCTCAAGACCACCAGTCACAAAGCACACAAGAACTCATGCAAAGCTGCAGTAACACCCATATATGCCTAGAGAGTTGTTTCGTTTCACCCAGCAATTACAGGACAGCCATAGAGAGGTTACCTTAATGCACACGTTCTCACCATCAACAAAACCCGGTCAGTAAGAAGCGTGCACCGCAACCTGCCTTCACGGCATCTTAAAGGCTCTGTTTAATTTGCTCCTCCGCAGTTTTATTACAATCCACTGCTGCGTCGGGCCAGCTACGCGCATTTTGCCCCTGTAACACTGATGAAGGAGCCACAGCGCAAGGGAAGCGCAACCGTGGGGACAGACCCCATAAATAGAGAGTTCTGCATCAGCAGTTATTTTAACGCTCTTCTGCCTGGGGTATGCAGGTAAGAAATGCAAAATGTAAGTCTGCTCAAAGATACAGAGTCAAAGCTTACAGAGTGCCTGGAATACTGCTCGTCCCAAAGAAATCAGTTCCTCAAGGGAACATGTTTTGGTTCTCATAGCCTCCCACCCAAAAAAAGCAAAGGTGTGGCGAGGTGAGGAGAAGCTCCTGGAGAAGCAGAACTTCTCTCCATGCACTTCTTACAGTCCGTAAGACGAGTTCAGCAACTCCAAGTCCTGGGTTCACCTCTAATCTGAGAGACTCAAAAAAGTATCACTAAAAATATGTACCTACATCTCCCAGGGAAGGTGGGCTGAGGGGAAGCCATCTCACCTACGGCCAGCAGTACTAGCTCACAGCCCTAGAGGATGCCCAAGCTGTAACTCCGTGGATGAAGGGATGATGCCAAAGCAATAGGAAGGGAAGGCCTGGGGCAGTAAGACACCTCTCCACCAAGCCTCACAAGACCAGAGAACAGCTACGTGCAACATCTTTCGCATGGATAGGGAAATGGGTCGCAATGAAGCACAATTAATAATTCTCCTACACAGCACTCAGCTAGTCCACCAAGAGGGAAGCCACAGGGAAGTCAGAAGAGAAACTTACTTGTCAGGGCAGACGAAACTTTTAACTGACCAAACACATGGGGACCAGATATACTCACCATCTCTTGGGAGCTTGCAATAGGAGCAGGAAGATCTGTAGCCCACAGTACACACCTTACACTGCAATGGAAGATGGACAGCATGAGGAAGTCATGTTCTGAAGGTAGCGGCTACAACCTACTCCAGAAGGTCAGACTCTGCAGGGCTTTCAGACAGTAAGTAACGGCCGCAGGAAAGTTATGGTGAGAGCTTGAGAGACAGGATGGGTAATGGCAGCAGGAGCCTTGGCTGGAATGGAAGGGAAACGCTCACACGGCTCACAACTAGGATTGCCTTGGAAACAGGACTTTCACACAACTTCTGAGCAGAGATTTGTTCACACTATGGAGGTACTTCACTAGTCTTTGAGATAGGAGCCTTGCCCCTCTCAGGTGATGCTGGACCAAAAAGCTCCATGCTAGGCACCATCCTGCTTGGCACCTGGTTGTTCGAAAGGATCCAAAGGAGATTAGAGAATACAAGTCACCTTTGTATTCTCCAGTCTCAACTCACTCCTAGAGCAGTGACAAAGTCCTTATCTGAGCTAAACTGATACTGATGTAATTAGAATTACATAGATACTAATGTAATTCACTGCACAGGGCGAGTCGACGTGGCAAGGGCCAAGTGCACGGTCCTCACAGCTCTCTCCAAACACAGCATTCCTAATTTCCGCTTCAAGAGCTTTGTAATGCATCACTTCTCTCTCATATATATTTTTTTTTCTCTAACTAAAGCCCTGCAAATGCTCTGGGGCACGAGAAAGCTCTTTCAGGCCATGCTTACGCACCGCAACAGTAGGGACATACGCTCCAGCTAGTTCTCACTGCTCTGAGAGCTGTTGTGAAACCACTGCCTGAAACTGCTGTCTCTGCTTGAGCGCTGGGGTGTTGCAAGCACAGATGGGACACTGAGCCACGGCCCTGCTGGAAACTGGCATGCATCCAACTAGCCTGGATGAGGGTCTTTGTAGCCCACTGTGGTCAAGGTGGGAGTCTGACCAGAACCAATCCCTTCCCACCCTGCTGCAACCTCTTGGTCTGCAGTGAGTGGGAACGCAGGCAACAACCCTGCCCTTTGCTCTAGCACTCCTCCCCAGGCTGCTGCAGCTGGGAGTTCTGGGAGAACTGTGGGGAGGGCATGGGAACAAAACCCACCCTCGGGTAACTGTGCCTCCCCAGAAATGGGCCGCTTCCAGTCGGCACTAATTGTTGCCCGGACTTGGACTTATTTCCGTCCTTCCTTCCTGCTGCACTTACTACACTCAAATCTACATCAAAGGTTCCTGTGTGAGGCAGAGGGGTGGGGTTTGCGCTGTTACCCTGGTGAAAGCTCTGGTTCCCTGGGCAGTGAAGACACTTGCGGTTACACACGTGAACCACAGCGAAAGTCTGTTCCATCCCAGCTGGCAGAATCACCGTCTTATTTTGGTTTTTAAGGAGAAAGGGTCCACACACTGTTTTCCCCATGCTCAAAGGGAACTACTGCATAGGGACAAAACTGCTCTGCTCACTTGCTACCTGCACCAAAGCAACATGCATGGGTGGTACCAAAACCAAGGCAGGGAAAACAACACAAGTTGAGAAGAGGCAAGAGCTTCAGGACAGGTATTACTCTCCAGGATCTTCAGTCACTGAGCAAATATCACACTCCTCTCTGCTGCCACTGCCACAAGAGCCAGCAGGGGAAGCACAACACAGCTCTCTGATCGCATACTTACGCGTTTGCAGCGCCAAAACTCTGGGCACGGAGTGTACTCAAGGGTCACTTCTTTGCCACCGATCGAAAGAGTTCCCTGTTGAGACAAGGGGGTAAATGACGACTGTGCCCAGCACACGCACATAACTCAGAGGCAAAGAAAGGGGTTAAAGCTCTGGTTCCTAAAGGTTTCGCAAGTGGAACAGGGTGAAAGGGGAGAAAGTCTCCCGGTTCAGTTAGCTGGAGCTTTGCCATGGAAGTGGAAGGGAAACTGCACCCTGCTCTAGCACGGGGCTACAAAGCTGCGTGTAAGCTGCAGAGGAACTAGGCAGAAGATGCTTTGCCAGCTCCCAGGAAGAGCAGAGTCAGAGTAACCAGAGCACAACAGGGAAAGTGCTTTGGACTTGCTTTTGTCCCCAAGCTGGAACGGGGCAGCTGGACAGCCTCCTTCACACCAGCCACCACCAGGCTGGCCTCAAGGCAGCTACTTGAGGAGGTACCCGGGGAAAAACTCCACCGAGGTGAGAGAATTTTCGTACTTGGGTTAGCGTTCATGTCACTCGTGAAACCCTGGCTTTCCTTCGGAGAAGTACGCCAACTCATGGCAAGGCCACTGGCTCCGCAGCCAGTGCTCAGTGGGGCTGGCCTCGAGCACCTCTCCGCAGCAGCAGAGGAACTCCACTGCCTACAAAGAGATGCTGCTTTCAGCTCCACATGTGACGCCTTGGAGAGATGTCAGGAGCACAACAAATCCACAAGCTTTGCTGAAATGCAGATGATTTAAAGGTGAAATGAAGTCATACATGCAGGTCCCCCAGCCCCTGCCCGGCGCAGTCCATAAGAGCAGTGAGCAGCAAGGATTCTTGGTGGTTATCTGCCGCAGACAACAGACACTCCCTGGGCATGCAGGATGTGGGCTGAGCCGCAAACACACAGAGCCACGAGACTTCTCATGTCATTGGAGGCACTGCCTGACCACACAGCCTGTATTTCCCAGTGCCACAATATGAGACTCAGTGACAATAACAAGACCGGGACTCAGGTCTCCCAAGTGCCAGGAGAGCAGTTGCTCTTCTGGCCCACTTCTGGATGGTACAGACAATGTCACAGAGCTGTGAAGGGCCCCAAGCTATTTCGGGGACCTCTGGCGAGTCAGAAGCTTCCCAGGTACTCTGACCCAGTAGCCTAGTCACACAAGACCCCCCAGAGCAAACCATGAACATGAGAAAACAAATTCTCAGAATTATTATTCAGAAGTCATGACACAGCTATACATAAATTGCTGTGCAGAATGCGAGGGAGATGCTGGGGAATATGTAAGGAGGAGGGAAGAGCTCATGGGAAGGAATCACTCAGCGGCAGTACAACAACAGTCCTTTAACCCTTACAAAAAAAACGCAGCAGAGAAAGTTGGAGTACCACCACCTCCCCTCTCGGCAGCCTGCTTTTTATGGACCAAGGCTGTCCTGTCCTACCAGGTCTACATGTGTTTTCCTTTCTGGTTTCCTTCCTGCCACCCAGCTGCTCAAGCACTGCTTTCCAGCATGGGTTTGCCTTTGCCTTACAGAAAGCTGAGCCGTTCTCAGACCTTGCTTAGGGCTGGCGTGTGCACCCACAGCACACTGCTGCAACCTCAGACGCAAGGAATCTCCTCGGGGTCTGTTCACAGAGTGGAGTATTGCCTACTTTACATGTCCAGGAGAAGGTCTGCACCTTCTTTAAGGCACGTGAGACAAGTGAGAAAGTCAAGGAAGTGAAAATCAAGGCTGTCCCATCGGGAGTGTTGGTCCCTCCGAGATGGAGATGTTCCCTCTCCCAGGCAGGACACCCATCACATCACACCACACACTGAAGAGACAGGTTGCGCCAGGAGAGCAGGCTAGAAACGCCAGTGTCTGCCTCAGGACCCACCGAGCACAGGCAGGGAGAGAAGGCAGGGTGCACATCCTCACGAGCAGAGCTGCAGCCACTTTGTCAGCCCAGGAAAGTCCTCGGACTTTCATCTCACCAGGCAGCTGCAGCCCTGCCTATGAGCTTGGGAAACAAGGACAACTACATTTGAGGACACTTCCTCTGGTAGAGCAAGGCATCATACAGCTTCATCCTTCTACCAGCCACTGAGGATAATACTTGCCAGAAAGCCTTAAGATTATTTTTGGGTTTATGGAAAATGGTTTTTAAGTGCATGTGGTGCTGGTCTCTACTGCAAATTCAGTTCCCGGAGACTGCAGAAAGTGTCACTTGCATAATTGCTCCCTAATTTCCTGAACACCCTGCTGATTGCCTGCTCACTTTTCCAACAAGCTCTCTCTTACTGATTTCTTCTTGATAAAGTAATTTTCAAGGTTGCAATCATCATTTAACGCACCAAAATGAGTCCTTCATTTAGGACACACATTGTCAGGATTCAGTGGCTTTAAATTCCTCCTTCCCCCATTTTGTAACTAGATTCCATCCCAAATATTTTCAGAACCTTTACTTCCTATAGTCCCTGTCACTGCTTATTGATCTATATCTTCCTCCTTTTCTCCGTAAAATGTTTCGGATAACACTCTGGTTTTCAGTTCACTACTTTCAATTGAGCAGATCTTTGTGAAATCACAAAATATTTTCTGAGAATTTCACAGAACAGTGGCTCAGGGGAAAAAAAAAAGGGAGGGGGGCGGGGATGCCAGATGCACTGTCTGGTACCCAGACAGTAACAGCTTCTTCCATATTCACGCGTTCTATCCTGGATCTCTCTCACTGACTCACCTGCACTACGCCTGTTAATTCTCCTTGTGGATTTTCAACATCCTGTGCTTCTGAGCAGCTTGGCCTTCTCTTTCTAATTCCATATGCTACAGAAATGTCTCTCTGGTCCTCCCAGTCAGGAACCTCCCCCTCCAAACTAGCAGTAAACACACAGTTGACTCACCAGTGAAGGGTTTAGAAGGCAGCACAGCTCTGCAGTACTAGAACACTGAGCTCTCAGCCATGGAAATGCCTAGATTTCCAAGGGCACAAGCAGATTGTGCTGTTTTTTTTCTGAATTGCCAAATGCATCCAAACAGAGCACCAGGACTTTACTGCTGGGAGCGATGCTTTATGCTCCAGTTCAGTATCTTTCAAACACAGCTATACATGGGTTTGGGGTTTTTTTTGCTGAGAGGCCTGTTGGAGATGCGATACTGGATTCTAGTCTAAGTGATACAATTCAGTACAAGCCATTTCAGCTAAAGCAGCTAAAAAATCTGCATCATCTGGAGTAACAGCTGATGGCCTAGCGTGTAAATATTAGTACACGGATCAACTGAGCAAGCCCATCACGAGGTTCTAGAGAGTGATGCCACGAAACCACAAAGCCTGTTTGCAGGAAGCACGCACAGCAAGTAGCAATGTCTCAAAGCTCTCCTCTGAGCGGGGACAAAACCCACAAGAACAGTTTACTTTAAAAGAGGGAAAGAAAAAGGGAAAATCCCTTAGTCAGTATCCACAGGTGATGACACAAGGCTTCAGAAACAAAACTCCGGTTTAACTAGAGCAGCACCCAAGCTCTTTGTCACCGAAGGCAGTTAAACCAGAAGCGTTAAAGGAATATCAGTAAGATCTAAGTGGTAAAGGTAAGTCTAACAGTAAGCAAAAAAGAAACAGACCACACTCCTAGCACACCTAATGCCCACTCATGGGGCTGGTTTTAACTCATCTCCAGCTTAACCTCTTTGCAATCCTACCACTTCAGCGAGGAAAGAACTCGCCCCCTGCTCCGAACAGGGCCCGGCTAACTCGCACGGGCAGGAGAAGCTGTGTGTGCTACTGAGACGTGCAGGCACCTGAGCACGGATCGCCTCGAGCGCGCTTCCCGGGGAAGCAACGCAGCTACGGAGAGGGCCAGGAGACAGGCCGCCACCGGTCAGGCACGGCACCGGCTGCCCACTTCAGCTGCTTATCTGTCAATTAGCATTTGCAGTTGGCATGCCGGTTATTTTTCATGCTTGTTGACAGCCTTCTAATGATGATGACTGTGGGTCGAGGAGGGAGGGAACTTGCCAAAAAAGTATCTCTGTGCTCTCCAAGACCGAGATGACAGAAGAATACAAATCACCAATGTCAAAGTTTTTGCTAACTGTTTCTCTCAAAAAAAATCAGAGCATCCAAGAGTGACCTAGAAAATGTGAAACGTGGAGAGCTTTCAAAGCACAGCACACTGCCTCAAATCAAGCCAGGCTTCTGCTTTAACTGAATTTGGCGAAACATTAAAACCTTCAGTAAAATCTCACTTCCGAGCCTCTTCACAGTGAGCTGACGCTCTCCAAGTATTCCACCCCACGGGTCATGCTTCAGCAGCTACCACAGGGGCTGCCAAACCACACAGAGGTAGGATGTAGCAACCAGCGCTGCTGTGGATGGATGTGGAGGAAGCTGGAGTGTGCTCCGGCCCTTCCAGGAGGATGGGAATCGCATGCCACCATCCCTTGTCACAAGAAAGGCCACAGGTACCTGACTCAGTGGAAGAGGAACTGTCAGTCTCAGCTTTACAGACCACACACCTGGAGCGGCGCAGGTCATTTCTGGAACAGAACCAAGGTTCAGCTCTAGAGACCCCAAATCCACAAGGATTAATAAGCTGCAGTATTTTCCTTGGCTATAACCAAGGAAGCACAGGAGATGCCTTCACCACAAGCAAACCACATTCAGATCTCCTCCATCGGCTGGCTGTGCACAAAACCAAACACCACTTCAGCTAATTGTTTCCTTACATTGTTCATAGTTTGATTAAATGGAAAATATCCGTGCCATGAACGGAAAGGTTCTGGTACTCTTCTCACTGAGTAACAACCAAGTCAGAAGACTGACATGGTCCCACGTGTTAAAAATGAACTGAAAATGTCATCTGCAAACAGATATAAAATTGCATACAAAGATTAGGACAAAAGATGCTTACGGGCAGCACAGCAAAGAAGTCACATTAAAATGCCGGAATTAACCTCAATTACATGACGTTAATTCAGTCCTCATGCATATTTGCTATAATTAGGATGGTTATTCAAAAAATGATACATCCATCATTTAAAAATTATTTAAACGGATTAATGACTAGTGTTTATTGCCTCGGGGAGGCTCAGACAGTACCCCAGGAGGTGGCCAGGGAATGCAGAGGGAGCCCATGGTCCCAGCAGCACTTTCAGAACACGGAGCTCTCGCCATCCCCACAATATTTTCCAGTCCCGGCCTCCAAACGCACCGGACGGCACGGCACAGGGAGACAAGGGGCTGACAGCAGAAGTCGGGTTATCTAATTGGAACCGCAAATCAGACTGCTTTCGGGTGCTTCCAGGATTTGAGTGTGGATTATAAATGCGAATTTAACAACCCCAGCCACAACACAATGTAAACGACTTAATCGCGTCCTGTGTCACTGGCACGGTTCTCACCTCTGTACAGAGGCTGGAGGGAAGCTGGCAGGGAGAGCACAAGGCTCTCTCCCTCGAGGTATTCCTCTTCAGATAAAGCAGGCAGACAGGGTCGAACACCAAAGGCCCCTCTAACCCACACATCCCCACCTGCCCGTGGGACTCAGGAGGCACCACCTTCCAGAGACGGAGCAGAGGGTCAAAACACCAAAACACCAGGGAGGATAAGAGACCAGCTGGATATATTTCAAAACAAGATCGGCTCAGTCACAGAAACTGGCTTCTCATCCCGTTTTTTCCATATGCTGAAGTTTTATCTCCGAGCTCCTTGGCAGCTGCTGTGCCAGGGACTCAACTCTGCAGAGCAACAGGCAGTACATCTGTGCACCTTTGACAAAAAGCAGATGAGAAAAGCTGTGAACCCACAAACCACAATCCATCTGTAATTAAACATTTAGAAAACAGAGGGTGGCATGGAGAGATGAAGAAACAAAAGCAATTCAGCCTGCAGGGTACTGCAGCAATCTACCATTCCCTACAAGCAAATTCCTATATAGTGAGACTTCCCCCCAAGGCTCTCAGCCCCCTTTCTCCAGCTCCCTAACCATGTGCAGCTCAGGGACTTCACTGTATTGGCTTGATCTACCAGGGTCCAGTACTCTACTGCTGAGTAGCTGACAGCCAAGGTAGAAGATTCAAGAAATACAAGGGAAAAGGATGCTCTGACAAGTGGCAGATCCAATCAACCTTGCTGTGTGCTATTACTACAAGTTTCTGTCAAGACCGAGATGAATCTCACACAACAGTAGGTGATCACCTGGAAAGGAAGATGTTTGGCTCCTGAGCATCATCGATACCTGGAGCTCAAGAGCACATGGCATCACTTTGAACCATTTAGCAGTAAGGCATCCGTTTCACCAGTGGTCTGATGCCAACCAGCATGGCACGCTCAGGAATCATAATCTTCAAGGTCAGAAGAAGCCTGAGGCTGAGCGCCCAAAGATGCCACCATCAAGTCTGAATTAACAGAATGTAATTTCAGGCACATCGCTGATGGGCATGTTGAACAAAGTTGGCACGAACACAGAACTGAGGCATTAGGAGGATAACTTACAGAGTCCTAAAGATGTAGCAGCTAAATATAACAGATTAAGATGCTAGGCAAGGATTATTTTATCCCAGATAGCACTCAGTGCCTCTTTTCCAAACTCCTTTCACACCAACCCCGTTACCTACTCGCACTGGGACCATCCACTGTGACACACAAGTTTCCATTTCTACTTGCTCCCAGACAGGCCTCCCTTTCTGCCTGGTTCCCCAGGTTATTTGTCCTTGAGCAGAAGGTGCCAGTCTGCGTCCTTTAAGTACCTTATTTCCACAGACACCCAATCTAGCCTGCTAAGACACCTCCAGTTTTCTTCCTACGATTTCTAAATTCCCTGGATGCCAGCCACACTCTTTTTAAGCGAGTCTCAGTATCTTTCTACAACTCACCTCCCCCCACTGACATCCTTTTCGCAAACACACACAGAAATTGCCTTTCAGACTATGCCAGCTCTCTGCATCTTATTGCCTGAATTCCGAGCTCCGATTCACTTCCAAGTTAGGACTCTCAAAGTGCTTATCATTTCAACACAGCACTTGCTTCCCTTGTCAGCACACTGAGTCCTGCTCTGAGAACACCACCGTAACAGTTGGTACGGGCAAGCTCCTGGTTATGTACGGCTCCAGGAAGGGTAACAGCAACGTGTCGCAGCTTGAGAAAACACACAGTGTGCCCAGGACTTCACAGGCTCTAGGGCCAGCCTTGGGTGGCAGGTGATATGAATGGCTTCTGCGCTTCACCCTTTAAAGAGATTTCAACATATGTGAAAGTTTTCTTTGAGCCAGTGTAGCACAGTGGACGTTCTACTTGCCACCGAAAGCCCTAGCGTCTCCCTGCCCAGCTAATTCTAACCGCTGGCTTCCCTCACCCCTCCGAAGGGGGCACCGTGGCAGATCAGCATTACAGGATCAGTGAAAAAATGTGGAAATTTAAAAAAGAAAGCTTTTCCTATACAATATGAAGGGGTGAGAAGAGGATTTCTAGAGTTCAGACAATGAGGGCCTGGGGGCATCAGAAGAGAACAGCTCAAGGCAGGGGACAAGTTCAGCGCTCCAGTGTTACTGGCTGCGCTCCCACCCCACAGCTAGAGAGAAGCATCGATGGTTACAGACTTATTACGGGGTAAGCTAAGAAGGTCATGTGTATCAGACACTTGTTCCAGTGCCCAAAGTAGTATGAATCAGGCTGAATCCTCTATTTGATACTTAAATTTGATACAAAACTTTTCAGTATTTCAATATTTAGCATATTCTCAGATGGACCCTAGGGAAGGGTCCACACGGCTCTGCCTCAGCTCTGTTCCCCTCCCAATTCATCACGGTCTGCTGCCTGGACACTGTGTTGGAACAACAGCTGCTTCAAAGACTCCCTGTGCTCCCGACACCGGGATTTCCCTTCTCCCTCCAAAACACCGCTCTTGTGCCTGGACATATTTCTCAATACTTTGTTATACGGCCACCTTCTTCCTCAGAGGTCATCTCATCCCATAATGCTGTTACACAATATAAAGATTAAGCATGTTAGCATGAGGCACTAATCCACCCCAGGTCCTTCCTGTGCATTTCCCCCAGGGGTACTTTACAATTAACAACGGCCATAAGGAAGCCGGGAGAACAATGAGGAAAGGTCCAGTTTCTTACTCACAGATTTGAAGCACAATATCAAAACACTGAAGACCAATCCCAATGAAAAATCATGCTGGAAAAAAGTCAGACTGCCTTAAAGGGGGACATTTATTCCTAGACAATTCAGCCTGTTTGATTAAGCATTCAAAGACATCCTCCCCCACCCAAACAAAAGCATGTCCTTTCGCTGGAGCATGTAACCATGGGATTACACACCAATTCCAACACGGCTTGACCTGCGTGGTGAACAGAGCACAGGATGTTCTGCACAGCAGCAAAGTTTTGCTAAGAAGACACCAGTAAATGGGGGAGAGAGCAGTCCAGAGGCTCCCCCAGACTCCAAACTCACTTTTGCGCCCACTGAATCAAGCACTCCGAGCCTTCACTGCAATACTTTCACTGCGGCCAGTGCTCAGGCAAGCTCCCTGCAGGACAGCCTCTCTGCTGAAGGGATAAAAGGAAAGACCCAAAAGCCCTGGGAAGAGGGCACAGCTCTGGCTGAAAAGAGGGTGCCTGGTACTGACTCCCAAAGGGAAACGCACCAGCAGCGCCACACTTACCTGTGCCGACTCAATGATGATTCCCAGCACGTCATCGCGACCTTGAGGTGGCCTGTCCAAAAGCTAAATCCAGACCCTGGACAGAACCATGAGGCAGCTGGCACGCCTTCAGGCTGGCACCTGTACTGATTTCTACATCTGAGCAGGTGCTGCCTCTTAAGAGAGGTCTTCTTAGGAGGTGGTTTGGGAAACAGCTGCTTTAACCTCTTTGGTCAGTATTTGAGCAAGAAATGTGGCACAGTGTGAGAACAGAGCTATCTCAGCCCTTTAGAAGGAAGTGAGTTTCTCCTGCCAGTCTGGCTCGGGTGCAACGTAACGCTAGTGGGTGTCTCAACTTCCCCAGAGGACCCAGCAGCTCCTCCTTTACAGGAGCACTGAGGTTTAAGGAGTTCATCAAGGCAACAACATCCAGAGGCACAGCCAGATCCGCCCTCCTTCCTGGTGAATTCCCAGAATTGCCAAAGAAGGGAGCTTCGTGCCTTGTCAGGCTGGAGGAGCCAGAAACAGTGATTCTCCTGTGCAGATATCCAGGCTCCAAGGCCATGCTAGCTGACCTCAGCTCTGTATCAGTTCCTCTGATAACCCTGACACCGAAGAAGGAAAAGAACGCAATTTCCTGTTGTGTCAGAAGTGCTCTGCCATTTTGGGATGCAGTTCTTACATTTAGTGCTGGGCCCAGTACACTCCAGAAGAAAGCAAGCCAGACCAGCTAAGTTAGTGCAACGGGCAGAGAAGCAGCAGTAAAGGACAAACACCGACCTCACGCGGACCACGCACAGAAGAACGTGTTGTCGGGGGCTGGGGGGTGGGAGGGGAGAAACCCAAACCACCTCAGCTCTCCTCCCCAGTGATATCACAAGTTGGGAAGAATCATTCAGGATCTCAAAAACCTAGGACTATAAACAGTAAAACACCTTAGTCATCATACCATTAATGTACCGTGAAACAGCTTCTTAGCAAGGCTCCTCAACCTGATTTTATGTGTATGAAAACACATCTTGGGCATCTGAGGACTTAAAATTACTTTCTCTGCTAACTCTGCTCCTGAGATCCTTGATGGAAGAGTACATCAAATGTTGTCTTAGGCTTTTACTGCCATCCTGGCTCAAATCTGGTACATGATGCCCATCTGAATATTGCTAATTTCCTGCTAAGACATGGGCTGTACATCACAAAAACTAAGATTTCCCCTGCTGTCTATGAAAACAGAAGAATTACTTTCCTGCTCTTGTTCTAAAGAAGACAGTTCCAGAGATGTAAATACTTACATCTCATGTTTACAGCTTTATAGCTTTGACCCTCATTAAAAATTTAATTCACCACACAATGCACTCGATTTTAGACCACTGTCCTTTGGGGAATCTACTTCTGGAAGCTGTTCATTCACCCTGTGGAAGATGTAACTACCTGAACTCACAGGTGGCATGAAGTGATGGAGATGCAGGAGGACACTTGGATGCAACATCTGGTAGCTGTCAACGCAAACACACAGTGCAACAGCACAGCAAAGTAACCCCTAAGGCAGAATGCTACTTTAGATCAGACACTTCACGTTGCACGGCTTCTGTCACTGCAGAAGCCAGGAAGAACCTTCAACCTCCCTTCCTGTGTTTCCTCATACAAATCAGCTTCAGGATTTTCTCCCCATTGCCCTCTTCTGGGAGCAATAGCAGCCAAAGACAAACTGGTTGCGCAGTGGTACTGAGGACCTCGCAGTTGCTGTCCTGTTCACACATGCTGGGTTGAACAGGTCGCCAGGACACGATGCAAGAAGAAAGTCTCCCTCACTCAAACGAGGGGGATCGGGGGAAGTTTGTGCCTGTCCTCAGAGGGGCAGAGGGCTGTTGTCCACCAGCACCCTCGGCGCTCCGCCACCGAACGTCTTGTCCTGCACAGATGCAGAATGACAGCAGTGCTCCTGATCACCGGTCCTGTAGCATACGGTGTGATCTCTGTAGGTATTAAAACTTTAATAAGAGTCTTGAAAGTGTCCTGTGGCACGGAGGGGAATGGCACGGAAAATAGCTGTGTGTCCTTCTGTGTTAAATACCTGTTCCCTTGTTGGCTGTGATTGATGGATAATGACACAACAGCCCACTCAGCTGTGCCAGCCCCCACTTTCCACTGTAATCATGTTTCACTTCTAGTTGAGAACATTAACAGCCCAGTTACAGTCAAATGGAAACAGAAATTCACAAAGGAAAGTTGCCGACTGTTTGCCATAGCTTTGATTTTGCATCTTCAAACATGAAACATCTGAATTTAACCTTTTCCTTGTGTGACTCTCATAACCCGAGCAGAAAATGGCAAAATTCAAGGTAGTCTTTTTGAACGTCCCACAATTCAAGGTACCCAAACTTCCACGGTTTACATTAAAAAGGTCCAACAGTAACTCAGCTGGGAAGAAAACAGACCAAAATCCACGTCAGAAGGGAACTCCAGGTCTTTCACTGTCTGTCATAACCACAGTTACGCAATGAATAAAAAAAAAAGTTACTGCAGACAAGCAATCCGACTGTTAGGAAGGCAATAGTGCTTCTGCTTTCCTTAACCCCTGGGAGCGTGCAGCCTGACATTTTTTTTCAGCCTCTAGACTCAACCTTTTACCTTCCTGTTCCAGCAACCCAACAGCAACAGCGCACCAAGGATCAGAAAAAGGAATCGCTGTCAAGACAGCACAAACGCACGAACGAACAGTTCTGATGCTGAAGCTAACAAAGGCGACTCATCAAGCGAAAATTGCAACAACATTTTGGCGTGTTCCCACTTATCAAAACAGCCCAGATGGAGTCTTAGCGCTATAATCTGGCTCATGTGCTTGTAAAACATATCTGACTTTCCCCTTGACGTTGCTGGGATTGGGCCGAGAAGGACTGCCGACTCTTTCCCAACGACAGGTCTTGTGCAAACCGTTACGGCAAAGCCGTGACAGAAAATGAAAACGGAAATGAAAGTTGCGGCGTGCTCACTGAGATGCCTTTATTCATGTAAGCCAAACCTATACAGACATTTTCCTCTCCGCCTCCTTTAAGTACCTTCAGTTGGATCCTCAGCACCACCCACTTCCAAGAGTACAGAGGGAATTTCTGAGAGTGCACCCTCAGTTCTGTTAGTCACCAGCTTACTTAAAGGATGACTTCAAAAGCATCAAAGCAAATCAGTGGCACGAGTCCTACTAACTTTCGTACAGGAGCTTGATCAAGGGGTTTTACATCTTCATCCAAAATCACCTTCTGACCACATACACGATCTATCAATTGTGACAACACACTATCTGCCCTACAGCTCATTTGCCATACTCCTTCGAAGCCCTTTGATGCTACGATAAACAGCCTCCAAATGGTTACACAAGAATATATTTAGTTTCTACAAGTCTTCATAAAAACATGGACCAATCACGAACGTAAACACAACAAACCCCATACCCTCTGGAAGAGCCAGCAGTAAAACACTGCTCTTTGTTTTAAGGTGAAACTGCACCTACATGTAGCATCTGTGACTCAGATTTCCTCACTGCCACACAACTGTTCGATTAACACGTTAGGAGGGGAGGACCTGATAGCTGTGCAGACAGGGTAGCATCTGTATCCTGCGTATGCATCCAAGGACTGCTTCAGATCCTTTCTAGCTCAAGGCAAAATCTCACCTACAAACGAATTCCAGGGATGAGTGTGCCAGATGCCATGTCACTCAGGAAAACACTTCGCTTGTTGACAATGACTGAAACAAAGCTATTTCTGTGTTGCTCTGCCAAGGAGCACTCTGCAATACAACTTTAGCCCTAGGGAAGGAGCAGAGAGCAGTCGGATCTGTGGTACATGCTGCATTTCATGTTCACAAGTAAAAATTTTCAAGTACCCCCCATTTTTACAACTGACCGTTGGTCTAGCTGCCCAAGAGTGGTTCCTCATTGTGAGCCACCAGTGCAGAGAGTATGTGCCCCCATGCACCTTTGGATAGAATCATAAAATCACTAAGGTTGGAAAAAACCTCCAAGATCATCCAGTCCAACCGTCCCCCCACCACCTATTACCCACTAAACCATGTCCCTAAGTACCACATCCAATCTTTCCTTAAAACACCCCCAGGGATGGTGACTCCACCACCTCCCCTGGGCAACCCACGCTGCACAGCGGTACGTGATACCCAACAGGAGCAAGTGAGGCACTGCAAGCACCAGTATATCACATCATACCATCAATCAGCCAGAGAAGACTGGACACTTATCTTGGCAACACTCATGGATCAAGTTATGTAAACAAACTCCAGGAAATCACAATTATTCCTTAACGTTTGTCAGCTCAATCTCCTGGCATTGTAAATAGAACATCTATCCCAACAAGAGAACGATTAACAAGGCATTTGAGACCTACAGGGAAAGACGGCATATTTCAGAGACACATCATCACATGGATTTCTTAATGCCAACCGGCAAAAAACCCCCACAAACCCATAACCAGAACATAAATGCCCAGAGGCCAGAGGAAGAGCAGTTTCATCCCAGAGAAGGGTAGAAAGGGATGCTTTACGTGGTGCAACCTATTTATACAGCAGCCCAAGTGAACTTCGGCACACAGAATAGATAATTCTGCAATATACAGCAATATTTGAATCCTGAGATAACCCTGCTGGGCCATACATCCCCAGCAGCAATCCAAGGTACTAAGAAGGCCTGCTTACGCATCTGCTGCATGCTCCAAGCAGCTCACCCAGCAGCTGTCCTCTGGGACAATGCTGTCACAGAGCAGCAAACGCATACAATCCTCACGACACGGGTATGGTGAGGCTGAGGGGAAGAAGGAGGACAGGATTTTGGAGTAAGAGCAGGGAGGTAGATGGACATGGCAAGCTGGGATCACTCAAGTAGGGCACAAAGATGCAGCTTCATAACTCTTCCAGTTAAAAGCGCACTTATTTTAAAATACTTTGGTTAGCACGGCTTGCTTCCTGAGGCAAGGCAGGACAGAGCTGCCATGGAGGTTGTAGGTTTTTATCCTGGCAGGGCCAGAAAAACCATGGTGATGGGCAGCTACCACTGGCTGAAGAGAGAGCCTGTCAAGTCTCTGGCAGAAGACTCTCTTACAACCTCGTGTGCCAAAGGAAGAGAGACTCAGAGGATTCACACGGCTTGAACAGTTGAAATGACAGAAGATGTTGAGGCAACAGAAGAGAAGAAGGTCCAGAGAAGTATTTTCAGTACCGGAATTTTTTGGCAGTTAACGTTTTACAACAAAAGACACTCTTCTCTGCACAAGGAAGGGCTCTGTAGTACGCAGAGATGAAGTCAGCCTTTTCGAACAGAAAAGCAGACAGTGCATTTATCACAGCATCACTGCAGGACATACACATGGACACCCACGCACCCAGCCCTGCCACAGGTCATCGCAGGCAGATCCGACGGCTTATTCACAGGCAAGCCTCTGCCCAGCACTAGGAGCCTCCTGCTGCAGACCTCCCTACGGGCTTACAGCTCCAATTAAATGACGGTACAATAGAGCAATTAGTGAGACACAAGTGGGAATGAACAAATTATTGACTCAACATGTTAAGCCTCAGTGATGTAAGACCAGGGTGAGCTAGTGACAAGGTAACACGCTGAATCAGACACACACACACAAAACCCCACTCCACACACAAAAAAAACCCTCTGCCCCCCCAAAAACCCCAAATCAGCTCCACTGCCTGGAAATCCACTCAACTGATTACAAGGTAGACTATGGAGGGAACTTTTCATAGGTCACTTGGATCATAAAAATTACTCCATAATGTGCATGTTTCCCAAATAATTAGGATGTTTATAGGAGAAACACTGCTGAGGTATACAAACCTTTCCCCTTTCTATAAACACACTCCAAGTGGATGACTCCAAAAAAGGTAATTATGGAAATCTAAAGAGTCAAAAGCAGGACAGGTTTAATAGGGAAAAAGAAGATGCACGGTAATGATAGAGCCTGAGCAAAATCCACACACCTAATATACAATGAGAAAAGCGGAAGATAGCGTCAGCTGATAAACCAAGGAGGACGTACCAAAAGCAAAGCCATCTCCAGCACTCTTAGCCTAACGTGCAAAGACATTGCACGTATTTGTGGACATGCTCGACTGCGACCACCACCCTGAACTGCAGGTTAAAGCTGAAGAGATGGAGTGAGTAAATGATGGATTCCAGACAGCCCGTGAAAATACACTCGAGGCGGGTGTTATCTTCCCTTACAGGGGGCATTCTGCAGATTCTAGGAAAAAAACCACAAGACTCCACAACTCAACATATCCTACCAAAAGGAAAACAATTAATTTTGATGTTTGGACACAGATTTTCTCTTACAAATTGCAACACACTCCTTGCACCACAGGCTTCAATAAATACTTCACAGTTACAGGTGACCAGCACACAGGCATTCTCAGGATAACCACAGTCTCCTTCTGTATTTAACTGGGAAGCCTAGAAAGTATTTAAGAGAGTTGTGACTGGTTGCTGCAAATGCTTTCAGGACAGAAAGTCCTAGGCTTCGCCTGTTTGTCAAAGCATCTTGCAGATTTTAACACCAACAGCTACAGCGACAAGCCTGTGAGGTCTGATCTGTACGAGAGGTATGTTCGCACTAATTGCAGCAAAGCACGGCAGTGAACGGATAAAAGGGGATGGGCTCAGAGCAGGAGAAATGCCCGGCTGACGCCTCCCGTTGCGCAGCGGTGCCATGTGCTCAAGTAAAGAGAGCACCCACAAAAATCCAGTTAGAATCCCTCTTACCCTCTCCAGTAAGAAACGAGCAGGGAACGGAGGTATTGCTGCGCTCAGCAAGCTGAACCAGGATCGCAGAGCACTGCAGGGGAAACAGCTCTCCGATGCGTGCCGGCCTCAGCGCAGGCAGGGACAGGAGCGAGTCTTGGAACCACTGCCCCTGCACATGCCTGGAGACCTCCGCAATAGTTTCCCAAGTATGTATTTTTAAAAGTTCATGCTATAGCTCTCCCATTTTTGCCCTCTTAAGAAACAGGAGGAAAGGATTGCAAAGATGTTAGTTACTAGCAACGAAAGCTAGGAAATACTCACGCTGCCAGTGTTGCTAAGTTTGAGACCTGAGAGGATTTGGAGACAATACCACACAGTCAGTCAAGACTAATCATTTGCTCCTAAACTTAAAAAAAACCCTTCTGCTTCCATAGGTATAACAACTGGCCCTATCTCAGTGAAAACAGAAAAACACCCGGGCAGCAGAGACAGGCTCTCTCCATTTCTCCTCCTTCACCTGCCGTAAAGACACACGACACTATGAAGGGTACTTCATTTCCCCAACAGATTTTCTCGCACCCATTAACAAGTTTTTTACATGTGTTTCTTCTACAGATGAAGGAGGAGCGCCCAGAGATCCCAATGCGTATGGAGAACAAGAGCCATGGGATGTATTCCCAAAGTTGCCTCCAAGAAGCCAATCTGGTGTCCCCAGACAGGAATGCTACTACACCAGGGGCTTCACCAAGCCTGAATGCAAAGAAAACACAGTAAGACAAGCACCACACCGCACTACGACCTTTCAAAAATCAGAATAAAGAGTATTCAGGAGAAACCATGTGGCTTAGCAGACAGAAACCCCATTTCCTATTCAAAATACCTGTCTCTTCCCAACAGAAAAGCAGTTCCTCCCAGAGAGAAAAGAGGTGTCCTCTCACAAAAGTCAAACGACAGCCTGCTTGTAACAAAAGGCCAACACCACAACCATCAGGCTGCAACAAGGGCTGCGCCCGGGTTCTGCAAACAACTCACCAGCCCTCCTGCCCTACTGCGGGGGGGCAAAGAGCCTCCCGGGCGGCCGGAGAGCCGGCAGCCGGCGCTTCGCTCGGCCAGACCTGCCGCCCAACACCTCTGCACTAGCGATAATGGCAATCCATCACGTTTCACATATGTTAGATGGGACCTTTGAGCTGTAATAAATTGCCAACTCAACGATCAACAAGGCAAAGCAATTATTAAGGGAGGGTATTTTCATTACGTTAGCTGCAGTCACTAATACGAGTGGAATGAAAATCCCCTACGAAATTAGATGCAAGAAACATAGAAGATGGATGTTTCCTTGTCACGACGTACTTAATAGAAAGCCCCCTCAGATCTCAGCAGTCACATACACATGCTAGACTTACTGAATAGAGTTGGACCTGGTAAATCTGTAGTGAGCAAATTTCGGAATGATCTTAATTGAGTGCTGGTCTGCGCTGAGTAAAATGAGAGGATTTCACAATACAGGAATTAAACACTATAAGGATGTAACAAATTGTTCTATAGGCAAGGGCAGCTGAACGGGAATAAAATGGCACCAAAAAATGCTGCCTCTGCAAAAGCTATTTATTCCCAGCCTACGGATGACTGGAAAGCAGCAGGTTGACTAGTGAGGGGCTAGGATGTCGCTGTGGGCTGACGCTGTTCTGCTATTTATGCTTTCACAGGCGACGGAATTTGACAGGGATAGCTGATAACCTTCTGAAAATAACTGAACTATCACAGAATCTATGTCTTAGCTAACACAGGTTTGGGGTTTTGCAGCTTGCAGAAATGCAGGTTAATTCTCAGTCTGAGAAAACGATCTTACAGCTCTACCCTGGAAGATATTAAAATGGGATATCTGTTGTCTAAGGACAACTGACCTGTGTAACTCCCTTTCTCAATATCTCTATTTGGCTTTTACTGAAAACTTAATTTAAAAGTCAGCTCCCGTCCTTGCAGCAGGTCAGACACAAATCTTACTACTATTACTTTTTTTTTTCCCCCAATTTAAATAATTAGAAGGCCTTTTTTTTCCACGTTCCATCAAAAGCAAATTAGAGAAGCTAACCCTTGTGGGGCAATCCAGCAGTTACAGTTCTCCTGACCAAATTCATATAGCTTGGCTTACCCCAAAAAGCACATTTCTTGCTTCAATAATTACAAACTACTGTAGCTCCACTAAAACATAGTGAAGATTGGCACATGCAGGCTTTGGAGATGATCCCCTCCAATCGCCTCATCTTCTAGGTTTCCTCTGTACACACACCAGGTATAGCAGGAAGGAAACTGGAAGACTTCATGCCCCACCTGCTTTTAACGTGTTCCAGGCAAAGCGCATGCTGGAACCGTGAGCTGGGACCATTAACGGGGTCCTGGCAGCACCCTGCCTGAATTTTGGGAGGAAAATAGGGTAAAAAAAATCACTCAGCCTGAAGGTCTGCTGTAACTGTTGCTGGGAAGAGTCGATGTAAGCGGCAGCTGAAGGCCAGCCAGAACCTTCACCTATGTGCACAGTGATTTACCAGGCACCTCTAGGCACTCAGTTCAGTTTCAGGACTGGTGCTTCCAGGCTCTTTGCTGTAGCAACAGACCAAATCTGATCAAGTCTAACACCGGATCAAGTGCACAGTGATGCTCCAAATGGAAGAAGGGGCAGAGCAGGCATCAACAACAGGAAAAAGAAGAATTCCCAAATTCCCAGGTATTTGGGATTTGCTCTCGTGTAGGGAGATGTTATTTCATGTGAGCAGAATTGGGCAGAGAATATGCAGAGGCATTTGGCTAAAAAAAAAAGTGTCGTACATAATTACAAATTCCCCAGTGACAACAAAATAAATTGGGAATTGCTGCGACACTGAAGGGAAAACAAAAGTTGTCACTGATGGAAAAAGTAGTAATTAATTCTGGAGCCTTCTCTCTCTGTGCTCCCCACCACCTCCCCAGTGGGAAAGTGCCGGGCTCTTTCCCAGCAACAGAATTATTTCTGTAAAACATTTTTGTTAGTTGCACTACCTCTGAAACTGAAAATAGAGGCAAATGCAAGCGCTTAGTGGGACCTCTGAAACCCCAGCTGTGAAGACTCATTAACTGTAAGTACATTTTTGCAGATGCACAGCTCAATCTGACTCATGACTCTCCTCCCATGACATCGAGACTTGGGATTCAGGTAAAAAGGCTTTAGATAATTGATGTGGATTCTTACTCAGGCAAATTAGGAGGAAGAAGGCAGCAGAGAGGAGACTTAAGGGATGTAGTGGAGGAAGGGTGATCAATGGTTTAGTGGTTTTCCTTACATGATCCATCACCTGCAGTTCCAAGGCACAGGGAGGGTGGTTCGAGATGGGAATCTGTTTTATCTAACAAACATTCACTGGGAATTTAAGCCATTTTGCACTTTTAAGGGCTGGAAATGGTCAGATTTACCAGGCACAACTGCACGTGGGGTAGTCCTCATGTTTGCAGCTCCAGCTTGCCAAAGGACAGGATAGATATGGGGGAGATGCACAATTAAGAATCTCTCCCACACCAAGGCATACGGAAAAGCGGAGCGTGCAAGTCTTAGTTGACTCAGAGCTGCATACCAGAGGCCTCACCTACAGTCACATGTGTATGTGTGCACGCACAGCCGGGGGAAGCATTTAATACTAACAGCACTCTTTCCGACTGGATTTCAGTGGGAGTACAGAAGCATCAGGGCCAAAACCTGCATTAGGAGTCTGTCAGCTCCCAGCCTCTGCCTCCAGCCAGCGTGACGACATACGCTAGGGAGGAGGACAGACCCTTTGGTGCCCAGCAGCTCTTTCACACTGGCATTTCCTTTTACAAGATTCTGCGAACAACATGTAAACCAGAGTGTTGTGTATTACACAAGAAGAGACCTTCCTTTGAATGGGTCAAAAAAAAAACCAAAACCAAAAACCACCTCATTGCCTTTCCACCACCCCACCAAAATAAATTTTAAAAATCTTCTAGCAGCATTGACCGAAGTTTAAAGCAACCTGGTTGGCTTCCATGCATCCGATGGCCTCTTCCAAGAGTGAAAACTCCACGCAGACATAGCCATAGTCGTAACCTGGGGACAGCATTTAAATACAGACGGGAGTCATGTTAGTGCCTTGTCATAAAGAAAGTCACATTAAATATTCAATTTCCCTTTCCCTCCAATGACAAACCCTCTAACCACCACCCCTCTACTCCAGAATGAAAAGGAGAGAAATCAGGGACTAGCTGGATGATGATTAACCATGCAGTTTATCATGACTGTTAATTGTACAGTGTTCCCACTTCCCCCTACACAACCCAGTGACAGGCACACCCTTCCTTAGGGCAAGAAATAATTGCCTTTTTTTTTTTTTCTTTTTTTTTAAAAAAGCCATCGTGATTTTCCATTGCTAGCTTCACATTTTGTGCTACCTTGGAGGCAGTACTCTCCAAAGCTAGTGTTGATAAATCATTTTGAAGTACCTTGCTGCAAATGTTTTTTACATGAACAGCCAGCTTTTTAATTGGGCAATATTTCAGAAAGAACTAACGTGATTCCTTTGCTATTTTTCCTTCACCACCTGCTTGCTTTTAAAGTCCAATCCCTTACATTTGGAAAAAGTGCAGTGGAGCAGGAATGAGAACTGCAACTTTCTCATTTTGGTATAATGTTATTGCATATGTTTCAAGATGGTGTGGGAGCTTAAGCTTAGATGCAAGAAACCTCTTGCTCCTTGGAGAACTCTCATCTCCGTCAGTGGCAGAAGGGACCCACTGATTCAACTATGTACTCCGGCTACCTGCGCTGAAACATCATGTATCACAGTAAAGCGCAGGGTGAACGCTACAGAAGCTAAGACCATCCTAAGAGTCATCCTTGATCTTGAAAGTAGCTCCAAGAACTGAAGCGTTGGGAACAATCTCAAGACACAACCTCACCCTTCACATGCCAAGGCCACCTCACGCCAAAACAGCGTCTTCCAGATGGTTGTGGGCTGACATGCTTCTACATGGACAAACAGTGAGAGGAAATGCTTTGTTCCCTCCTCCTGCTGCTTTTTTGGCCAGTTAGGAGCAAGAGGAAAGCCGGCCTGCATGTGGATTATACCATTCTAGGCACCTAGATGTCCTGGTGAAGAGCTTGTCTCCTCTCCTAAAGGTGCCCATCTTAACAGCGGTACCTTCAAGCCAAGTACATATCTGGATCCTATTGCTTCAGCCCCTCACCTGCCATGGGAAGGTAATTCCACGCACACTTCTTTCAGGCAAGGCATTCCAATCTGCTGGAAAACATCCCCCATCTCCTCCCAAGCTTACGTCAAAGAACATGTGCTGCACACTCTGATTTTCCCCTCTCTGTTTCTTCACCATCCTTGTACTTAACCATATCAGGGACAAGGCCATATGAAACTATTCCACCATCAAACCCTACTGATTAATTTATTTTTTTTTTTTATATTTTGGGAGCTCTTTGCACACTGCTCTAACGACACAATCCTGACTTTAAACATTTGCCATTATAATGAGACTTCAACTCCAATCTAGCTCCTCCCCTACCTCACATAGGAATTTATTAGCCTTCCCAATATTATTTGAGTCAATATAATTAGACTAGAGGGACATTTATCAATCTGGATGCTTTTCAGCTCCATGAAGGATGCAGGCCAGCAGCATGCCATCTGTGGTGGAATGCAGCTAAAGCCACTTGATATTCTTACATGAAGTGGGCACCTGAAACTAGAGGTACAGTTTCAGCTGGCAGGATCGATGGAACCAAATCCACCCAGCTGTTCCCATAGCATCCATCCTCTGCAGCTCCAGCCACACTAAATCGCATTTGAAAATGAAGCAGTCCTCCTCTCGGCAGAAGAGAGCGGCTCTCCAGGAGCAGTGCTGCCCCTTGCTGGGAGACTGTTTTGCATTCTGGGCAGACACCTCTGCTACTTCACGGCACAGCATGCAGGCTCACATTTTAAAGTCCTATTCAAATCCAGAACTCTATAGAGTCACTTCTCTCCCTCCTGTTTAGAAAAAAAGGCTGCAAGAATGATATTTGTCAGCCTGCAAAGGCTCCTGATTCTCCTTCATGGAGAGGATTTTTGAAAGCTGCGGTGATCAGCAACCTAGGATCAGAGTGCTATCTTACTTCTGTGTGCATATGAAGTAGGGGGTCTCCTGACAGACAGAAAGCTAGATTGCCCAAGTTTCTACTCTATTTGCTCTACACTGAGAAGCTGTTTACACACCAGCCCTCGCAAAGTGAACGAGTGGTTCAGACATGGATTCAATCCAGCACGACACAACTGAGAGCGCAACGCTGAGTGTTATACGTAGATACAAAAGCCGAGACACTTGGAGGAATGTACGCTAGAGAATCGTTCCAAGCACTGCACAGAGACACTTAAGGGACGACCAGCATGTTTCTCCTTGTGTACTTTCTTACCTCTGCCCTCCCCCACCAAACTCAACCTGCCTCAGAAGCATAGCTGCAGGAACATGTACGGTGAGAACCAAAATGAGGAATAGTGGCCCCATATCCTCCCAGCTGGCAGCTTCAGCTGCGAGCTGTCCTTGCACAGACAGCACCGCAGTAGCAATGCAAGGAGAGAGTAGTCTGAAGCCTCTGCTCCGCTCCAAGCTGCTGGTGAAGATCTGCAGGGGCTTGATGCTTTCCCCTGTCCCCAGATCCAGCCCTTCGCATCGATCTGACAAGTGCGCTCAGCATGCGAGAACCACAGAGTAACATCAGCCTTGGACGGTAGGGCCCCCCTGCTCTGTCCCCCTGCCCCTGGCTCCACCAGAGCATCCTTCTACTTCAGACCATGATGGAAAGGCCACTGGAATGGAGGCCTGTGGACCAACAGCGCTGCTCCAGAGCACCTTCACAATGCAGTGCTTGCTGATTTTTTCTACGATCTGCAATAATCACATCACCCAGAGCACAACACTTGAAAAAAAATCAAGAGGCCTGAGGCTGGTTCTGAAGGGCGAGCAGCTAGAGAGGTTCCTGCCACCAACCATTGTGCCTCTTCCCTGCTTTCTCTCTAGGGCCGGCTCAGCTCTTCGTGTAGCAGCTGCTGAGCTTGTATATTTTTATTTCTGAAGCCTTCAAGCAGTTTGCCTGTCAGAACATAGTGATTCAGCTGCTGTTACCAGAAGCGGGGCAGGGGATTTTGACAGAGGCATGGGGCCAGAGCGGCATGAATTGGTTCAACAGGCACCCCAAGGAAAGCTGACATCCCCTGCGAATAAGAGCTCTCGGACACCAACTGGTATTCTTCAAGTAAAACCAAAGTGATCAAAACAGCAAAGCAAAATCACTGCTGAAGACTACAGCAATGATTTATTTTTTTTTGACTCAAGGTGGCCTAAATTCACAGCAAGATATAAATCCTGGTATCTTCTTAATTGGATCCTTCACTTACTGACTGGTACAATACCACAGTTTCAGGATCCACAAAAAAGCAAAATGGAGCAAGAAGCGCTCTATGTTTTTGCAGATGTGTATGTGACCAACACAGACTCTGTCACAAACGAAAAAAACCAGTATTTCTGCACCCCCCGCAACCTCTGAGCTTGCTGCAGCACACTGACACTGTCCAAAGGAACTCCAAGGAGGACAGTCCTCCAGCACTTGAGCTCATCCAGATTTTGGCCCTAGCAGAGCCATAAAAGCATGCATGTCCTCATCCACCTCCCCACGTTTTGGGTCAACTGTTTAAAAGGACTTCTGTGCCTTATTTAACTACATCTCAGTTGTGCAAGCCTACAGTTCCACAGGCTGTATATGACAGGTGAAAGGAGAACGCAAGGAGCGCGTGCACATAAAATCCAGAGGACTTCTGTTTTCCCTTAATTACTTCTATGTATACACAATCCTTTACTGGTGCTCCCAAAGCATGCTCAGTTGTTTTCTGCACTGAAAATAGGCACGACTGCTTAATACTTAGGAGTAAGAACATATTAAGAGCTCCAGGAAGCTGCTCTGCAAACATTTGAATAAGAGATGTTTTGTCTCCAGAACACGTGTGTTTTAGCAAAGTGAAATTTGACAACAAATAGCAGGTCCCTGTTAGCATGCCATTGTTTGGCTAAAAATTCTGAAAGCCTGACTTAAAATTACTGTTCTTTGGCTTCAGATAAAGAGATCAAAGACTTGGGATTTAAAATCAGACTTGTTTCCATGTTCACGCAGCTTCTACTGAACAACTGACACATAGCAATGTGTGTGTTTGTTATGTCAAAGATCTAAATAAAGGAAAACCATAGCGTTGTTCTGATAGAGGCTGTAAGCACTGTGAAGACAGAAAAAAAAAAATTTAAAAAAAAAATCTATCTCTGGAATTTTAGGAGGCCAAATTAAAAGATCACATAACATTAACAACCCTGCCTATGCCAAACCAAAGATACTTTTGGAAAGAAGGCATGATGGCAGCATGACAAAGGCATCCAACTTGAGAGGTGATCCAGCTCCTTGATTCTAGGAATGAGCACGCAGCAAGTCACTTTACCGCCTGCCCCACAAGCCTGAGGCATGAGGTAACCTTAAATCCGTGGTGAACCGTCACCTGCCTTCTCAAAAACAACTGCTACGAAACCCGTCTGCTGTGGTGCAAAATGAAGATACTCCCTCTCCTCTGGCACAGGAGGTAAGATGATGTCTCCAATTAAAGGAACTCCATATAACAGGTTGCCAAAGGATGCTCTGCTGAAGTGGGGGAGGTCCCTGATGGGTCCAAGCAGCCTGAGGGCAGAAGACCATGATGAGGGACTCTTCAGAGGCAGAGAGCTTTGTTGAGAAGCTCTCAACACTTTTGTTTTTTTCCTGTGGAATGGGACAGAATGACCACAGAAGAACAGCATTTGCAGTTTTGGGCACTCCTAGGACTCAGAGATGGCACGTTAAAGCAGAGCCATGGCCAGCCTGCTGAAGCAAGGACGTTCTTGCCGCTTGCTCTCTCCAGAGACAGCAGAGTGCAGCTGAGGAAACCCTCTACACAGTTTCAACCACGTTAGGAAAAAAAAAAAGTTGTCTTGCTTCAAAGGCAACTACGATAAAGTATGGCGTGACGATGAAGGACTTCTGCATCCCTTGAAGGAATCTGCAATCTCACACACTGACCTTTGCGCAGGTTCTCAGACAATCTGCTATTCCTTGGTTGACAGGAATACCCACCTCACCCGTGGGAGATTTTGGCAACATGCCCACCACCCCATGCACAAGTTTTTCTGTTTCCTCCAAGGAAAGATGCATACTGAAGAGTGAATACCTCACCATGAGGAAATACTGGGAAACACAGGGCTTTCTGTATTGCTCTGCTGTTACAGCTTATTATTATTACCAGGCATAACAGACTCGATGCTTCCAAGAAGCCAGGAGCTCCTGAACACACACAGTAGTGGCTGTATCTGTGCTGATGTAAGTCCTGCCATTGCAGTGAGGATGGGCAACAGTGTAGTGCCTTCCGTGGCAAGCACGGAAAACAAAGCTGTCTGCACAGGCTGAAAACTCGAGGGCACCCCCACAGCACAGCGGGGAACGGCGGTGCTCTCTCTGTGCTAACGTGAGCTCAGAAGCCAAACCCGAGAACTCTCTAAACACCAGCTGGTGGATTCTGAGCATCCATACATTTGTCAGAGCTCTTTACTGCACAGATAAATCGGTCTTCAGAACAACTGAAAGCTGAAGAGCTGTACCAGGAAAGCTTGCTGTTGAATACTAAACAGGACAATCCGCAACAAGCCCTATCCCCAATTCCTTTCCAAGGCTGAGCGTTTACAAGCCACACCTGGCTGCTGGAAAAAGGCCTGTCACTTCATACTGTCCCTCTGTACACAAGAGCACAGTGTTACACACACATTCACGACAGCACTGCACAAGGGAACGGCACTGAAACGCAGCTATATTCCAAAAGGTAGAATGCCACAGTCCATCCTCTTCCATCCATCCAAGAGGACAAGACCCGGAAAGGACCTGCCCTGAGGCACCCCCAAAGGCAGACACAGGCAGCCCCATGAACTACAGGAACTACAACGGTCAGAGCCCCAAATGGCTGGCAACCCTTCTTGGCACAGGAGGACGATACACCAGCACAGTGGGAGAAGGGAAAAACTCACAACACTAAGATCATACACGCTGTAGCTTTATTAAAAATAAAGTATTACATCATATTTGTACAGAAACCTGGAATCCAAGGAAGGCCAGGACATCGCAAAACACCATGAGGCGACTGGAAGCTGCGTGCATGGGGAAGGTGTCGTAGATGGCCACTTGGTTTTAAAGTGCTGCTCATGTGAGCCTGGTCTCCAGGCTATATAATCTGCCATTTAGCAATCAATGCAATAGTGTCAGCACACGGTGAAAAGCCTTGAAGCTTTGTGCCGGAGATGCAAAAAGGGTGAGCAGGTTTCTAAGGATGGTTACGGAGAGAAGGATTCTGCATGTCAAAAAGGCTGCGAGCATGTTTTCTGCATGAATGTGTTCATTGCCTTTTCAGTTGAACAAGCTATCACAAGCGCTGATTTAAAACAGATTTTTACTTCCTATTTCCCAAGCCACCACATCACAGATGGGGAAAGATGGGCAAAAACACTTCCAAGAGACCACACACTACTGCCCTGAAATCAAGCAAGACTAGCCAAAAGCTTACTGCCCACACGACTGGGAAAACTGGCAAGGACTGGTGTCGATGACCATGGACTAATTCCAACTAAGTGCTTTTTAAGTCCTCACCAGACTATTCTGGCTACAAACAAGAATCAACTGCTTCACACAGATCAGCCCTGAAGATATTTCCTCAGCTTCTGAAAGGCCAGCCCCTCCAGACTGGAGAACTCTGCTGACGAGTGGGTGATCTGGCTGCGCCTCAAGAGGAAGCTCCGTGTGAGCTACAGCAGCTTTGTGAGCTCGTGGATGATCCCTTCAGCTTTCAGCAAGTGCCTGAGATCCGTCTGCCCTTATTTGTGGCTGACACAGTAGAGTGAGCTACACAATTTTCACCATGCAATGCACTAAACACAGCAATGGTAGACTGTTGTTCCTGTGGTGCATTAGCACCTTGATGGTGAGCCAAGATGTCTTCTGTATGATTAACACAAGAGGCAAGCTGCGCCTCTGCGCCACAGCGTGTATTAGAGCCATCTCACATCAAGCCATAGCACGTTCTTTGTATCGAACCAAAGAATGTAAGTTCTTGTGGGATCTACTCTTAATCGAACTCCATAGGGTTGGTGCCAAGCCCTCTTTGTGAGGAAGCCACTAGCTGGAACAAATCCACCCTTTGGAGGGGTTTGCCCAAGGGCACTGCATCGCTCCTGAAAGGAAACGAAAGGTCTCAGTTTAGCACAGTTCTGCTGCACACTTCCAGAAACGTCCCCTCCCCATGCAGGGCAGCAGCTCAGCTCTCCAGCCCTACCTAAGGCTGGAAGCTGCAGCACGACCGCACCTGTGGCACATGCAGGACCTGGGGACAAGCACGGCATTTCACCAGCGCTTCCAACCTCCAAGAGCATCACTAGCCCAAACCCGTCCACACCTACAGCTACAGTGAGGGAGCTAAGACTCAGCTAGACGTGGGCCAGACAAGTGCAGAGCCATGCCTGCTCCAGCTCTGCTTTGAGGGAGAGGAGATCTCAGTGGGACATGCTCCAGCCATGGAAAATAGAGGGCTTATCCCTAGCATGGAGAGGTGCACCACTCAAAAATCTGCACCTACTTTTCCATCATCAAGTGTAAACTTCTGGACCTTAGATTATGAATTTTAGCAAAATGCAACACTAAAGAACACAATTTTAAATTTCAGAGGCTTCCTGAAATATTCCTGAAACCAATGATTCACTGTTCTGATATACAGGATATACTGCACTTGAAAAGGAAAGAAAAAAAAAAAAAAAAAGCACCTTCTAAAGGTTCATCTAAGGGGCTTATTAATATTTAACAGGGCACCAATGTGGCAGAGCTTAGTGAGAACAAGCAAGATAATCCAGTTTCTTCTAGCAGTTGGCCAAGGCAGTTTAAGTTTAACAAAGGGAGGGACAAGGGGGGCAGTTCCAAGCACCACATAAGGGCCAGGTCTGGAGAATTGAAACAAAAAATAAATGCTAGTGCAAGAAGGTGGCTAAGCAAGCAATAAAATATGTTTAGTGCCAACAGTAGGTGCTAAAACAAAAGCTTTTCAGAACTGAGCAGGCAGCTGCCATTAAGTAGCTGCTAGGTTAGCCATGGGTTTAGGTTATACTACATTTTGTGCAGGTATCTCCACCACAGGAGGATGCCTGTCCTTCACCATCAGCCACCTGTATCCCGGTGGCCATCCCTCTGGCCCCTAGCACTGCTGCTGTTCAGAGAGCTCCTCCCTGCTCCAGTCATTGCGCTTCCACAGGTACTTTGCTCCCCAGGGGTGCAGCACTGCATTTCCTCCTCCCCCAGGGTTCAAAAGTGAGAAGGGTCACCAGCGGGTTAACAACCCCAGATCTCCCAATTTCTGAAGCGCTGCACTAATTTAGAGGGGATATAAAGGGGCTGGAGTAGACCTCCCTGCTCCTTCCGATTGCAATCCAGCTCACCTGGTCCCTCCGGGTCCACTCCACAGAGCTCTCTGCACGTGCAGCTCTCCATCTCGGTCAGTGTGTCCATTCCCCAGCAGGTTCTCCCAGCTCAGCAAAACACTCCTCCTGGTTCCCCAGACAGGCTTGTAGAGCAAGCCAGAAAAGCCTCGTGGGCTGCCAGCAATTTCTCAGGCTCGCTCTCCCTGAACAGCTTTTTCCAACTGTTGGTACTAACCCTAATGTGAATCCTGGCTGGAAAACACACGTTCCAAGATTGTCCCACCACAGACTGTACGCAGGAGAATAATTTGAACAGAAGGCTCAGAACGCTTCATGTTTTCACTTATCACTTGGACATCATTGCAGCATCTTTCAAGGGTGAACGACTCGTGATGAGCAGCCCTTTAAGATAAAGATAGCTCTGTGTGCTCTCCTCTCCAGGGCATACACGCACCTTCAGCTGAAGAGTTCTGTGCACGTCAGACACTCAGGATGATATCTCAGACTTTGCTCATGTTTGACATTAGTCAGGAAAGTGGAAAAAAAAAGCTTGACAAGAATCAGGCAAGAGGCAAGTTTAAAATATGATCAAAATCAAAACCAGGACAAAGTGTGTTCATGTTAGAGTCTGTGAAGGTCAAGAGGTATCGGTTTCAAGTTCCGGGCAGTCAGCACCAACGCAAGCGCACAGACGGTAGCAGGAGAACAACAGACACCGTGCCACAAGTAGCTTGGTGCTGGGACACCCTGTGCCAACAGCTCCACAGAGGGAGGCCCACACTGTAAAACCACATGAAAGCCTTGACCCCGATGAGCAGAACCAAGTACTTTTGGACGCAACAAAGAGAACTCACAAGCCATTACCAACAACCCCTTCCCAGAGAGCTGCTGAGAAGTCATCACCACCCATATCTGCCACCACAGCGGTTCATCCACGGCGCTGCCTCCACACAAGGCAGCAAGAGGCACTGGGAGATACTGCAAAGTAAGATCAACGGTCTTTGAGAAGATTCCACTATCGCCTCAGGGTTTATTCTTTGTAATGATTAATTGAACAGACATGACCAAACACACTTGAAAAGGCAAGCTGACAGATAAGCCAACAATCTAATACAGTTATTTCTGCCAAGGCTTACATATTGCGTTGGAAGAAGCCTTCTTCCCACCACAAATGGATCTGATACTTTCAGTCTGAACATACAGGCATCAATTAAAAATAATCTAAGTGATGGAAATTACAAGTTACTGTTGTGTAGGGTAATACTATAAAGTTTGACATTTTATCAACGTCTGTAAAATATCTGCCTTCTTGATTTAAATAGAATTACTATGCCACTTCTTAAGGTCTCTACTTTCACTACCTCGTTTAAAATCTACCCACCATTTCAGTCTGTGGGCTTCAGAGACAAAATAATTTAAAGAATAAACAGCTTGAACGCGTACCAAAATGACACTAGATATATTAAGAACAGTGCTCCATGCTCAGCACAACCTTCAGAAAAATACTCTTCCCTTTGCAAATACACAGTATGTAAAAAGAAAGGGCTTCATAAAGAAATGGAGCTGCTTTTTCGAAGAAAAATCAACCATAAATTTCCCACAAAAGAGTCTTCCGAAAGATCATCCATGTTGAAGCTGCTGAGATAAGCTTCACGATAAGTGTTACCTTTTTTGTGAAACTGAGCCGAACCTCATTTATTCCGAGTTAATTGTGCGCTATTTGTTACAGCTGTTATTGTTCTCCAACAGCTGCAGGCATTCTCCTCTCAAACACACTCCACACGCACACTCATGATTAATGTTATCTTTAACATTTCTGGATAGCACTCAAAAAATATCCAACCCACTCAGCCATGCTTAGCACGCGCTCCAAGCCGGGCTGCCGTCGTCACATCGACCTGATGCAGCAACGCAGCCCACGGGCCCGGTTGTATCCGAGAGGCATCAGCAATCCAGCAAGTTTGCTTTTAATTCTTATGAATATTTACATGCACACCCCATCCTAAAAGCATCGTTTAGCCCATGACTCTAGTTTCAAACAGGATCAGCTTTTCAGAAGTTAATAAGAATTCGATTTCACACACTTCTCTATAGGACGACCTAATGTGAAAAGCTGGATTACATTTATTGCAGCTTCTAGTTACCCAATATCAAGAAGTTGTTTTCACAATTCAGGAAGCTTTTATTGTCCTAGACGTATTCATCTTGCATAACAAGGATCAGAAAGCTGTTCAAATTAGCAGCTGCATCTGCAGCCTCAGGACATAACGCAAACCAAGGTCTTTGGAGTATCCACGTAACCTAGAATAACACTACACTGCTTAAATCTCCGATGTTGACTGGACAGGGTTAAACAACAGCTTTAAATAGCTAATAAAATAAGAGCTAATTTTAACTTCACTTTTCTCCCTCCTCACAATTGCCAGAAAAACTTAAAAAACCCCAGCTTTGCAGCTGAGGAGATAGACTGAAACAGAATGCTGCTTTTAGAGACAGCAGAAAACTACTCATTATATTACATGCAACCACCAGCAGATACTACGGGTAACTTCAGACACCGTGTCTCATCCTGAGTAGCCTTTGAAATGGGGAACAGGGAGAAGACAACAGTTCTCTAACGAGAGCAGTAAGTCCCAATAATGTACAAAAGAGACTTATGAACAGACTCCCAGTTCAAGTTGATTTATTACTGAAAAGTGATGCATTTCAAAAAAAAAACCACCCGAACCCTGACAAATGACATCAGCACGGGTAAAAAATGAGTTATGTTGCAATTCTTGGGTTGCAGTCAGTGTTGTGCGGCTGACACCAGCCGTGCTGTACTGTGCTTAGAAAAGAGGAAAGGAAGCAAGAAAGATTGACTGTGCCCCTTAAGCCCTGCTTGTTGGGCCAGACCAGATTATGTGACACAGGGGTGTTCTTCAGTTCAAAGGTTCACCAGAAGGTTGTGAAATCTCCTTTGACAGCTTCCAGAAACAAAAATATACTTGAGAAATACCCAACTGTCCCAGTTTCTCTCCCCAGCTACTAAACACATAGGAAGCTTTATATAACATACCGACAGCAAGAATTCCAGCTGCTTCGTGTGCGACCCATACTGGTAATAAGAAAAAGCACTGACAAAGGTAGGAGCCTCTCCTTCCCTAGGTTTAAAGATAAAAAACCCCCACGGAAAACAGCCCAGCCATTCTCCCTTTCCTTGGAAAATGACAGAAATTCACTCTAGAGCAGGAGCTGTTCGGCATCATCGGAGCAGGAGAGAACTTCAGACGGTCCTCTCCAGTTTCCAGGTATTCCCTACCAGTGCAATCCAAACCAATCCCCAGGACTCACCCCGCGTTTCCTACCATTGCACATCTCTGTTCCAGTACAACTCTCTCACAAAGCAGCCTTGCATAATATTTCTTTCTTCAGAATCCTATACACACTGATCAGAAGCTTCATTTTTTCAGTGACGAAGAACATCCAGACCCAGTATTTGGATATCTGTTTGTAAAACCTACTTCTTTTTTTTTTAAAAAAAAAATACCCTTCATATCTAAGAAGGGTAACAGTTTCATGTTGCTGAAGGAGAAATGTTAGGAGGTATCAGGTTTCCTGAGAACGCTATTTGTGCAGGAAATGTTCCACAATAAGACCATCTCAGAAAGATGATGTAGGACAATCCAAAACAATTTAATGATAATTAAAGAGGAAAAGCAACAAAAAAATCTATTTGGGAATTAACCTGCTGTCTCATGTCAGTGTTGGCTTTACTCCTGATGGCCATTAGAACAGCCTTACTGCTTGTCCCACTGCTCTTCTGTGTATCTAGAGGCACCAGGACACATGCTTTACCTCTGCAGCAGCAGTGAGAACAGCCATCAGTTTTGAAGACAAGAGGACAAACTACAAAACTCAGTGGACATTTTCATTTGAAAATACGGGCAATTATGGCACCAAAGACCAAACTGCCTAAGGGACTATCAGTGTGAAATAACCTTTTGTAAACTCAAAACCAGAAGCACTGGAAAAGCATCCTCACCTGAACTGTAATCTTTCAGTCGCAAGTCCTTCACGGGTGTCCCGTCAGGCCCTCGGAAAGCGTTGAGAATCTACAGGAAAATCAAGATCCACTTCAGTCTCCAAAATAAAACCTCAGGAAGCAAAACGCTTGCTAACGTACTGTTCACCTTCCCCTAGGCTTTTCCTTCTAGGTTAACTCTGTCACAAACTGACGCACTTTCCCCATTCAGTTCCTGCAGTACCTGAGAACTGTTTAGTGAGTTTTGGGAAGCATTTGGGGGTTTTGTTTAAATAAGCAAGCATCATTTACACCCAAATTCAACCATGCAAAGGTTTGTCATGCTGGTTCCAGCCCGTCACTGCTTTTAAAAAGAGGAGCGCGCACAGGGTGACTGCTCCAAGTCCCATCATCCTCCAACCGAAAGTTTTTGCTGTGAGTTCCCCAGTACCAGCCTCAGCAGCTCTGATCACAGCTAACCCTAGCAAAAACTGTTGCGTGTAGGCGTTCTCATGTCTGCAACCACCACCAAAAAAAAATAAATCCTAATTTAAAGTGGAAGCTTTTGGAAAGGAAACTTCTATCACCTTGTAGCCTAGATTTCATTTTTTTTTTTAGTAAAATCAGCAGTAGCAGCAGACATCTTTTCCATCTTCATAAGATCTCCTTTAAGCAATTTCAAGTAACTAAGAATGAAAAGGAGCACTTAGATACTACTTGTCTTCTGAGTTGAAAACAGAATAACAAAGTAATGAGAACATTTGGTAAATATAAAGCAAAGCTGGAATTAAGGCATGTTAAAGAGAGTCTGGAAGCAAGGCTTTCAGCCACCGATACCCCAGGCGAGACTGCAGAAAAACTTGCCACTTCCAGACTCCCCAAAACCCAGAATAGTCAGATAAAAAGTAACGCTTGCAATGATTTCTAAATCTGGATTTCCCCTGGGGAAAATGACAGATCACCCTAACTACATTTACCAGGCTTAAAAACAGTGCATTTAGAAACACTCGATACAAGTTTTTAAAATGTTGCTATGAATTCTGGATGAAAAGCACCCCACTTACATCATCCTTCGTGGCAGTTTCAGGCACTCCTCCTAGTCGAATGAGCTTGCTCGGCTTCACGTATTTGGGACAGGTCCGGTAATCCTGGTCCTTGAGTTCACACAATTGAGATGGTTTTTACAAATGAGAGATGCTGGCTCACAAGATACACAAACAGTAACACCAAAAAATAAAAAGGCAGGGTACAATGCAAAGGCACGTAAGCAGGCTGGCTGAAATCTTTAACCACCGCGCTGTTTAGGACTCAGAGAGCTCTGGAGGACTAGCATTACCAGCTTTGTACGCTCCTTGGGCTCAGTGAGATCTAGGAAAATAAATTAGGTAAATTGCCCCTCTCTGCTTTCCAGCAGCGGGAGATTCAAATTCAATAGCAGTTATTAACTCAGTAGATCCCATTACCTTCAGATCACAAAGTTAACTCTGAAGGAACAGAAAACATGCATAAGAACAGCTGTACTGCTCCACACAGGTCCACCTAAGGCAACAGCTTCTCTCTGGTAGGGCGATGTCCAGGAGAAAGAGAGTGCTCATAAGTGAGAAAATAAGAAAATAAGTTCTTCTGTACACTATTTCCCCCCAGCGCCCTCCATTTTCAGCCTGGGGACTTTTTGAATCAAATCTGCTTCTACGTATTGAGCAATTCTCAATTGCATTTCTCTTGAGACTCAGTATTACTGAGGGAGGAAGCGTGCCCATTAAAACAACCCGGAGCATGAGGATGATCGCAGAGAAGGACAGTGAATTAGGATAGAACTGAAGTGATGGGATATGAACAGAAGACTCCTTCCCAGCTCCTTCCATTCTTTGGCCAACACACGTTTAACAGAAACATCAGCTGATAAAACCACCTACCTGAAGGCTCTTATAGGGCCTAGAATCTTTGCTGGGTTTTCCTTCGGAAAAGGACTTGCCATGTTCATAATCAAACATCTGATGCCCCGGCAGCCGGTGATCCACATCGCGATACTCAATGTTTCTGTAGTCAGTATCTTGCCTTCCAAGGAAATCCAGGCCACCTTCACCCTTTAACCCAAGATCAGAATCGGATCTTTGCTGCTCCCCCCCAGAAAGCTGCTGCTGTTGCTGCTTGTTAGCAAACGCCTGAGGTTGCTCCTCTTGGTCCTGAAGAGTAGGAAGAGGTCCACGGCTATTTTGGAAATTGTGTGAAGTGTCGTCTTCGAGACCCAGTCCGAGGGATTCCTCTTCTCTGGCTGGTGCTTCTGCATGTTGAAATTCTCCTTTTTGGCTACCAAAGGGAGTTCTATCTAGACCAAGTGCAGACTCCTCCCTCTTGCTGGTGCTTAAACTAGAGCCCTCTCTTTCTGCTAAAGGTCCAGTAGATTGGTTGTGCCTAAAATCTACAAGGCTTTGATCCACAGGAGGCATTTCCCTATCTGAAAAGTCCATAGGAGGAGCCACATCTCTGCTCCTAAAATCCTGATCAGACCGGGACCTGTGCCTATTTCTGAAGTCTGATGATGGTGCATTTCTGTTTCTGAAGTCCAAATCAGAGGTGCCCACACCTCTGAAGTCCAAATCAGGTACATCCCTGTTTCTGAAGTCTGAATAGGAATGCTCCCTGCCCCTGTAGTCTAACTCCGACACATCTCTTGCCCTAAAGTCCGAATGAGATCCATCTCGACCTCTGAAGTCTAGATCAAAAGACCCCCTTCCCCTGAAGTCTGATGGAGGTTCATCTCTGCCCCTGTAATCCATATTATGTGCTTCCCTGTCCCTGTAGTTCATACGGAACGTCTCCCTGTTCCTGTAGTCCACTGAAGGAACATCCCCACCCCTGAAGTCCATAGGTGGCCCTTCTCTCTCCCGGAAGTCTCCAGAGTACATATCCCTGCCCCTATACTCAGAAGAGGGTGGCTCCCTACCCCTGAAATCCATCTGAGACTCATCTCTGCCCTGGAAGTCAGATGGTGGGAAATCTCTGCCCCTGAAATCATGGTGCCCCTCCCCACCTCTGAAGTCACTACGTGGTCCATCTCTAGCTCCAAAGCTGAAAGAAGGTTCCTCTCTGTTGGCAAACTGAGGATTGAGGAGGCCTGTGAGTGCCTGGATATCAAAAGGAAGTGATTCTCTGCCAGAGAAGTTGCCAGAGTGTCTTTCTTGAGCAAGACTATCAAGGGAAGGAGGATATTCCCTGTTCCACCCGGGAGCAAACCTTTCTTCTTGGCTCCCACTGTAGAAATAAAGACAGTATTATTCATAACGTGCTTAGAGTCTGAAATCTACACAGCAGCACATTCTTCTCTAAACTTTTATAGAGTTGCGTAACAGTCTAAGATCCGCAGAAGATATTGATGTTTGGCAGTTTAAGATGAGGCAGCATACGACAGATGTGAGAAAGTAAACTTGGGTGCTCCCATTTCAGCACAATTTCCAGAAGCACTCAACAGGGAATACCTGCAATATTAATGGGTTAATGATGGTAGCGATCCACATAGTCCTGCACTGAACACAGCTCTGCAGCTGCGCAAGGTTCCACCAGCTGGTCTGTTTGCTCATCAGCATCACCACCACATGCCTGTGAGGAACCACTCGAGCTTAAGCTCTCTGGGCAGTATTAAAACCAGCTAACTTAATACGTCATCCTGAGCCACATAAAAGCAGAGGTTACCAAACATGCTCAATTAACATACTACAGAGACTTATTTATGCTTTCCTGATATTCAAGTATTCAGCAAAATGCTGAAAGCTATCAGTTCAGACTTTGAGGATGCCTCACAGGAGGATGCCAACAATCAATGTTCAAGACGATCCTGTGCTCGTGCCTCCAGACTGGCTGTCTTACACCGAGTGTACAACACTACAGCTACGAGCTCTCCTGAGAGCTGCATAAAACCACTCGGGAAGAGGTTTCCTCTTAAGACAGTTTTTCAAAACCCAATGAGGGTTGTTGTTGGTTTTTTTTAGATGGAGCTACCGGATTTTTCATCTAGGCAAGGCTCCAAAACATACGAAAAATTAGAGTAATAAAATATCAACATATTTTAAAATAACACCAAATGCTACCCAAATCAGTGGACATTTCCTCAGCAACTTGTGTTGTTCTTTGAGTTTCACTACAGACTCACTCACCAACAGAATGCAAGGTGACACATGCAAAGTTAATCAAACCAGACACAGATTTCCTAAGCTACACATCCCGTGGCACCACCATGTAGAACTTGGTTCGAGGTTAGAACTTCCCACCCAAAATAGTCACGAATGATGGCAATAAAATGCACTTAAAAATCAAAACAGCACTACTGGTATCATCATAAAACAATCACGCTCCTATCAAAACCATTAAGACATGTGCTGGAGGAAACTCGCTTTCATCACTCAAATGTCATCAGCTTTCTCAACACATTACAGTTGGACAATTATTTGAAGTATTCTTATTGCAGAAACCATGAGGAAGTACCTTCAGTACGCTGATATTCAAGTAACTGCAGTGGACATGTGAGCAAAAAATGAAAGAATTATGCACAACAGAGGAAAACCCTAGCTCTCGGTGCCTCTGCTTTTATTTTTTTTAATATCTAGAGCCCTCCTGCAAACACAGGGCCTAGCACCAACCAGGGGAACACAAACTAAGAAAAATACCATGTTGCGCTGGTCCAGTTGCATACGCATCTCAAACAGCTCCAGCGACATTCAAAAACGCCTTATGAAGGCGCGTGTCCAAGTATACAGGGATATACAGTCTACTCAACTTCCAGGCCAGAACTAAACTCAAAGTGTTCATAAAATGCAGTGTGCAATCAAAGTGCCAGTATTTCTGAAGTTAAGGCAAGCACCATGGTTTAAGAGAATCAACATCACACTATTAGGCACCTCTCTTCTAGGTCTTAACAGCACGTAGCACCAAAACCCATATGGCATATCATCACCTCAGCTTACAACAGCTAAACTAAGTATCGCTAGAAAAGGCGGTGTGGAGAAGGAACAGAAATACTAAAAGCAGCTGTTAAAGGAAAAGAAAGGAAAAAACTCCACAGAAACGCAGAAAGTTACACTGGCACGGAACTGGCCTATTCTTTGGCAATCATACCTAGCACCACAAGGACCTCAGAACCTTCACCGAAACAGTCTGCTTACGGGAGGATGTGCAGAAATACTGACAGACAGAAAGTTCCCATGGCTTACCGCATTTGAGAATGCTGCTGAAACAGACTATACATCCAAATACTTACCGAAAAGACCCCATTCTGTTGCCTTGTCGATGGTCTCCCCACATTTTGGTCTTGTCTGGTAAGTTTCCAGAAACGGTTAGTTCGCTCTAAGAACACCAAGACAGCACAACCTGCTGAATAAATAACAGGACAATAAGCCGTGAGGCAAAGAACACGCATCACGTAAGAAAAACACTGCTGGTTAGAAGGGATGTGTGGAATGTCTGATCAGGATCCACAAATACACAGGACCACTCTCAGGCATGAATGAACTGTTGCGTTTCTCCATGTTCAAATTTGCAAGCGTCAAACAACTTCTGAAATCAAACTGTCGATATGGGTGGGCAAACAATTTGATATCTGCTTTGATAAACATAAAGCCTTCCAACACACTGGGCTGTCTGACACTATTCGGAACGCAGCTAGAAACGTGAGAACGCCACCATCTATAAAGAACAAGGACCGGTGCCGAACAACAGTTTGCAATTAATGTTTAATCCAAAGTATTGTTGCCAAAAGCTCTTTGCTGTTCAAGGAAACGATTGCTACTGTTGGCCTATCATGGTTACTCGGCCCTCAAAAGTACATAGGTAACAGAGTACACTTTGGCAATAAATTAGTACAGGCCCTGTTCTCCAGCACAGCCCTCATCAAGCTGAGCACCACAAATAACACTTCCCTCGACAGAGATCTAAAATTTCATCCACCTCCTCCCACCAGCAGTGAAGGTGAGGATTGCCTGGCGATTGCCAAAGCTGGGACTTGAAATGGAAAGTACTTCCATCCTCCCCTCCCCTCAAAAAAGGCTGCAGCAGAGCTAGGGGAAAAGGAGGGAGCTCGCAACTCGATGGTCTCAAACCGCTCTGGCTAACTGAGGCGCAGTGGTTGCGGAGGGCTCCCATGCCACCAAACCAAGGGTAGGAGACCTGGGGCTTGCCTGCTGCTCAAAAGCAGGATTAAACTGCAGGGATGAGGTGGAACAGGAGACAGTGCAGACGGCCACCGCCAGGCTTGGCTAGAGCAGGTAATCTCGAAGAAAAGCACGCCCTAGAGCCTGTTCCTTCTCAGTTCCAAAGGCTGGCGCTGCCATGCGGGCACTGGGTCGAAAGAGCAGGCTACGACAGACCTTACGCCAGGGAGCGATGCCAGGTGCCACTCCCGGCAGCTGCCTCTGCCAGGGAGCTGAAGGCAGCTGCCCTGCCCAGAGGGAGCACCCGCTCCTGCCAGGGTCCATCGCAGCCTGAGAACGCTCATGTGGGAGCCGGGAACAGCAGGGCCTGACAAAGGCAACCTGTACAGCCACCGCTGATCCATCCACCCTGACGCCATCGCTAAAGAAACAGGTTCCTTCCATCGGCCACTCGAGCACTGGTCTGCTCAAGCCTTACACGGCTCTTGATGCAATGAGCACCTCCCGGGTCCCAAGGATTCCCTCCACAAGCTCTGGCACCTTTTCTTTCTCGGAGGTGAACCTAAGAGAACCGACACTTCACCCATCATGGAGAGGAGAACAGAGATGGTTATGGCAGCCGTCATTACGGGTGGCTGCCATCAGCCAGTCCTTTCATCTGTGATCTTTTGCAGCCTGCAGACATTTGCAGACCCGGTGTTTCTTCTTCTTCCCTGTTGGACGTCCTCCCTCACTCCAGTCCTCATTAAGTCAACAAGCTTACCGATGCTTAAGAAAAAAAAAAAATCCCTTGCCAGCTGGGAACTGTTTGGACATAAAATTCAAATTATCGGGGGCAGAGGGACAGACGGACAGTACCAACAGACTGCTATCAGGCCTGGCATTCATCAGCTGAGCCATGCAGCAACATCCACCAGCATGAGGTCATGGTTCAACACCACAGGCAGCAACACTGGCTCCGACAGTCCCCCACCCAGCCCGATGCGATTTGCTCCCTCCGTTGTGCCTTTGGCAACACGCTAGTTGTGCCAGCTTGCGCTTTTCTGGGTCTGAACCGCGGATGACCCTCCAAAAAGAGTTATATTTAACCCAGGTTATTTCAGCGATATGGTTTTACCACCCAACCCCACAAAACAGGGTGACAGCAAACTGCAGGACAGGGACAGAAATGTCTTTGATCTCCTGAAGGTACGCCCTGCTACAACTGCTCCAAAAGACACACGCTGCGATGAGACCCCATCCGGGTTCACCCTCCAGGTAACAGCCAGCTCAGCTCCCACCGGCCTGCTCACAAGCAGGCGCTGGGAGACGGGTCAGTGTGAGCCAGGCTGTTTGCCAAAGACACACCAACAGAGCTCAGGGCTGGGGCCAGGCCAGCGGCAAAGCATGGTAAAAATCCACCCTCAAGTGCTAGGAATTGTGCACCAATTAGTTTTGCCACAGGTCAGTCACAGCCATGAAGCAGAAGGAAACGGCAACAAAGGACGTTTCAGTGACACACGGCACAACGTGGTCCAGTTACTCACAGAGCCCAGCTTTAGAGTTCTTTTACAACAATAATTAGCTGTTACAATTACGCTGAATATTCAGGAGGGCTGATATACACCCTGAAAGTAACTTCCTTCGCTCCCAGCTGGCTCCACTTCCTGGTGGCGAAGCCGGGGCTCCAGTGAAGACACAGAAGGTGCATCTCGAAGCAAGGAAAGCTCTTTCGTGATCCGAATCCCGCCAATAACTGGTGGTCCCCCGGCCCTCCCAGCAGTCAGGAGAGGCTGATGGAGCTCCAGATGCTCCCCAGGAATTACACCCAAGGACTTCCTTAGGATCGTGCCCTGCCCTCCCCAGCGCACCCCCAAACAGCCCAGTGCCTGGTACCCATCCAGAGGCCGCTCCCGATTCTGCTTTCCAAACGCACATGCCAAGCCTGACGGCAGACTCTTTTTGAATCTCATTTCAATTTACATCATACTACCCGAAGTAATTGCGCCGTACATCAGAAGCATGCACCCGAGCCAAACAGAGAAGCCGGCCTTCCTAAGGAATAATTAAAGATTTCTGGCAAGGGACAGTGTGAGGAATGCCAGCACAGTCCTCGAGCATCTCCTCATTGACTTAAACCCAACTCTGCACCTTGTTTTCCAGATCTGGAGGGAGGGAGGAGAAATTGGTGAGGGATTAAGCAAGGTGAAGTTTCAAAGAGATGCTATTTTCAGAAAAATACTCCAATATTCACAACTTCTCTCCAACCAGATTTTGCCGAGGCTGCCAGACTTGGTATTTATAGACTGTGAGGAAATGAAACACAAAACTTCACACAAGGCTACGATAAAAGAACAGAGGAAATCATTTGCTGCTGAACAACTCTCAGAGCCCTTGTAAGGCTGAAGACAGGAAAAAGCCTCTGTGAAAATCAAGTGCTACAGGAGATACAAAGGAAAACGTTTCCCCAAGCTACAGAAACTGCAAGCAGCCAAGAACACCGGTTGTTTCCAATGTTAAGGTTGAAGATGTCTAAGCCAGAAGTGAAGTATCAGAGTCATCACAGAATCATTAGGGTTGGAAGTGACCTCCAGGATCATCTAAGTCCAGCCGTCCCCCCCCACACCTATTACCCACTAAACCATGTCCCTAAGTACCACATCCAACCTTTCCTTAAACACTCCCAGGGACGGGGACTCCACCACCTCCCTGGGCAACCCATTCCAACACCCGACCAGGCAAATCACGCCACTGGAGTTTGAAAGTAAAGGGGGAGAGAACCATTTCAGCTCTTCCAGGTGTCAGGCTGGAGGTTTCCACTTTAAAAAAAAAAAAAAAAAAAGCCATACACGTGCTTTTCAGTTGTGTGATGCTTTCAAAAACATGTGTTAGAAACAGCGAGGTGAATTTCTAAACATCCCCCCCATTACTCTCCTGACCTTGCCTGTCCCAAAGGACTTCAAGCACATTCCCAAGTAGGGAGCGTTAGGAGAGACTTCCACCCCACCAACACCCTGCTGGGACAGGACAGTGGATTCCACCCTCAACAGCATCTCCAAAACTAACACCACACACCAGCAACACCACCAAACTCTTCTTGTGCTGCCAATTGTTTTAAAAAACAAAACATGAGAGCCACCACGGGTGCCCCCAGCAGCCGCCGCCAGTGCATCCCCCGGCCTTCGCCACGAGCAGGGCCGCGCTCTGACTCCACCTCAGCTTTTATTTACAGTCCAAAATCCCCTTCGGCCCATCGCTGAGCCTTGCTACCGGCTAACACAGCCCCAGCCCTGCGCACCAGCCCCCATCACCCTCCTCTGCCTCCCAGCCTGAACCCAGCCTGCTCCCTGTCCATCCCTTTTAAAGACACAAGTCGCTGGAGACACCAGTCACAGAAAGGTGCACGACACGGGGTAAGAAGCCCTAATTTTGACCGGCACCCCAGAATAACAGAGATACACCCAGAAACACCAAAACCACTGACCAAGGCACAGGCGACCGGCCCCAGCGCTCAGCCCAGCTGTGCAGGACCGGCCGTGGCACTCCCGTGCCGGGGAGCGAGCAGCCCAAGCCCGAGGCCCACGGCCCCGCTGGGGTGCGGGGCTCCGCGGAGGAGCGGGAGCCTGCAGCCAGCCACGGGGCCACGCCGGGGCAGGAGCCGGGACCCGGCTCCTCACAGCCATGGCAGCCCCCAGCTTGGACTGTCCCCCTGCCACAGGGGACCCCAGTGAGACACAGCCGCCCCCCCCCATCCTGACGGACCCCACCGGAGGAACCCCCGGCTCCTCTACCGCGAGGGGCCTATAGGAAAGACGACCCCACACACACACACTCCTCCACCCCGGACAGCCCCACGGAGACACCCCCCATCCCGGGAGACCCTCACGAGACCTCCGCCCCGCTCGCGACACCACAGGAGGCCCCCCTTTATCCCAGGGGGCATCCCAGAAACGGGCACCCCCTGCCCCCCCGCTTCCCTACCCCAGGAGGCCGTACGGGAGAATCTGCCCC
>VWZZ01002547.1:12733-44257 GCA_013399095.1 Psophia crepitans | reverse complement strand
CGGAGGCAGCCCCGCTCGCAGGCGAGGATGCTTTGCGATGCGAGCTCGCCTCTGCCAAGTCACTTTGTTGTTTTATTTATTTTTTAAACAAACTTTCATTCATTTATGGTCTCTCCCTCTCCCTTCCCCCCCCTTCCCCCTGCAACCTGCTAATTTAACACTGGAGCGCGTTATTGCAGTGTTAGGGGGAGAGAACGAGAGAGAGAAAACAACAATACCGCAATGATCCAAATGATACAGTAGAATTATAGCAATTATAGTTCTGCTCGGAGAAGAAAACCTTGCTGAGCTCAGCCAAACAAACTGATGCCTCGTACGGATAACAAGCCCGGGGACGGACGGCCGGTGCTGAGAGGGGCAGGAGGGCACAAACGGAAATATTTGCCTCTTGTCGCTCCAGCCAGCCTAGCTTAACCCCCTCCGCTGCCGCTGCCACAACAATATCCGCTCCGGCTCCGCGCACCAGGGGCCTCCGCGGTGGGTTTCGCCCCGGGGACCGGCCTCCGCGGCCCTCCGCACCCACCTGCGCCAGGTTCCGCTCCGGCCGCGCCTAGGAGCGGGACGGCGGGCGAGCCCGGGCGGATCGGTAACGGCGCTGTCGTCCCTGCCGGGGACCGGCCACCGGGGCCGCCCGCCCTGTCTGCGAANCAGGGCCGCCGCCCGACGGCTGCCCGTGGCGGCTCCCGCATAAGCGCATGCCCTCGTCCCGGGCCTGCCCCACGCTCCCGCGGCCCCGGGGTCCCTGTGTGCGCTTGGGGTTTGAGCTGCCTTGGTTTCCACCCCCCCTCGCTTCTTTATTTTCTTTTCTCGTTACACACAGCCCCGTTACACAGAGCCCCTTCGTCCGGACCTGCTCCTCCAGAAACCATCCTTGCGAGGAGACATGGCTGCAAAATGGCAGTTCGCTGTCATGCATGGGGAAAGGTGTTTGATCTTAGGGCGGAGATAGGGCTAAGCTCGGTTTCAGCCGTAGCGGCTGAAAATCCGCAGAATCGTTTCAAGACTCAGTGCGAGGCTGTTTTAACCCTGCAGGATGCAGCGGCTGCCTCGGCTGGAGAGGAGCTCCCCGCGCTGCGGCGGCCACCACGGGCACAAGTTTTATGTCCCCGACCGAGCAAACGACACCCTGAAGCCCGTGAGCAGTTTGTGCCCGTCCAGTGCCCGGTGCATCCCGCAGCCCCACGTTGCAGCTGCTGAAACCGGGGATCCCTCCGGTGGGTTCCCGCTCCCCGGCAGCCGTGCGCATGGGTGGAGCTGCCGCGGCAGGCGCAGCCCAGGGCTCGGCTTTAGCGTGAGCTGGGCTTTCTTTTCTCTCTTTTTTTTTTTCTTTTTCTTTTCCCTCTCCTTGCAATGGAGAAGAGAAAACGGTAACAGGTACTTTAAATCGTCCAGTGCTTGATTTGTCACTATTTACTTTATGAGAGGGGAAAAAAAAAAAAAAAAGAAGGCTTGTGCAGATGCCGTGGGTAGGTACAGAAACTCTGCGCTTCCTCTACCTGTCCTCTCCGGTTTCTCTGGGGTTTCCTCCCCTTCCCTCGACGTCCCTTGCGCCCCGGCCCAGCCTGCCCCCGGCTCTGCGCCGGAGGAGCTGCAGCCCCCGGGGTAAGGCAGGGCCAGCGGCAGAGCCCGGAGCGCCGCACGGCTGGCGGGCGGGCCGGGGAGCGGAACACAGGTCATCACCGGTCTTCAGAGGATGTGGTTCAGGCGCAATTTCTTATTCCCCCGTCCCCCAGTGTTCAGGATGATGGTCCCGTGCACAAAAGCGCTGGAGCTGGGCAGAGGGAAGGCGGGATGCCCGTCCTGCCTCGGTACCAGGCAGCAGAGAAACGGCTGGTGCCGCTCAGATGTGATGTGCTGGCGCGTGTCTCCCCTCGTGAGCCTCGTGGCACCGTGATCCCGACGCATATTTCGGGTATATTTTACACCTTTACAAAGAATGCTGTTCCAAACCCTCTTCTGAGCGCAGCCCCGGCTTTGCACAGTTCAGCCGTGAGCCTGGAGGTGGGCAGAGGGCTGCCCTTGACTGCACCACCAGAGCTACCGTCGAAGCAACCTCCCTCGCTTCTCCTGCAAGAGTCTTGATAATCACTTAAAAAACAATCGGCTAAAGACAACAGGCAGTAACGAGGGGTGGCAGCACAGCTGCACATCCCCTCCAGCCACGGGCAGACAGCTGGGGGCGAGCCAGCATCTCTGTGTGTCCCCTGGGGCTCTGTCGAGTCACTGGTCACCCGAATATACCTCTGAGTTCAATGGCTTAACCATCTTCTCGTTTAAGGTAGGATAAATATTGCAGACCGCTAATTTAAATGTTGAATAATCCATACCGAGCGGCGATCACTGAGGCACTGCACCAAAATTGCTTTGCAGAGTAGTGTTGGACTTCAGCAGCTCTGCATTCACATCCAAGAGAAACATTCATTTTGCAAACATTGGGGGTTTTTTTAGGACTTCCATCAGCCATTTTCACCGTTTCCTGGGGCCTGTGTCCCGGGACGCGAGGCTGCAGCACCTGCGCACGGGGTGGACAGAGAAGGGAGCCCTGTGCAGAAGGGGGAGCTGCCAGGTTTGACCTGTGGATCAGGTTTGACCTGCGCTGAAAGCTGGCAGCCCCCCCCAAGCCAGCGGGCAGGAGGTCAGCTCTGCTGTGTGTAGCCACGTCCTCGAATCACAGTTACACGGACTGGCAAGGCTCGGCTTGGTTGGGACACGGCGTCTTGCAGTTCTCTGTCTGTGAGGCAGCCTGAGCTTTTGTTGCTGGCTTCGGCTGCGGTGCTAGCTCAGGGAGCAGTGCCCGTATTCACCTGCATCTGGACAGAGGCCTGGCAGCAGCAGTGGTGGCGACTCTGGAATAATTATTCCTATACTTAATATTTAGCCTGTGCCTATGTGTGGGCAGAATCTGGGCCTGGTTCCATAGATTTAATTCAAAAAAGTATTTTCAAAATCCCTTTTTATTCAGCTGTCATTTTTTTAATTTCTTGGTGGTTTATTTTTCTGATAACACAGTTTTCAATACAGAGGACAGCAGTTAGCTTCGGGTGAATATGTCTCACCTTTATTTCTCTTCCACCCTCTCCCTACTTCTAATAACTCCAAACTTCTCCTCTGGTCCACACTCCAGAAACACTGCCAGCTCACTTTTGGATTGGCCCTTTTTTTGTACAACCATGAGACCAGAAATGGTCTGCAGTGATGTCTCTGAGAAATTCAGTCACTGCCAATAACTGTGTTGGATTTAGTTACTGCATTTAACTTAGGTACTCCTTGAGGCTTGTAACCTGGAAGTGATTTGGAAAGACGGAGCCTGGCACGCAACCAGGGTGCAGCCCCTCTGCAGCCCGCTGTTCCTCCTGGAGGCCACGTGCCTTGCCCTCAGATTTGGCGCTGGGAGCTGGGGCTGGGCAGAGACCTGTGTGTCCTTTGCTGGCATGTCATCTCTTCCAGGTCACTAACCGTGTTGGTACTTCGTAGCTCGCTTGCTTTATTGTTCCTAATTTTGTTTTTGCTCCTAAGTGCTCAGCAGCATGAAATCCCATCAGGGCTGGCAGATTGCTGGCTGAGGCCAGGATGCCATCAGTACCGTCTCTGTCCCTTTTGCCAGCTTCCTTTCCCATCACTTGTCATCTTGACTCCTTAGAGTCCTCCAGAGGCCTTTTCTAGGCTTTTAGATTTAGCTGGGAGCCCCCCGACTTTCCTCACCATCCCCTTCCCACGTGTGTCCCCTACTGAGGATCTCAGCTTCCTCACACCTCCACAAGCTCTGGCTACCCTTGCTGACTGCAGCAGTGTTTCTGCAAGGAAGAGATGGATTCTCTGGCACCATGTGGCTCTGAATCTAGACCAGTGCATTTCTAGAAGGCATATTTTCATCTAATGTAAATCGTTTGGTTAAATTTAAGAGCGACTGGGTGGAGCTCTGCATCCTGCAGCCCTACTACTGCATCTTCCAGGAGATTGGGCGGTGGGTGGAGACATGGTTCTTCCAACCCTAGAAAACCCATGGGTAGAATCTCATGTGGCTTTCTTTTCTCTCCTTAGAAGCTCAGTGAAATTATTAATGCATTAAGGTGTAGTGGTCCCAAAAAATTAAAACCATGATCATAGGCTTATTTAATATTATATCTTCTGTGTTACTTTCTTTTGTAATGTGCTGACTAGAACAGAGCAAAGGCTTCATAACAAATAATTTATTTGTCACATGTGTTCTCTTCTTCTGCTCGTGGAATATCCATGAGCAAGCGCATCGTTCTCTCAAATGCGTTTGTTATCTAAAATGCTCCGGTGGTTCCTTTAAATGAAAAGCAGAAGGGTTGGACTGCAAATGGTTTCCGTTGTTTAGCTGTAGTTGGTCAAATAAACCCCCTAGTATCGTTTGCATTACCCGCCTGTTGCGCCAGCAACACACTGGTTGTGCAAATAGGTGTGTGTGTGTGTGAATGTAACAGCTGGGTTTCCTCAGCTCATCTGTGGGCAACTCCTGACGCGCGTTCTCTGCGAGCGTCCGTTCCGCTGAGATGCGATCACTCAGCTAACCGCAGAGGGGTGTGAACAGAGCTGAAGCAAAGCCATTAAAAATTCAAATGAGCGTTTGATGAGCAAAGGACGTTTTTCACCCTCTTTGACTGGCTCCGGTGTGACCTTCATGTGGTGCTATGTTCTGTTTCAGTAAACGCAGCCGCACAGGGACAGCGCAGGAATCAAAACGAGCTGGAGAAGGGCACGAGTTGGAGCTGGTCTGGTGTTGCCTTGTCCGGGCGATGTTATCCATGAGACCAGGGCTGTTTAATCCAGAAGCATGGCTGAAGTTAAACAGGATCATAGAGGGAAGAGACAGCAAACCGTCTGTGAAGCTGTTGGACCGTTCCCCTCAACCAATCTGACCTTAAAACCATACTTATTATTACTGTTTTCTACATATGTGGACATCATCACCTCTGGCTGTCACTTAGGGAGCACCACTATCTCACAAAGATTTAAAAAACCCATTTGGTTAGGAAAAACCTGCATTTTGCAGAAGGGGACGGGCATTTTTCCTGGAGGAGGCTGATGCTCACGGACACACGGAGAAAATCCTTCAGCGGCCTTATGTTAAGAGACTGATGTCTGCTTCCCATCACTTTTCTTTGGTGTTGGCACCTTTACATGGAGCATCCCTGCTATAAATCATGGCTGGATGCTGGTCAGATCATCAAAGGATCTATTCTGATCCAACATCCATTTTTATCCTTTTAATATTCTGCATCTTTCTTAATATTGAGAGTTAAAGTACTCTGTGGTGCTCTGTAGGAAGAGGGATGTTTTATGAAAATAAGCTGTGTTGTGCAGGTGCTGAGGTATGAATCAACTTGCTGTCTCCCGAGTGTAACACCTCTGAGAGAGACACAAAGTAGAAATCTCCTAAACCGCGCTGGGGACAGTCGATCGATAGCGCAGCTAACAGCAGCAAATCATGTAGAGGTGAATAGATGGAAGAGTTTTTTCCAAGGTACCCAAATCAGGCGCAGTTATAAATTAGACTTGTAAAGCAGATTGAATTGGGAAGACAAAAATGAGGAAAATCTGATGTTCTCAAATAATTAAGAATGGAGATGTATTCTCAAAAACGTCTGTGCTAACGCTAGTTGTGCGCCTGAAGAAGATGATAGCTGGGGCCGCGGGTGTGCATGATGTTGTGGAAAAGTATGAGTGGGCTGGCAGGGAGCAGGGCGCTTCCTTCCCAATTCAAAGGGCTTTTTCTTAATGGAAAAAAATTCATTTTGATTGTAAATTGGCTCAGCAATTCCAACAGCTGCAATTTGTTGGACTGTTGATTTGAAGTTTTCCATTCAAAAAAAAAAACAAAAAAACCCCCATGTGCTTTAAGATTTCCCCTTCATACACACTTCTTAGAAACTTCTATAGACAGATATTTTCAGTCATGTGCATGGATTGTAAAATCTTGAAATCACAGGGTAGAAGTTATTATTTGGAATCAATGCACCTTCTTGTCTTTTAGCTTTTTATCAAACCTTGAAAAAGACTCGGCACTTGGGGAGCTCAGCTATTGTTTCCATTCTTGAAAACTAAAAATAATATTACAGAACCACAGAAAAACTAACTTTAAACAAAAGACGTTGGATTTAACTAAATTATTGTTCCTGTGTTGTAACCCTTACTCAGAACCTTTCATTCCTCCAGTCAGTGGGGTTTTCTCATGAGTGAAAGCACATTTGTATGATGGTTTTTGTGTTGCAACCCAGGCAATCGCAGCATAAATAGGTAAAGACTTTGGCTGGGCTTTCTGGTGAGCTGGGGGCTACTGGGGAAGCCTGTTTGCTTCCTTCAGCAGAGGGTGTGCTGTCATCCGTTTTGTACCGAGATACTCAGGAAAACGGCAGCTTTCTTCCCTTCCGGCAAGAGCTAGAAGGGATGGTTTGGCTTTATTGTGGTTGCAGTTTTTGTTTTGGCTTTGTTCTAATATTATCAAAGTGCCTGGAGGATTTTGGAAGCTCTTGGGATTTCTAGAACTGAACATGGCTTGTGATTCTTAAAACTTGCCATGTGTCAGAGGTTTTTGCGTGGACCCATCACTCGGAATGGTAGTGCATGTCCTTCTTCACTGAACGCAAACTTACAGCTGAGAATAACCGAACAATCATTTACCCTCTTTCTAAATCCCTATCCTGGAAAGGGGTCCAAATAAAATCTTCTTACTTGGGACAAACCTGTACAAATTCAACCAGCAAAGAGATTTTTCCAAACTGGAGGTGGAGTCTGACCGGCAGTACGGCAGTCAGAAACCCAGATCCTGTAATATGAATCACACTTTTCCCTCCTCTTCCTGCAGTACCTAGCAGGAGGGTGGGCTGGGGGTCAGGGAGCTGAAGCAGGCAGAAGGCATTTTGCAGGCGGTTCCCAGTTTTTGTAAGGGAAAACAACAGGAATGAGCATCCAGCAAGAATCAGGCAAACTTCACTGGATCACCATGAAGTGCTATGAAGGAGAAGAATATGAATACAGAGGTAGGAACTTAGGAAAACGCTCTTATTTACAGACTGACAACTGCAGTCTGGATCCAAAGGTAACCTTACCGAGTTGTGCGTAAGGATTATCTGCTGGGGAAGTGAGGCCAGATCAAGCCTAATAGGATTCAGTGGAAGCAGGGCTATAATTTGTTAGGAAAAAGTGACTCAGGTTTGTATTTGCATTCTGATTTAAAAAATAAAAAATCCATATTCAGTCAGTGTAAGCTTTTTGACTGACCTAAAAGCTAAGCAAAACTCAATATGCTTCGTGATCGGGGATACCTTTAAGAACACCTAAATGATGCACATCTTGTTTTCAACAGTGTTTTTAAGAATCCAAGTCCATCTGGAGGCCAGTCGGATTTGGCTGTTGTGTCGCTTTGAACACATCACTAAATCTTCTCTGTGTGTTTATTCTGAAAAGTTTTAGAATAAGCTGGGGTTGATTCAGAAACTGCTGGTCCAGGAATGGATCTCAAGATACTTTTCCTTGGCTGTGCATTCTCTCTGAGGTCTCCTTGGAAGAAAACCACATTGGGCACCTTTGAAACATCAATATCTTTATAGCAGAGCTCAGATGCAGTAAATATCACAGTAAGTAGCAGCAATATTTATGGCAAAAAACTGATCTCTCTAAGTTTCTGTATAGATATAAAGGTTCTTATGTATGTGATTCTATGTTATGTCCTCTGACATGTATTTCGGCCACCTGCTGTTCCAGACCAAAAAATGCACATGGTCTTTGTGCAACACTCCCCCAGGGACAGTTTCACAGTTGGAGATGCTCGGCTGCACCATGAGGCCCTTATTCATTCATAACTTCCCAACAAAATCCTTGGGCTCCTGCTGGAGGAAAGACCTTGGGCTTTGCCCTGTGGCACCAACCAGGACTGAGACAGAAGTCAGTGGGCTTGAGCTGCACAGGTGAAAAAATTGCAGCAGTTCCTACAGCCCTTTCAAAAGTGGTTGGACAGAAATGACACTGAAAAAAACCCAGTCTGTTGTCAGTACTTGGTGACCTTCCCAGATGTTCTCTGTATATTCAAGGGTTCATCCGGATGTGTAATGTTAAAAACTGATCTGGGTTGCTCTGTTGCGTCAAGAAAACTGATTGCATGTAGACATGGAGACCTTGGTCAAAAATGCTGCAAGAAACAATTTATCCCTGGGAAGTCGTTCAAGGTTCATGACAATCGTAGCAACCCTCCCTGAAGAGCCAGCTGGTCCATGGAGTATCAAAACACACAGGCTGACGACATATCTCCAAAAACAGCGTTTCTGTTTGAAAGCGGCACGGCACACCAGAAGGGTGCAAAATGTGGCAAAGACGACACCCTCTTCTCACATCACTGTCATCGTTGCATATCAGCACAGCCCCATGTCACAGCGCAGAGGGAGCTCCAAGGTGGCATTCAATTTAAGCTTCACATCTATTGGCTTTCTTCTCAGCCCCTTGTGAGCTTCATTTGCTCCAGATACCAGATCTACTAATGATTTTTTTCCCTCCCCCTTTGCTCACACTTTAATTACGGGGTATATGTAATACCCTTAGGAACAGCTATTGCCACCTGTATTATTATTTATGCTGTGAAAACGAAGCTTGTGGCAATATATTTATTAACACTGTGCCCTGGAATCACATGAGTTAACAGCTTAATCCTGTGATTGTAAACACTTTTCCTGACACGTTCGAGCACCATCTATGTTTTTTAACTTCACATCAGGAAACTGGGAGCATGAGCAGGTTATAATTTTTGTGGAAAACCTATTCTTTAAAAAAAAATAAATCACATAATGAAGAAGTGATTTATCCATCTAATAGTGCCTGCCTTACAGAGCATAATGCCTTTTGCAAAAGGAAGAGTTAAACAAAACATTTATGCAGTATAAACTTTGCTCCTTAGCATTAAAATGCACTTTATTCACACTGTAGATTTCTCTTCCAGCCACGGCTATTGTTTGTCACTAACAGCTAGCTTTTGTGAAGTTAATAAATGTGCATAATAAGGACATAAAGGTATGGAGAAGTAATACTGTAATCCTTTTGTTTGGATAATCAGTCTAATGTATGCAAATTAAACCTTATTAGTACTAGGGTTTTGTGTCTGCTTATCAAAATGTGCCATTTTCATGAAAATTGGAAGTCCATTATATAAAGTTATTATTAACAATCATTTAGGAATTATATACGGTATGCAAATTAAAGTTGATTACAACTAATTAAGGGCTTTCTTTGTTATTTGACCTTGTCTGCTTTTTATGTAAATATGTTTCTTTTGGTCTGGCATATTTTTAGACTCAGAAAAGTATATTAAGACAAGTTACATTATGTATTTTTAATATATTTTTGTATTGCATAAAAAGGCCCTTGCTATTGTTTAAGAGCCTGGTTTCACACCGGGCTCTCCTGTACGATGATACGTAGACGCTCGTGCCTCGCGGCTTTAGGACGGCTCTGCGAGATGGACCAGCAGCGGAATTGCAGTAACACGCTTCCAAGGCCCTCCAATGGTTTAAGGAAAAATGATCCAAAAAAAGCCCACCAACCCCCCTGTGAAATATAAACAGCCTTCATGCCAGAGTAGTCTTTGTTCCACTACTTATCGAACTGGCTAAGCCTTAGTTTAGAGGCTCCAGACACAGCTAAGCAATAAATGATTGGTCCCTACTTGCAAGGTACGTTGCAGAACTTAATCACTTGCTCTCATCCCCGGGACCGCTGATCTCAGGATAAAAGACTTTTAACACAGACAACACAGCGAGCTCAGGAGCAGCAGCCTCCGGGAAGATTTGTGTACCTGTCAAAACCAGAGAAGGTTAGGCATTAAGTGAAATGAAAAAATCTGAAGAAAACTTGGGTGAGTTGAATAATATTTCTATTAAAAACAACAGCAGCATGTAATACAATTTTGATGCGTTTTATACATAGAGAAGAGACCTGCCATGTAAACCAGTCACCGGTGTGAAGACGGGAGACGGCATTTTTTGCAGTGTGTCAGAAAGAGATGTGTAATCAATACCTTCACACTTCCAGGCTTCCAGTCAGAATAAAACATGCAAGAGCAAGACTAGAAAAGAAAAGGTTGAGACACAAGGGGTACAAGGTAGGAATATATTAGAAATATGTATGAAACTTGTCATCACATATTCTTTGACTCTAAACCATTGGGATCTGAGAAAAGACAAAGTGTAAATCTTGGCATTTGGTGAGATTTCCACAGTTTTGCTCACCTCTCTGGCACAAAAAGGTGGGCACAGAGGGACATCAATGGTAGACAAAAACTTCTGCATGGGCAAGGTTATGTATTTAAGCATGAAACTGGTGATATGCTTGCAAACCCGATTTGTATTCTTTTCTTTTTACATCCCTGGTATCTTGCATTTCATGTCAGGCAATCATGGAGCTTCCTTGGCTGGACATTTGCGGTTCACAGGGTCTGTCCCTTCTTGTCTATAGGAAGGTGCCCCACCACCATACCCCCCACAGGCAGCATCGATGCCTGGTTAGGCGAGGGCTGGCCTCCTGAATGTGTGGAGATGGGTTGTGTAGTGGCATGGATGTCTGGATCCGACTGGGAAAGGCAGGCATGCTGGGGTCAGACTGGGAGAGGGAGTATGTGTTGCACCCTGAAAAGGGATGGTGAGGGTCTAGTGTAGGTGTCTCTGCTCTCTCTCCTCATTCTTCTTTGGAACTGCTCATGGCACAGACAATGCTGGCTTTTCACCGCTGAAGGCCAATTCAGAAAGCTCTTACTTTGTCCTTTGCAAAAGCAGAGGCGCCTGCCTTGGTGTCCAAATCCCTAGAACTTACCCTATAGCCTCTGCAGCTGGCCAAAACCCAGCCAGCTTCAAAGGCTGGGTCTTGAATATCTGCTGGATGGGAAGTAACCAAGTGCCGATTACTGGCATGACTTATTCAGCAAGTGTTTGAGAAGATATTTGAACAATTGGAGAAGTTGGTGATTTGTTCCCTCACAGTGGGACCACAAGGTGCAATTCAGCCGGTGACTTATTGTGATGAATTGTCGAGGGCTACAGCAGGGACATTTTGCTCAATGCTCTGCTGCTGGTGGGAGATTAAAAAATGGAAAATCAGAACAGCCAAAACACGTCTCTGCCGCATGAGGCAATGTCCTACCTCAGCCACCCTCCCTCGCAGGCAGGAATGGAGCTGCCTCAGCCGCAGCGAGGTGTTACCCATGCGTGCGGGCTCATTTCGGGGACAAGCAGCTGGGCTGCTCCTCGCTGCGCTGGGCAGGGTGACAGCCCGTTCCCTTGGCAGGGAGGTGACCAAGGGCCCAGCCAATGGTCCTGCTGAACGGGTGGCACCAAGACAATGTGAGAAAAAGAAGTTTTGGTTTCAAATTTTTTCTGGTGAAGAAAAAAAAGAAGACATAATTTCCTCCCTTCCAGCTAATAAACAGCAAGTGTTTTTCACCTCAGTGTAGGGAACTCAAGGAACTCAGAAGGTGGAAAGCAAAGCTATGAAAGGGTCTCAAATGACTTTCTCTAACAGAATAAGGATGAAACCCTGATGCCATCAAAGGTAATAATTCAGGATTTCCCTCAGGGAAGTGAAAGTCATTGTCGTGTTTTTAAAATAGTTGCAATTTTCTGTCTCTAAATAGCACAGACTACAAAATGTATTGCAAGGGGAATATAAAAATAGTCAAACTCTTCAAATCTTTTAATTCAATGAGAATGTAATATGCAATTAAAATTAATTATCTCATAATCGAACTGTAGACACTGATTATTGCATCATTTTCATAAGAGACATGCATCTTAACTTGCATAATTTGTGGTATCTCTGCACAGTTAGCTCACGAAAGAATCCGGGCCTGAAGGTATTCATGCCTTAGCGCTCAGAGTGGAGCAGTCGTGGCTGGATGTGGCTTTTCCTCCACAGAGTGCTCTGAGCACCTTACCCTTGGCGAGCAATTAATTCACTCCTCGCCAGCACCCCCAAATCAGGTCTGCTGCCCTGTCTTTCATTCCCATTCACCATCATCTTCCCTCCAACTCCCAGGTTGCTCCACCTGAGATCCGTCTGCCGCCTTCTGGCTTTTCTCTTTTTATTTGAACCTTCGGAGCTCTATTCTTCTCCATCCCAGAGGAGGAACCAGGATGGTTCCGTATTTCACTTTTCTCCAGCCAACCCACAGGCAGAGGGCAGAGGTGGTCTGGGGCAGGACCTGCTGCTGCCAACCACCGCAGAGCGGAGTGGGGTGAGAGCAGATGTACCCTGGGCTGGCAGGTTGTGGGGACCTTCTGCGGGTGAGATTTCTCTCTCTGAAGTGTAACCTCCCAGGACATCGGTGTTGAGGCCAGGTGAGTCACTCAGGTCTCATTTCTGATGACGTGCATGAGAGCTCTCTGGGGCAAGTCGCCCCAGACCAGATCGGTATGAGATGGATGGGTGACCTCTGAAAACTGCTGTCTGTGCTGCCACTTACTGCGGGAGCTGAGGCAACATTTGGCTTTTAAATGTTTACAGTTGGTGAGATGAATCCTGTCTTCTGAGAAAAGGTAATGGCAGAGACTTGCTTCATTTAGCATCTCTATTCTGCGTGCTTCTGAACTAGGTAACATGGACATCTTGATTACATGAGAGAGGAGTCACAGAGCCTCTCAAGTCTTTTGTTCCCAGCCAGGCTTAAGTGCCTACTCTTCTTCAGCAGGCATCTTCAGGTGATGACAGCTTCAGAAGAGCACAGGTCTCTTCGGTCACCACCACCTTGCAGAGGTTGTCACCTCTGTGTGACAGATGTTCCCGGGCTACCTGTCCTAACCAGTGGGATTTGCAGATTCACATTGCCTTTGCTTGATTCATTTTAGTTCTGTCTTTCACAAATCACCCTTGTTCTTCTGACACCTGGTCCTAACTCAAGAGACATTCCTGTTTTCAGCCTCCTTGTTAAATATAATATCAGCTGGTAACTATATGGGTTTCTTTGGTGTCATAATTTAATAGGGCTAGATATGGCGCAGGGCTTGGTTCTGCTGCCTGTTTCCAATATGGCCTTGTGGTGGCACCCTGAGTGGCCTGGGTTGGTGAGGTGGATCTGGCTGTACGGTGAATTCTCCAAAGAACAGCAAAAGAACTTTAAACTTCAGATTCTATTACAATGTTCACGTATAGTAAGTAGATCAAAGAAATAGAGAAACATAAAATGACCTTCCTTTCAGGCCTAGTTTCAACCACCTCGGTGGCTTCATGGGTTGCAGCAACCTTTTCAGAGTCCCCTTAAGGCTCTGTTTCCCATGGCAATTTTCTCTCCCCTTCTGGGTCCAGGCTGCTGTACATATGTTTTTTGTAAGATCTGTTAAAGCATCATTATAGTGCCTTTAAACAACCCCCCGCTCAGCCCCCAGGGGAGTTGATGAAAGAGGCTGGGAGTGTCTTGTCCTGGTTATGCCCTGCTAATACCAATACCCTCCTTCATGGTTTGGAGTTTCATCCTCAACTGTTTATCCAGGTCATGCGCCATGCAACATCTCTGAGGTGGTGTTTGGTGGGTTGTTTTTTTTTTTATGGTAAGATTGAGTGACATGATGCCCTCTCCTTTTGGACATTGCTGTGCCTCTCTCTGGAATTTGCTCCACTGTGCTTTGGCCAGATGATCTTAAGCAGTTTCCTTCAACTCTTCAGCTCTTTAAATCTGCATTTCATTTGAAAATAATTCACTTCTGACTTAGAACAAAATCATGTCTGGATTCTCAGGATGGGGTTTGAGTAAGCCAAGCCTATTTGGTCATAAGTAAGGAGCTTCTAGTGTTTTTTTCAGCAAAGACTGCTTTCCATAAACAAATAAAAGCCATTTTATTTTATTTTATTTTATTTTATTTTATTTTATTTTATTTTATTTTATTTTATTTTATTTTACTTTTTTTCCTGTACACGTGACCTGTAGGTAAAACACTCCTATCTGTTTGGATGTAGACATGTACATTCAGGTTTCTTTCTTGCCCACGCTGCATGGTGGGGTCTCTGATTTTGATTGCAGCATTTTAATAGCCCTGAACTAATTTCCTTGAAGTTACCCAGGAACAGCTTAATTTGCTCTTAACACAGCAGTACCATAAGGCTGAGACTTTGTGACTTCTCTGATTTCTCACTTTGTGAAGAACTGCATCCCATGTAGGCTGGACTCTTGGTGTGCCTGGGTGGCTGGTTTTTCACCCTCTCCAAGCATCCTCCTCTTTCCTACCTCATCTTTCAGAATACATCTGCTGAAAATAGCCTTTTTCCTTGGCCTCTGTAACTCGTTCTGTGCAAGTTTTTTTTATGACCTTCACTTGCTGGGATCTCTCTAGCCTCTGCTGACCTTTGGGAGTTGTGTGGGTAAGGACAGCGTGTAAGTGCTCTGCCTTGTTTCCCTCTTCCCGGGCAGCAGGAGCCTCCTTCCCGTCTCTGCAGGGCTTGAGTGCTTCTTCCCCGTGTCTTGGATCTACATTTGCCGTTCACTGCTGCCCTGGATGAACATCTGGAGAAGCCTTGCTAAGTGCAGTAGGAATCTTTTAATAATGACATATGTATTTAAAAAAAAGCAGACAGAGAAGTGGATTTGCACATTATTCATCCTGATAAATACAACTATGAAATTGCTTTATAACTTTGGACACAGTTGGAGCTTTATAACAGGCTGTCAGTGAAGTAGCACCTGTGATCTTAATGCCTGGGTCTATTTTCCTGATTTTAGCTATACATTCCTTTTTGCAATGCTAGGGGGATGGTCCCGGGTCTGTGATGAGGGCTGAGGGTTTATTCTCGCTGCCTTTTCCCCTTCCATCACAGCCTCGGGTTTCTCCAGGCCATTTCAGTTCTAGAAAATACTCTGATTTTTGCTTTCATATGGCAAATTCGTCCACATTTTTTCAAACTGTACTTACGCTAGCATATTTGTGGACCTGTTAGATGCAGAAATAATTTTGTAGTTCACATTTTTCAAAGACAACATCTGTCAGATTATTCTTCAGAGGAAAGGAAGGAAAGAAGGATGAAGTGGGTGAAGTGTAAGTAACAATTACTGGAGGCTGATAATGTTTAAAGATTCATAGAGGGATGTATTTCATGGGCCATACATGTATGTAACACATTCGCCTACTCTGTAATCCTTCTCTTTATTGACAACACAACAATCAGCTCTTTCCAGAATGTTAAACTGCAGAATGTTTTTCTTCTGCAAATGCTGCATTCGAGCTCAAATAAGTAATGTGAAGCATTATTACTGGAGAAAGCTGGCAAGCCTACTGAGCAGGTTAGTGATTCAGGCATAAATCCCTCACCGAAGAAACCTTCAGAGCCTGCCTTCTTTTCGAGTCCTAGATCTTGATTTTCAAATTGAAGGAGGGTGCAGCCCCAGGGGGCTGCAACTGTAAAAATTGCTCAGAATTTGTAGAAATTGGGCATTTACTTGTATATTGGAATACGGGAAAGGGAAATGAAATTTAGGAACCTCTTCTGCAGCCCTCGACCCCAGCTACCAAGAAGATGAGGAAAGCAAGTCAAAGCAAGTCATGCATGCAGGATGCATAGTTGTCATTATATAGTCTAACACTACTGAAATATATTGTCAAAGTGAGAATCACTTTAAAACTTGAAGCAAAACTGCCTTCCATTTCTTCAAACACAGGGGTCCAAACCCGTAACTTGTTTTCACATTTAAATTTTAAAAAAAATTTGGCAAAGGGAAGCAAGGAGGAGAATCCAGCCATGGAGAAAGAAGAATACATTTTACCTTTCCCTCATTCAAAGCGATTTTTTAATCCAGGACTACAGTAAAGGGCTAATAATAGAAAGCAGTTATGAAATGCACTACCTTTCCCAGCAGATTCTGGTGCCACAGTATAGTCTAACTCTGCAAGATGCGTCTGCCGTGCTCACTGATTCCAGGCCCTGGTTACTTATCCAGCACAGCCACCTTTTAAACAGCTTGAAACGATGAAAAAAAAATACTTTGGGCAAAGTCAGAAGAAATGTAAGCGTGTGTTTTCTTCCCCGGAGTCTGAGGAATTACCTGTGGAAAACATCCTATTACCTGCGGCAAATGCTCACCTAGTCCAGCATTAAAATCTGTGGCTCCAGAGAAGCTGAGGTCCCATCCCACACTCTCCTCCCTCTGTGCTTCTGAGATAGCAAAGATGCTGTATTGTTATCTCTACCTGTATCCTGGCACCTGAGCCTTTGTCTGGGAGGATGCAAAGGGTGGAGAAGGGGCTGCAAGCACAGGGCTGAGGTGGCTGGTCTGCTCCAGCATCCCCTCCTTGGGATGCAAGCCACGCGGGGAGACACTGCTGTCCCCCAGTGCCTCTCAGCTGGGCACCCTGCACGCTAGTTAGGGATACAGGGACCCTGAGGTAGCTGCAATTTAACCCAGAGCTGCTTAGGACAGATGGTGAGAGCTATGTGAGTGGCGTCCTGCTGTAATTCTTTCAGCCTCTTGCACTGAGCATATCCCTGCAAGGGAGGGAATCTGGCTCACTAGGTTTTCATCTTTTAAAAGAGAGAAAAAAAGAAAAGAGAAAAGTATTTCTTTTTTTTTTTGTGCCTGCTTTTTCCCCACTTTGACATTTCCTGTATATACTGGATTTTGTATTTTCCCTTTTCCCTGTATTTCGAAGACCCTTAATAAATAAAAGATGTGAATACAAAATTGCTATTCAAATTCGATTGTCTCAAATTATGTCTAGAACGAAACAAAAATCTAGTGATCCACGATTTTGTATGGTGAAGACGGCTCAATGCTATTCAATCCAGCAGGAGAGATATAAAGAAAGAATATTAAAAAAAACCCCAAATAAACAACGAGCAAAGAACAGAAAAGGTAGGGAAAGTGCGATAAAGAACAGCTTAATACTTTAATGGTCTGAAGAGATTTTTCAACAAAACCATTACTAATACCTGGTATTCTTCTAAGCTCAGTTCTTAGCATCACAAAACCATTAGCTCTTTGGTAGTCACAATCTTCCCTATATCTATATCATGTCTTTTCATTGCTTTTTATTTGTCTTTGTCTTCTTCTGCTTGACTGGTAACATGCAGCACCCTTGCGCTGTATACTTATTTCAAGACTGACTGCAACAGTTATAAATATCTCCTTGGCACTGAAGGAGGCAAATAAAAAAGCGATGAGCTTCAGTAGCCGGAGTTCTGAATTGCTGCAGACAAGAGAGTCTGTCAATGAAGCCTTGTGAAATAAAAATATTGCTCGCTGGTTTTTGTAACTTTAGAGAACAAACCTTTGGTTATATTCATGATAACAGATATAAAATTATGATTAGAATTGCTTTTCCTCTTGCACTTCGACGCGATACTTGAATAGCCGGAATGGTTGTTTTCCTATAGCAGCAGGACCGTGCTCGTTATCTCCTGAATATTTTGTCTTCAGGCATGATTTGATGAAGATTTAGCAACAGGCTCTTAGCTCTGGGAGGGGTATCCGAGCATTTTGTGCTGCGCCTCCTGTTTGGGGAGTAGAAGAGCCACTGGATTTGCTGTGTTAGGATGTACGCAAGCATGCAAAGAATCACAGCGACACCTTTTCTGCCAGGTGCTGTGGAAGCTCTGCACATCTCATCCTTTGTCTGTAACAGCAGCCACACAGTTTTTTCTCTGTGCTTTCAAGAAATAAACACTGTTTGAATTTGCTCTCCATGCATAAACACAATTTAAAGTTAAAAGCTTAAGAGAACTTTTTTTCTCCTTTTAACTTCTGCCTCTTGCCAGTTACTCACAGTGTTTGGTATGCTTTTTAAATAATAAAAAAAAAAGAATTAAAACTTCCCACAATTATGTGACAGTCTGAACCCTTATTCATTCAGCTATGCTGTTTTTTGAGACCCATGAATCTACTCATACAGGGACTTCCCCTGCACAATGGTCTTCAGTAGAGAAAGACAAAGGACGGAGAATAAGTCAGATGATGTACCTGTGTTCTAGATGTCTACTATGTCTTTTACAGCAGCATCTCCAGGAGTCCAGCAAGGATTAAGACTTCAGTGCATGACAACTGACTGCCTAGGAATTTGTCAAAGTATCAGAACAGGATTACCCAAAGCAGCTGATCACAGAAACAGGAGTTGCACGGTACTCAGCAGCTGTAGCGTGCGGTATGCTGAGCCCTCATCCCAGGGCTGTGCTTTGCAGGTCCTTCTGGCAAACGTAGCTTTTGTAGGGAATAAAGAGAGAAATACAGCAGTCACTTTGCAGAAGCTGATGAAAAACTCTTCATGTGCCAGGAGTAAAACCTGGACTTGCGTTGGAGGTGAAAGGGTGGTCTGCTGGCACACTGAAGGTAGGAATTAATTGTGAGGAATTAATCGGGTGCTACACAGAGGAGTGAGCTATGTGCTGAACAACCATAAAGGTGAAGACTTAAAACTTGTGGTCAGTGAGTGAAGACAGATGGCAACAGGTAGGTATTTCAAATTCATGGTTATCATGAGAATCCAAGAAAGGTCATGTTGCCACAGGTATCTTGAATGGGGCTGATGTTTTGTGAATGAAGGGTTTGCTTGTGTAGTGGCTTAACATCCGCACGGGGCAGAGCGACAGGTGAAATCTGGGCTGTGGTGCAACTGCTGGGTCTGGGGAGGGGAGTAGGAGCTGTTTCAGCATTCGGTGTGGGTGAGCAGCTGAGAAGGGTGCAAAGCCCCAGGCTCTAGTCACGGCTGAGATGCCTGAGACAGACAGAACCAGGCAGTGTCGGGAGATGCTGGGAGGCACTGGGGAAAAATCAGGTGGGGAGAGGTCCTACACGACCATCCCCTGGGCTGGCTTTAGGAGCTGCAGGTATTTTCATCTCAGCAGCAAGGAGCAGGATAAAGGCTGAAGGAAGCTTAAAAGGGGAATAGTTTGCCCGCATGGGAAAGGGGAACATTTAAATTCCCTGTTACCTGCGATGTCTGATCATGCTAAGTAGCACCCTGCCAACTCTGTCAATACAAGGAGAACTTAGATATTGATCATTTGGGTGGTGCATGATGGATAAGCTCATTCCTGTACAGCACTCCTTATCCAAGCTGCTTTGCTCAATTAAACTCTGCTCAGCAGAGACTATACAAATCTGCTGTAAAGTTCATACCATGACCACATTTCCTATCAATTTCTCCACCGGAACGTATATTAATGGAAACATGGGGATATATTAATTGTACCATTTTGAATAAATGCAACCTTAGCAGAGTACATTTTTTTATTATTATTTAATAATTATGAGTTCAGGCTTTTCTTCATTTCCTGCTGTGAGCTTTTAAAAGTCACTGCAATGCTGAAACATAAATAGAGTACGTGATGTAACACTTTGCCTAGGCAAATATCATAGACATTTTTACCCCAGGAAAATGTAATGAAATTAAAAAACACTTGTCTAGTTCATTTGAAATTTTGCTCTCTTCAAACGAAATAAGTGAAAACCCAAACAATATTCACTTAAAAAAATTAAACTAACATTTGCTAAGATTTAAGTAAGCAAAAAAAAAAAAGAGAAAAATCCACAGAGAGCATGAAAATAGTAAATTAAAAAAAAAAATCTTTAAAAATATGCATGAGAAAATATCCAGCCTTCTTTAGTTTTTCTCAGCCATTCCATTCTGTAGGTAGCAAAACCCAGGTAGGATGATTCCCCCAGGCAGTGGCAAGTCAGAAGTGGAGTCCAGCATGAACCACGAGGACAAGGCGAACTGGTACGATCGGAATAGATGGATTATCATCTTTTACTCTTTCCTCACTTGGCCATCAAACCCCCACATTCTCTCCCTTCCTGTCTCCTCTTTGGCTCCTTCCTATTTCCTCGTCTTTATACATTTTCTTTTCTTCTTTGTCTTCGTTTCTTAGCCACTTGCCTTGTTCTGACAATATGATTACTTAATACTTACCTGCCAAATTAACTGACTTATTTTACCAACGAGTGGATATACCATTCCCTGACATTCGGTATTTGACAGTCCCACAATCTTTTCTGTGTCCATGAGGTACACGCTATACTGGGAAACTTCCAGTAAGTGTGGTGGGCTTTTTCTACAACACGCTACTGTTACATACCAGCATGAACCAGTACATGTGTTCGTTTGCCCCCTCTGTTTGACTTTTTAAGGCAATAAAATGTGAATAATTGAAAAAAATCTTTTACAACCCACTCATCCTCTCTCTTTTATTCCAAAAATCACACCCAACTGACCTCTTACTGAGAACGCCGTTCCGTTTTGCAAGACTCTGTCTTTTCACAATGAAAAGAAAAAACCCTATTCAGCTAATTGAGCAATTTGCTTAACTGGATACTCTGTAAAAATGTATAGTGCAAATGCTAATGTATTAAGTATGAGTGTGTATTTGTATGCGTGGGGAAAAAGAAATGCTATATAGATGCTGTAGTTAGAATTCTGCATAAATACCTGAGGCAAAACAATTGTTACTGGAGGTATATTTTGAGGTTTGCCTGCTAAGACTTGTTCACTGTCAATAAAATGGAAGTAAATAAAATGAAATTGCTTAAATTTGACCTGAAGTTTAATGCTTAAATTTGACCTGAATTTTTTTTTGATGTTGAATGATACATATAGAGCTGGGAAATCATCTTCTTTTGCCCTTTAGTAGCATGATACTTGGAGCCCAGCCATGGATCTGGATACCTTTGTGCAGAACACGCTGAGAAACGAAGGGGTCTCCTATGCCAAAATACTTAACAGTGTTTTACAAGAAGCTGCCAGAGCGGGGAACACCTGTAGTACTCTGGTGATGCTAGTCCGTGCAGTAGGTTGTAGCACAACAGCCACTCCAAATTCGGCAGTGTTTTGCAGGAGAGTGAGAAGAAGGGATTTGAAGGAAAAATGGTGAGATCATTTTGTGGGTGATTATCAGGGGTCCTTCAAAGTGTGAAGGACTGTATTAAAAATCACGAAACATCATCAGGTAGACGACAGAGGTTGGAGCTGCTGGCTGATAAAAGCAGAAGGTGATCTCTTGTGACTTAATAAGAGGTGGTGCCAACATGGCAGTCAGCCGTGAGGGGGCATGGAGTCAGGTCTGGCAGTCTGTATTGATGTGAAAAAATGTATCAATTTCCTGGACATGCCAGAAAAAGAATTTAAGCACTTTGGTGAGGAACAAGGAGTAAAAAAAGATAAAATTCCACTCACGTGATCATGCATCGGGTGTAGTCACACCAGATGGCCAGGAGAGATTTGGCAGATGAGGGAGCCACATGTTTAAAGTCACCTGTGAAGTCATTGGTCACTTTTCAATGTTTAATGAAGTGCTGCATAACCAAAAGTCACAACCACCCTGCTCTGTTTCCCTCCCTTTCAGGAACAGTACTGAGGACGTGCCTTCCACGTGAGGCTCTGAGCATGCTTCTGAGGATGCAAAACCACGGAGGCCAAAGCACAGTTAGGTACAGCAGAAAACTGAGGCAAAGAGCAGTTTAGTTACCATTCCTTTGGTTTCTCTTTTCCTCTAAGTGGAAGCGGACTGAGGCTCACCCAGGAGCTTCCTCTGTTACAGAGGGCTGCTAAGAGCAAGGCTGGGACAGAAGCAAGAGTGGCCAAAACCAGGCTTTTTAAGAATAGGCTACTGAGTTTTTTGTTTGCTAGCTTTTAGTTCCTGAATGTCGCAGCAATGCAGTACCTATGTAATATATTAAAACTGAAGAACACCCTACCAGGGATTTGGTATCTGAGACTCTATGACATCTATAGGCCTCTCACCTTAAACCCATGAGGTTTTTCACTAGATAGCAGAGAAAGCAACACCAAGGCAACCTTGCAGCAGAGTGCATTGGGAAGGTGAGCAGTGAAGGGCAGTACTAAACTGGAATTAGGAAGCAGCTGAGAGATGGGGATGAGATAATAGCCATTTCTTTATCACTGCTTTTTCTTATGTCTGTGACTGTTTTCTTCCACATTATAAAATGAGGCAATGGGAGCAACTGAGCAGTGTTTGACATTTAAGTTTTCTCAAAATACAGAGGTGTACTGAGTTGCTGCTGTGGTGCACACTGTCTACAAAGCTCTCCAGTCTTTTTAAGCCTATACATTTATCTTGGATTTTTTTTTCCTGTTCCTTACACAGTCAAGGCCTTCTAATGGGGTCCATCATCCTGTGGCAAGACACTCCTACTGATTCTTATCACTGATATATAGATTTGTTTCTATTTTAACACATTGAAGAGATGACAGAATAAGGTTTGAATTTCTTGAGGAGGTAACCAAAAGTCCCTGAAAGTCCATGGCTAATAAAGAAAAAGTATGGTTGCATCTCAGGAATATTTCCAAGAAAGGTGTCTGAAATCTTCCAGTAGAAGATGCTAGCTGGCAGCATTAATTTATTAAACCTTCCTTCTCAGGTGGTATGACTTATACCCACTTTATAAAGCGGAAAGCAATGGCTTGCAGGGTGAAGTAATTTCACAGAATCAGAGAACGGTTTGGGCTGGAAAGGACCTTAGAGACTTCTCCTGCCATGAGCAGGGACACCCTCCACCAGACCAGGTTGCCCAAAGCCCCATCCAACCTGGCCTTGGACACTTCCAGGGAGAGGGCATCCACAGCTTCTCTGGGCAACCTGTGCCAGTGCCTCACCGCCCTCACAGTAAACAATTTCTTCCTAATATCTAATCTGAATCTACCTTCCTTCAGTTTAAAGCCCTTAAAGCTTCCTTCAGCTTAAAGCCATTACCCCTTGTCCTATCACTACATGCCCTTTTAAACAGTCCCTCTCCAGATTTCTTGTAGGCTAGTTTGCCAATTTGCCTGCAATCATCCAGCAGGTAGCAGAATAAGGAAAGCAAACCATCTCTCTGGCCCTGTAATAGCTCCAAGATCACTACATTTTTTTACAGTGAGAACAATCAATCACTAGAACAACCTCCCCAGGGATGCGATAGAGTCCCCAGCCCTGGAGGCTTTCAAGAAGTGTTTGAACAGGGTGCTAGATAATCTCATCCAGGCTCCCTTTCCCATGACAGGTTGGACCAGATGATCTTTCAAGGTCCTTTCCAGCCTGGGCCGTTCTATGTTTCTATGAAATACAAGCCAGGTTTAGAAAGAGAAAATTTCCCCACCAGAAAGCTAACAATGACTGCAGACCTCCAAAGAAGGGCTGAATCCGAGTGAGGGAGCTTCTCTGTCAAGAATCCATTTCATTCCTAGTCAGTTCAAAAACTTTTTTATATGTAGTGGGCAGTTTTTGCACCTTGTGTGGGAAATAAGGAGATGGGTTTATTTGCCTTCTTTTGCCTTCTCTCCACATACACTAGCAACTTTATGGGTCGGTATTTGAGGATAAATGGATTGCCTCTCTCACACAAAGGTTTTAAATAAAAAGTCTCTTTTCTGACTAAAAAGTAGGTTAGTCAATTTTTAGTGGCTTTCTCCTTCCACTGAAAATCACTATCTTATATTTGCTGTAAAAATGACACTATCATCATAAAAGATCCTTCTGTTGGGATTCACGGCACCATTTAGACCAGCTAGCAGTGTAAAGTCCTAATGGAGAAATAAACATTTGAGCATCTTTCCTGATATCATAATTGCTACATTTAGGTGCTGCTGTATGTGAAAACAGAAGTAGATAGAAAGTTTCCTTGCTCATTCCATATGCTAGAAACTTTATCACCCTGCCTGCATATGCTGTTTGTTATATACATGCCTCTGTGTGTGATATACACCAAAGCAGATGTTGCCTTTCTCTTTATGTGGTGATGGAGGTGCTTTGTGACATAAAACACAACTCCACTCCTGTTGCCTCTTGGAAGGTAAACCTACTTAAAGAAACCTGAAAATCTGCTGAGAGAAAAGGCAAAGAAAAATAGTAGCAAGAAACTTTGCAGCCAGAAGTGTAGCAGAATGATGGTAGCAGAGATGAAATCTCTAAGCAAGGAAGATATGACAAATCTGGTATGCAGTGCTCAAAACTCCTTGATGTTGTCTGGTGGGAGGCATAGTCATACTATGTTCCAGAGATTTTTCATCTATAGTGGGACACCTGGCCAGTCCTCGCTGGGCCTCCCCTGCTGGAGAAAACCCGTTGCTTTAGTTGGGATGTGCAGGCACAGCTGGGAAGCTCAGATGCCAGCACAGGTCACCCTGGGACGAGGCCCATCTCCTTGCTTTGCTGGGTTAACTCCCTCGGCACCCTGGGTCAGAGAGGTACTTACAACAGCCCCCGTCCTGTTGTAGGAACTTGCTGTCAGAGTGCTTGGCTGTGATGGTGAAGAAGTTTGGCTATCAGAAAGTGGGAGTTCAAATGTGTTTTCTGTTGCAGGCACATATTTAGGATTAGATAGATATTAGGAGGAAATTCTTCCCTGTGAGGGTGGTGAGGCACTGGCACAGGTTGCCCAGAGAAGCTGTGGCTGCCCCCTTCCTGGAAATGTTCAAGGCCAGGTTGGATGGGGCTTTGGGCAACCTGGTCTAGTGTAGGGTGTCCCCGTCCATGGAAGGGGCGTTGGAGCTAGAGGGGCTTTGAGGTCCTTTCCAACCCAAACCATTCTGTGATTCTACGATTATTTTAATGCAGGTGCCCTAAGGAAAGAACTTGACTTGATAGATCAAAGTAGAGAAACGGTGCTGAGAACCGCACACCGCCGCCTCCCCCTGCACTGAATTACCCTGACAAAGGGCACTTGTAACGTTAGGAAGTCTGGATTTAGGAATGTACAGATTGGGGAACATATTTTGTTGACCTCTTCTCCCAGAGTAATTGAAAATTATTCAGCTCTGCTGAGTGTAACTGCCAGTAGCTTCTGCTTCATATAATTGAGTTCTCTCCCCTCAATTTGTTTGTCTGTGTTTCAGGCTTTGAAAAAAAATAGCACTTAACCTTTTATTGTTTATTCAGTCTTATTTAGAGAAAACAAAAATCTCTGTGACTGGCTGTATCAACTACGCTCATTTTTGCTGAGCTCTGGAATGAGGTGAGTGTCAATAAAAAGCAGCTCAAAACCTCATTCTTCCAGGGTTATTACTGACAGTGTAAACCATCTTGAATATCCCTGATTATGTTAACATGTGGAACGGATACAGCCCCGTTCCCCTCACAGGACTCAACACATATTTGTGTCAGGCAAGGATACCTTGTGGGGCAGGTGCTTGCAATTACTGTGTCATCTGTGTTTGGGATTTCACCTGAAACATGAGAAACCCTAAAAAACAAAACCATTAGAAAAGTGGGGGGTTTAAGTTTCTTGATCTCAGGGAAAATCTCCTTGCAGTTGGACTCCACTGCTCAGGTAGGGAACTTCCCAATGCAACGGTCAGTGCTGTGGCAGCTCTGGCTGATGAGATGGGTGGGGTTTTATTAGATCATAGCCTGCGGTTTGCCTCACTGTTGTCTTCTCTTCCCCCATGTTTAAGAGGAGGCTTTGTACCTTTGTGCAGTTGCCTTACAGTTCAGAGTGCCTCTTGTGCAACCTGCCTCCTATCCCTCTTATTCTAGAATGTTTAGCCAAATTTTTTGATATGTAAATCTCAGGATGACATCTCAGTGGAAATGAAGTAGGTATGTTGGTTAGATTACAGGCAAAGGTTCAAGCAGTGCTGATTTATTTACCAGTAACTGATCTAAATTACTTCCTTTTTCCACCCTGACATCTCTTCAAGGACAATTTCTTATTCTGTGGACTGATGTGTGCTTCCAGTCTGCTAGAGACACCCTATGCAGTGCTGGTGCTACCAGCACTGAAGGGTAACTTCTGACTAGCATATCATGTGTGAGAGAGACATTTTTACCATAGGCCCATGGTGACCTTGTAGTTCTTATTCTTGATTTTGCTCCTAAAATTGGCACTGGGCAGCAGGCTCCTTGCATTGGACTGCCTGAGAAGGAAGGTGGTAGGTCTGTAGTGCTGGCAGGAGATAAAAGAGGGTTTGGAGAGGACTGAGGGCAGGGAGCTGGGGAAGATCAGCGTAGAAGTGGATGTCAGGGAGAGGGGTACATCATGTTGCCTGGAGAGTGACCTGGGGTAAGAACCCAAGAGCTTTTGTTCTGCCTACAATGGCTCAAATCCCTCAAGGTGAGAACCTGGTCAGGGAGGACCTGATCCTTGCTCTACTGTCTCTGACATCTTGGAGTGCAGCTGATGAGTTGGGTCCACATCCCTTTGGCTGGTAACACCCAGAAGGGGAAAACCAAGTCTTTACCACAGACTGCTGAGGTGCTGTGGAGCTGTCATCACTGCTGAGGAAAATGAGTGATAGCCAAATGACGTGTGACACCCCTCCCTGGGCATGTGTGTGCCCTACAGACCTTCACAGTGGGCTCGACAGCCTGGAGGCACAGTTGCTGTCCAGGACATGGAACACAACAGCTGCTGTGGACTCCTCTGTGACTACAATGCACTGTCAAGAGGTTTTGCTGGTTTGTAAACCAAATGACTCAGTCTGGCCACCTGTGTCAAAGGAAACATGTACAAGCCATGGGAGTGTACTTGTGGAGTGGGGAATACAGAAGGAAAAGCTTGTGCTTTCCCCTTCAGCCTCTGATTTCTCAGCTTTTAGCTTTTCTGGTGGGTAGGGTATGTCTTGTGGCAACCTTCATGGTCAGGCACAGCAGCTTTTGGTGCTCTGAAAAGAAAATTATGACTATCTTCAACCTCTACTTTTCAGAATAATTTTTTTTTCCAGAATATCTCTATTGTTCCTCACACGGTAGAAAACTGTTGGCTTTCCATGACTTTGGCAGGGCTGTAACACCCCTGAGGGCCTGATTTTGCCTGAGACTATGTCTGTGAATAACCTTTCATGGGCAGCGATCTTGCAAACATTCTGGCATGTCAATGTTCTTACGGGTTTTTCCATGCATGAATGTACATGACTGCTGGAACTGAGGGCTTAGACACGGAGATGTTATTGTTTGCCAAGGTAGTCATTTCCGAAGTGTAATGTCAAAAACCTGTGCTCAGTCCGCATTTTCTATAGTTTATCAAACTATATAGCTTCCCAACTTCCCCATGTACAGTTGTTTCAGAGACAGTTACCTGTCTGAACAAATGAATGTTTATTATGTTTTAAAAAAAAGGAAATTGGACTTGGTTTTGTGGAGATGCCCAGAAGCCTCTCATTTGTTTTGCAAATGGATTCACACAATGTATGTACAACAAGAATGTACAACATTCTTCACATACATACAAGATAGATTTCCTGATGGGAAAAAAAAAAAATCCGAGCCTTCTGCAGTTGTGCAGTTGTGGACTGCCACTTGTTACAGGACAGAACCTTATAAAAACACGTTATGTGCTAATAAGTAGCAAATATGGGCATGCTGGTTTCACATTGCTCTGAGTCTAGAGTGTTTATTGTTGTCTGGCATGCTTCTTTCATTGCCTTGCCCATTATTTCCTACAGCCACAGGAAACACCTATAGGAGATAGACTGGCCATAGGATGCAAAGATCACAGTCATCCTAGCCATTCATTACTGCCTGTCATATTAGAAGAACTGAGGTTACGACAGTGTTTCCTCCTTAATCAGCTGGAAGAGAAGGGTCCTCCCAGGCAGGTGAAATACCACTTACTTTCCTCTTACAAAACAGAATGACTTTGAACAGTGCCAAGCCATTAAAGATTTTGCAGTGTTGCGGAAAGGTTGTAAGAGGCCACTCTGTTGCTGACACAAGCTGGGTGAGTTGAAAGGCCAGATCCTCAGCAGGTGCAAACTGGCACCCTTCAGTTGACACCAGCTGAGTGATGGAGCTGCTGATACACCCCAAGAAGCCTTAGAGAATTAGGCTCAACCAGAAGGCCTGCAGTACTGCAATTACTGTTTTACTTTCTCAGATATTGAGGGAGGGGATTCTGCCCCTCTACTCTGCTCTCATGAGACCCCACTTGGAGTCCTGCGTCCAGCTCTGGGGTCCCAGGTATAGGAAGGACATGGAGCTGCTGGAGCAAGTNTTATCAGGGAGTGCAGTGACAGGACAAGGGCAGATGGGCTTAAACTAAAAGAGGGGAGATTTAGATTAGATGTTAGGAAGCAATTCTTTACTGTGAGGGTGACGAGGCACTGGAACAGGTTGCCCAGAGAAGCTGTGGAGGCCCCATCCCTGGCAGTGTTCAAGGCCAGGTTGGATGGGGCTTTGGGCAACCTGGTCTAGTGGAGGGTGTCCTTGCCCATGGTGGGGGGGGTTGGACCTGGATGATCTTTAAGGTCCCTTCCAACCCAAACCATTCTGTGATTCTGTGATTTGATTATTTTTTTTTCTTTTTTCTGTTAGTGAGTACCATCCATCAGAACCTGATTTTGTCCACTGCAGCACAGCATATTATCAAGCCCATACCTTTCTGTCCAGCCTACTCGCTAAGCAGGGCACAGTGAAGACATGCTCTGAATGCACCTAGGTTCACGTTTAAATCATGTCTGAAATTCTACAGTGGTTTGTTTTCTTTCTGTCTCCTTTCCTTTCTCTCTTTTTTTTTTTTTTGTCTAATCACAAGCTGTACAAGATTTTTATGGCCTGTACCTGGCAGTACTATGAAGCTGCTGCTCATGATACAGTTTGGTATGAGCCTGTGTTGGTAGGGACAGAATTGAAAGAATAAATCTAAATAAAAGTGCATGGCCTCTTGGACCCAAAATTGGCTGGCTTGCCAGTCCCAATTCATTTATCTCACAAAAAAAAAAAAACAACAAAAAAAACCCAAACAGGAAAAATCCTTGGCAAATTCCTATCAGTTTCACAGGGGTCATTTGCTTCACTGGCTTCCACTAAGGATATTATTATGCTCTTTAGTCCTCACCCATTCCTAACCTGCTCAGCTTTCTAAATAGTTAGTTTAATTAATCCCCTGTCTTTCTGATTGTGAGTGCTGTGTATTGCAAGTGAGATTTCGACGCAAAGCATCACTAAATTAATTAGTTTTGGCCCTGATCCACCAGATTTAATGGGGGTATTTGCACGTTCAAAGGTAGACAACTGTTGAAGTGCCTCACTGAATGGGGCACTTCTCCTTTAATGAGAAGGGGCTAGGCGGCCCGGCCTCTGGCTGCTGGCGTGAAGTTAGCAGGGGTACTTACTGCCTCGGCAGAGAACCTCTGCTCCTGGTAAGCCGTGGTGATATTTTAGTTGTATCTTGTACAGAAGTGGAATACCTCGAAAAATCTTCTTCTGATTTTCTGCCTCCTTCTTCCATATGTCTGTGTTACTCCGTATTGAAGATGTTCCCACTGAATTTGTCGTGTGCTCTATGTACATCTCAAGAAGCGCTCTGGGTAAGGCCATGCAATCTCTAGCTTGAAAGGTCTGATCAATGGCAGCTTAGATGTTAGATTTTTAACAGAATTAATCCTGTCTGTTCATGAACCAATACTCTTTCTATTGTTCATTTGATTCTTGGCCGGTATCTTACTGTTATCTTGTAGACTAAGGTTAAAACCGATGCTATCTTTGGGTTGTTGCAGGACGATAGTGTATTCTATCCCAACAGACATCACTTGTTGGCTTTTCATTAGTGTGTATCAATGTGTATAAATATCTAGAGGGTGGGTGTCTAGAGGATTGGGCCAGACACTTCTCAGTGGTGCCCAGTGATAGGATGAGGGGCGACGGGCATGAACTGGAACACAGGAAGTTCCATCTCAGCTCGAGGAAAAACTTCTTCACTGTGAGGGTGACATAGCACTGGAACAGGCAGCCCAGAGAGGTTGTGGAGTCTTCTCTGGAGACATTCAAAACCCACCTGGATACGACTCTGTGCAACCTGCTCTGGGTGAGCCTGCTGTAGTGGGGGGGGTGGGGTGGACTAGATGGTCTCCAGAGGTACCTTCCAACCCCTGCCATTCTGTGATTCTGTGATTATTTGTGTACAAACGAGAGAGGGAGGGGCAAACATTGCCAGCCTGGCTTTCGTTCCTGTGACTGTTTAGGGTATACCACTCCACAGAGCAGCTGAAGGTCTATGTCCTCCTTCAATAAAACTCTGGCCCTGCTGAAATTCTGAGCATTTCCCATCCACCTCACTAAAGACAGAATTTCATTCCATGATTTTTCATGGGCTTTTCTCTGTATAGGAGGATACATGCGCCCAGCAGCACGTGCTGGGATTCAACAGTGTTGCAAAGCTTTTTAAACAGATGTTTTTGCAATAGTGCCTTGATATTTCACCTTGGCTCTGTAGGATGCTACTTGAGTTTCACAGGTATATGTCGTGGGTGAGGCATTACAAGATGCTGAACTCAATGGATAAATCACAGACCATGAGTTTTGTCCTTGGGTCTGGAGGACCAAAATGACTCAGGTAGAATAGCAACCTAGTTCGTGAATCTAGTATTAGCAAGAGTGACACGGTCCTGCAATCTGAACTGTCAGGTGAGGAACGGCAGTTTTACTCTTTTTTACCTGTCCTTCCTCCAAAAAGAAGCAATAGTGTAATGGTGCTACCATGGGTGAGAGGGTGCTGCTTGGGGGAGAGGAATAAACCCCTGGTTGTCACAGAATCATTCTCCAGCAGCAGTGACTTCAAGCTGCGGTCTTTCCCGCATTTCTTCCCTAGTGCAGGACTACTCTGGCAACCCTGGTGCTTTTTGACTGCCCTAAAATCAAACCAAAAACGCATTTCTGTACCCTTAATGGCTCTGAAGTCATCCCTTTGGTCAGACGCATCTGTGATATAAATTTAACTATTAGCTTTAGATTGCGCTCAAGTGCTAAAGAAGCAAACACTCAGTGGAGTCAAGGTACAAATCAGCCTGGAAGAAGGAATTTCAAGGAATCACAGCCAAATATTGGAACTTTTTTTCTCCCTTGTTCTGGAAGGGATATGAGTGGCAGTATGTATCTGTCCAAAACAGTCAACACAGTCAAACAAAAGTTTGCGGTCCCTGCGCTACATGCATCCCGCTTCTATCAAAATTACTATTTCACTTGATTGACTCGCTTTTCCACCAGGTGCCCAGGCCCTGCAGGCACGACAGGACTCTCCCTCACCTTCCCAGCCCTGGGATCCTGACCCGAGCGGCCCACACCAAGGAGGCCGTGTCCCCGGGGAGGTGCCCGGCCAGCCCGGTGCGGCGCGGGCAGGGCCGGCCCAGGTGCCCAACGCCGGCGCACGTTGGGGCGAGAACAGGGGTAATGAGTACATGGCAGGCTCCTGCGGGAGCCCTGCCACTGCTAAATTTGTAGCCAATTGGCCGTGTTGCACAATTCCAGCAGAGTAACACCAGTCTCTGTAGACCTGGTATAGAGAGAGAAATTAGTTTAGACAAATACCTCTTAATCCCTCATTCTTGGCTGGTCTGGAGCGCCTACTGCTAAGTGCTAATAGCGTTGGGAAATCCCAATTCCCAGTGTCAAGGGCTTAGAAGACACAGCCTATTAAAGGGAGACATTTATTTCGTATTAGCTTTGATCGGCGGCTCCTAGGTGAAATCTCCTCACATAAACAAACCGCGCGGCCTCCTGCTCGGGGGGGACACACCGGGCGGCCGAGGGTGCCGGCGCCGCTTTGCGCCGGGCGTCGCCCCGCGGGAGCAGCCGCTGGCCTGGGGCGGGCACCCACGCAAGCCCGGGCTGCCCGTGGGGACG
>VWZZ01002547.1:0-12495 GCA_013399095.1 Psophia crepitans | reverse complement strand
GCGGCTTCGTGCCGTCCCCTGCGGGGAGGGGGAGCCGGTGCCCCGGGGGGCGGGCGGCAGCACGCCCGGCCCGGCCTTGGTCAGCGGTGCTGGGAACCGGTTGTGCTCCGCCGGGAGCCTCAACTCACCCACCGGGGAGGCAAGGGGGGTAAGCGGCGCGGACAGCGGCCTTGCCCTTTCCGGCGCCAACCACCGCCATCCGTTCGGAGTATTAAAATGTCACCGTTCGAATGCAAACGCACCAGTGTTGCAAAAAAGCTTAAGGGTGGAATTACTCAGTCAGCATGGCTGTACCCCGTCCCCGTGTCAGGGAGCCGGAGCCTTCCCGTGGCGTTAAGGGATAATGTCTTGCACCTGGGGCTGCCGTGAGGAGCAAGAGTGTATTTCCGAGCTCCAGCCTCCCCATGTATTCTAGATGCGATTTGCCAAATGATACTGATGTATAAATAAGCTAACCATATAATAAAAGATGAAAATTGTATGGGAAGCTTCCCGGACACAATTATTAGGCCCTCGTAACATTATAACATTACTTATGTGCTCCAGAAGCTTCTGGGACTGGCACATGCAAAGGAACTTAGGAGTGGAGCAGCATTTTCAGATCACAGAGTGGCACGCAGGGGAAAAAAATAATGTATTGCTCCTAAATACTAATTATTTGCATGCGCTGGGTCTTGGTCTGTAATTGGAATGTGAGCAATCTGTACATATAAAATGTAGCAATTTCTGTACTTATGTAAGTAGCTGTTATCTAAAAATTACATAGCTTACTACTGTGTTAACTTTATGACTGCTTCCTGGCATTGCTTGGACGCGCGGTACCTGCAGAAGGCACCTGCTGGGTTTCTGAATGCATCAGGTACATCCCAGCATTTCCGTGGCTTCGGAGGACTGTTAATAACATGACAGTAGCACAGCAGGCTTCGCAGAAGAGCGGCGGGGAGGGAGGATGAGCAATGACGGTTACATTAGGGCCACTTTGCGAATGTCTAAAATAATTTTACAGATGAAATACCCATATATTAAGCAAAGATGTGAAGATGGAATGGGTGAAAGTTGGTTTTCTAAGTGGCCAGCTTGCAAATACCCAATTATGTTCCAGCTGTAAATAGCAAACATCGCTTCACGTTCCTGCCTACCCCTGAGCCTTTCTTTCAGGGAGACCATTGGGTCTGTGCCATGGCCACCTAGTCCACAGACTGGTTGTTTGGGTACATGTTTGCTCTGGTCACCTTTTCCATCCCCCTTGGGGTTTATCTTTGGAGTTAGCATCCATTACGCTGCTGTTGCATCTACATTGTTGGGAGCTAATAACCATAAGCTGCCCCTGCTCTTGCTCTGGGGGAGCCAGGTAAGTTCTTCTGTGTGATGGGCCCTCATCTCAGCTTCAAGGTGTGATTACTGGGCAAGAGGTGAGCCCAGTTTGTGGAGCAGAGCTGGCGTCCTCTCTGCTGAACGCTCCCACGTGCGTAGGCTTTCTGTTACCAAGAGTGGCAGCGGTCAGCTGTCAGTTTGGGGTACTGCAGGGGTGGGACTTGACCCTGAGACATGTGTAGTTCGCTAATGAATCAACACCTTTGAGTGAAAAAATGTTTAATGGGAAATTCCCCAACCGCAACGTGCTTAGCACCTTGGTGGTGGGAAATGTGAGGACTACTGGACTCTTCTTGACTGTGACAAAGATACCCAATGGCTAAGGTTAAGGCAAAACAAAATTCACAGTGGAAATAAGTTGTGGATTTTTAACATTTAATTAACTATTCTGACAGATTGCCAGGAGGTATAGCAGATTTTTTTTTCTTTTTTTTTTTCCCCATTGCTTTTAAGTTTTTAAAATGAAGACTGGATGTCTTTGTAGAAGATATACCCTAATCCAAATGTAAATTGTTGGGATCAGTGCAAGAATTACTGGATGAACTTCTCTGGCCCTTGCTATGCTGCATGTCACACTAGATGATGCTAACAATCACTTCTGGCCATAAAAATGTATGAGCAGTAGAAAATTATAAGTTTGAGAAGAATAAAATGATATGAAATTAACTCCATAACAGAAACATTTTTGCAACACAAACTCCTCTTTTAACTTCTTTTGCATTATTTCACATTTTCAGTGAAAGCAACACAGATTTATGGTTGTATTTTCACATTAAAAACAACAGCTGGGAAACTTAAGGAAAAATTATCGTAGGTCAAAAGTGAGGGGACTGAGTCGCAGTAAAAGGTCTGTCTGTGCCTGTTGGTTTGCTTCAGGTTTTCTGTGGAGGAACGACTTCCTGCAGCCATTGCTTACACTGGACTCATTTGATATTTAGAAATTCTCCCGTTTTAGACATGATAGGATTGAACAGGTAATTGGCTGTGCCTTTCTCGATAGATGAATGGCATCTGTATTTAACCCTCTCAGACAACCATCTCACTGAACTCAAAGCAGGCTTTCAACCTCTCCATGTTGACCCAACGGTCCTGGGAACAAACTCCTGACTTCAAGGGAAACACAGTTAGTTCCTACAACCTTGCATTTGTTTGGCATATTCAAAAATCTCTGTAAGTGAATGGGAGATGGAGGCTAGGGCAAATACAATTCCGGTGTGACTACCTGAACTGCTAATCCACGTAGCATAGGTCCACTGAAGCAATGTGTGTATGTGGAAGTGAGTGAAAACAGAATTCATATAATAAACCACCTTTTGCTTACTATTTATTTCTGAGAGTTGTCAAAGAAAGGAATGGAAATGAAAGCTGATTTCATAGCAGTTGGAAAAGTCTATTTTTTTTAATAAAAGGAGGGTGCAAAGGCCCCATTTTGCTAATCCTTTTCATGCCCTCTCTCAAACATAATTCCTGAGGAAGGACTTGATCTGCCTGGAGCTGCATCATGTCTTGTGGTTTTGCTTTCTTCTGAAAAGTGGAAATTTTTGAGCTGTCTGTTTCTATTTTGGATGAGGTGAAGCAATAAATTCTGGTTTTGCCGCATTTCTTCCCATTGAGATTGTCAAGATTTGTTTCCCTAGCCTAACAGAGACCTGTCCCGAGATAGGTTCCTCTCTGAGACATTTCCAGTGAGAAACCGTCTGGGCTGTTCACTTATTCCTTAACCAGGAAAAAAAAGGCCTGTTTTCCAAAACTCTTCTACAGTAAGAGAGATGAAGAGAACTAAATATTTCTTGGGTGTGATTCATCTGGGACATTTTCACCTGCTACATTAGGATGAGGTAAATTGTAACTTAGAGAAATTTCTCTACAAGGAACAAGTGATTACTAGCTCAACTGTGAATATCTGCATTGTATTTACTTGATGTTGGCCATTGAACATTAACAAGGAATAAACATGAAAGTTTAGAGGAGGAGAGAAGAGGAGGTAACATTTTCAAAAAACTAATAAGGAAAAGACAAATGCTTACAAAGCAAAAGCGGTGTGGGAATTCGTAGAAAAGGGAAAATAAGAAAGGGGAGGAAGAAGGGATGTACAGAGGGCAAAAAAGAAAGGGTTCAGCTCTTTCCCTTTGCTGGGGTGAGGATGGAGAAAACAAAGGTGGTTATGGGTTTTCTTGTAACTGCACTAGTTGAAGTCTGGCCAAAAGAAGAAGGGCACTGCTTGTTTTCGATGGAATATAGCCCAGTGGTAGGGCTTGGAAAACTGGTGAATGCTGAAATCTTCTTAAGACATCATTTTTACTCAGCTGAGTGCCGCCTTTGATACTGCCCAAGCGTACTCTAATGTGACAAGCACTTATAGCATCCAACGTGTTATATTCCTCTTCACTTTGCCCTGCATTCCTCTGGGAAACAGCCAATGCTTTGTACAGCCGGGGGCAGTGGGGGGGAAGTATGAGAAGAGATGGCTGCTTTGGACACTTGCATTTCAACACAGTGAAATATCAGCAGGGAAACTACCCCTCTCCCTGCCTCCCTCCCCAAAATTCAGCCTGAAGCTGCAGCCTTGCCTATCTACATGCAGCAGCCCCAGACTCGGAGTCAGAGTGGGTACATCTGCTCTGGTGATTTGGGGTAGTACCAAGAGCATTCCTGACACCGGAGCTTGATTGCGCTGTTAAATTTAGAAAGTGGTCCCTGGCGCAGTTTTGACCTGGGACGACTAACATTCTTTCAAACAATTTTTAGACACTTTCCTTGCTTTCAGGTCCAAGTGCCCTTTAACCATCAATCAGCTGAGAATATTTTCTCTCCCAGTTTTTCTGAGATCTCCATGGCTAGGTTGTATCTAATGTTTCCTTGCGGGTTGCTGTAACAACTGTGCTTTCTTTTTGTTGTTTCACAGACTTTCAAACCTCCCCAGAAGCAGAACAAATTCCTCAGCCTTGGAAGCACCCCTTTGTTTGGACTGTCACACATATTGTCAGTGCGTCGGTATTGATTCAACATCTCAGCAGACAAAAGGACCATCCTGGGTTCTTACACTTGCCTTTAAATGAAAGTTGTCAATTAGACCCTTCAGTTTCAAAGAAGTTTAAGCTGACCAAACAATCTGGCACCTATTCACTCACTCAAAGGGAAAGAAATCAGAAGAAGTAAATATTGCATATTAAATCTCCTTGTCTATGAAATCCAAACAGTTGCCAAAACCTGTTGGTTGTCTCTACATCTCAGATACTATCTAAACTCTTAATTCCAGAAGCTAAAGTGTATATTCATACCACCATTGTCTCAGCTGCAGCTCAACACTGCAATGACTTTTAATCTGCTTTCTTTCTTCCCTCTCTTGTCCCTTGACCTTGGACCTGTCAAAATCACTTACTTTATCTACTACTCTGATTGTATAGTTCAGCTCTTTGAATCTCTCCTCTAATTCCTCTTGTTTTATTTCCTATTTTGTAATTCTTTCCCTCACATCTTTAGCCAAATGGATATGTTTGTCTGTCTTCTCTTATCATAACCTCTTAAACATCTTTTTGCTCTGTTGGATCCTGTTCCAGTCACGGATGACCACAGAAGGGTTCTGACTGTATTTAGCTGGGAACTGGAGTTAGTCCTCTACCCACCTGCATCACATTTCCTAAATGTCCATCTTTGTGGCTTTTTCTACATTTGCACCAGCATATGAAATAATATTTCTATCTAGGGTCAAGACATTTTTAGTTCATTGGTGCTCCCAAGATTTGATAGACGTGATTCAAATCTCCAGAGCCTGTCTATGATACAAGGGGAAAACTAGATACGCACAAGAAGCACTGCTGAAAACTGCCAAACTAACTGGAGAAACAGTTAGGGCTAAGGTGGTCAGGAAAGTAGCCTGGCTTTAGATCCTGTGTCTTCTGGCAGTCAAGCCTGCAACCATGTCATAGCATCAAAAAATCATTCAGGCTGGAAAAGACCTTTAAAATCGTTGAGCTCAACCGTAAACCTAACACTGCCAAGTCCCACTAAACCATGTCCTTAAGTGCCACGTCTACATGTCTTTTAAATATCTCCAGGGATGGTGACTGAAAAGACAGGCAATAAGTAATTTCTCATATGGCTCTCTAGGGAGCTTCTCTGAGATGGTGAAAGATCATTTTCCAAGTCTGCATCCACATCCTTCCTGATTTCCAGCTGAGACTTCAACCCACATCTCCTACAGCTCAGGAAATGTCCTAACTCCCAAATGATATCTGTTTTTTGGTGCCTGGCTCTCTGCTATCCTGCTGAAGACCTAACACAGCTGTACCAGCTAATTAAACTGTATGGAAGGACATGCCAGCCTAGGTAAGCTCTGGCTTTGAAGCAGAGAAACTCATAGAACAGATCAGCAATTTTTTAGCAAAACAGTTTTTGGCAAGAATATGCACTGATTTGTTAACATGTTTTCTTGGAAAAGTAGGATCTGCCTGAGTGTGATCAGTGGTTCAGACACTGGTGACCTGCACTGGGAGAGTACCTAATGTATTCCTTTGTGTACCTCTGAATGTGTGAGTCATCTCTTTCTCTCCAAGTTTTCTGGAATTCTTCCTTATATTCTTTGGCCTACAAGATATTAGCCAATCCTGTGAGGGGGGTGTACCTCTCACTTTTTTTTTTTTTTAAATTAAAAAAATCTAATGTGAGAATAAAGTAGATTAACAACTTTCCTCTTTGTTGTGGAATACAGTGCATGTTTTTAAGAAACCCGGTTTGATGGCTGTTCCAATAATTTATCTCATGTGCAGATTTTCTTGTAAAAATATGTTCCTGCACTAGTTCTTTAGATAGTATGATGATACTACCTAGTCTGTTATGAAATCCATGAACTTCTCAGTCACATTTCCTATTACACAGGTAGCAAAGATGCAAGGTTCCAATCTACAGTCCTCTTGAGTTCTACTGTGACAATTTCTGAAAGGACTTCTGGATTTGTGTGTCACAAACCAGTGGCAGCCCTAAACGCCTCAGGGGGAAGGTACAAGGAAACCTGTGTCAGGCATGTCTAAATTAATCTGCTCCTGAAGAAAGATTTTCCCCCCCTCTATATTACAAAAAAAAAAAAAAAAAAAAGTAGACTTAAAGCAGGAATGTAGTTAGTTTTTCTCTAAAGTTGCTGCCTTTTAAATGTTTTTGAGCATTTCTAAATTCAAAGAGGTGCCTAATCCTCTGCTGAGTCCTGCTGGATTCACTACATCACGTGGCTTTTCACATTAATTGTGTAAAAGTCTTCTTTTGTAAAAATTTTGAATCTTCCATGCTTAAATTCTGTGAAATGTCTCTTTGTTCTTGCATTATGACAAGAGGGGGGTGGGGGGTAAAAGTACCTCATCTATCTTTTCTATCCTATTCCTTATTTCCTCTACTTTGATAATTTCCTCTTTTATTCATTTCATCTCATCTCATAGGTAAACAGTCCAATTCTATTCCATTTTGTTTCATTTCTGAGGTTTTCCATGTCCCTAATTATTCTCATCACCCATCTCTGAACTCCGCTTTTTCTATCTGCTATATCCTTTTTTGACATTTTAGGTGCAAATTGTTGCAGGTGCAATTTAGATCACTTAGATGTCCAAGTCCCTGACTTACAGATGCAATCAGGGACTCAGACATCTAAGTAACTAGATTGCAGACACAAATAATTACATTGCAAAATGTGCCTGCAAGTTTCGTGCCCATGAGAAATGGTTAAAGCTAGACTAAAGATCAGAGCCTTAATCACAAGCAAAATATCCCCATCACTCTCTTTTAAAGAGAAAAGGACCCCCTCCATTTGAACAAGGTAGTCACAGAAAAAAAACCCAAAACCTGCTTAAACTCTTCCTATAGAGATATATCCTAACTGTAATAATGAACAAAATAATCAGCCAGGAAGATGTGCAACAGCACCACTGTGTGTACTGAGCTTTGGTGATAACCAGTGTTTATCATTTGCATGCCTCTGTCTTTAAAAATAAGACTTGAGATGGTTTGCTTAGTGGCATTGGAACTTTTGTTCCATTTATCTACAGGAAAAATGTCTCATAGACCATGATCTAACATTCTAGAAAATTCAGTCTAACATTATTGAAAAATATTTTGAATAGATTTTATCATTACTTCTCGTTATGAATGAAATGTCTTTCTAGGATGAGGATTCAGCAGATTGCAAAGTTGAGCATATTGTTTGATGGTGCTGGTAGAAAAGTTGGAGTGAAGGCTGACTTTTTTTTTTTTTTGAAAGAAACAAATATTTGAACTAGAACTTTATTTTCTAGATTTTCTATATTAATTGAAACAAAGTCTTCATTGTCAGTTGAAAAAAATGTAGTTCCTTTTTTAGATGTATGAAGAGAAGTTCCCATGCTTTTCTGCCATTTCTTCTAAAATGAAAAAAAAAGCTTATTGTCTTTGAAGACCAGAGATTTCTAATATTCAAAATTAATGAAATATTCAATATTGGGAAAATTTCTGTTCTGTTTCTTCTCATTAAACTTTCTTATTACAACTACATTAAAAAAGAAAACAGATGATAATAAATAGCAATATATAAATACTTGAAGTAGGATCTGGGTGTATTCTAGAATTAGATATAATGGTAAGCTTCAATTTTAATCCATAAACATACATACGTTTCAAAATATTCTGGGCCTGTAATGCTACTTTCCTATGGACTGTCAGCAGTGGAAGAGGAGAGGAAAGCTGGCAAGGTGAATGTATAATAGCATCTGGGCAATTTCAGCCAGCTTTTTCCTCCTGTCTTCCAAAATTCTATTTTAATTTCAGGTGCCTTTCAGCCCTGTGTCTGCTCCGGTCCCAGCTTGTCTGCCTCCTTTGCTCTGCTAGTCAGCATTCCTAACTTTTGGTCATTTTATGAGGCTGAGATTGGTTAAACCTTGCCAAATCTTAGGATGGACAATACAAAAATATGTTAATTTTCAGTACAAAATAAACTTCAAATCTCACCAAGCCTGCCTATAGTACAAGACATTCCTTTCCACAAGGGAGATTATATCCTCAAGTGTATTTCGCACTTAACTAAATGCCATATTATTTACTAATGGGACCACATTTCACATAACCTTGAAGAATTATTGATCCTCAGCTATGTGCTCCTTGTTGCTCACATAAGAGGACTTATGCATGGAGGAATCACTTAACTTTAATTAGATGGGCCATATTAAGTCCCTGAAAATAAGCATTCTATCTAGACTTGCTTAAATGTTTAATCAGCTCCCAATCAGAAAGCCTGTTTGGATAGGCACCCATGATCCTAACTTCTTCTCACTGAAGGCAATGAGAAAACTCCAAGTCATTTTAAAGGGAGTAGGAACAAACTGCACAAAAGTGTCAGATTTATTAAATTAAAGCAAATGAGCTCACAGAAAGGAAGATAAACTGCTCAATTGTTTTTCAACGCACTTTCAGAGAACAATATTTCTCTGAAATTAAGTCGAGTTGATTAGTTAGGCTAACTGGTATGACTTTGAACTTAGACAGAAGGAGAAGCACCTGAGAAGCAGAAGTTAATGAAAAAGCCTCTGAAACTCACAGACGGTACTTGGTCTTGCTTGATCCAGCATTTCTCCCTGCTCAGAACTCTGGTGGTTTAAGCTACACTGCTTTCCACTTTCTAGTAATAGGACAAAGAATCCCTGGGAAAGCTATGGAATGAATCCTTGTGGGGGCTATCACAAGTCAAGTGAAGCACATGATTGGGAAATCCAGCATGGATTCACTAAGTACAAATTGTGCTTGAAAACCCTGATTGCCTTCTATGAGAAAGTAACCCGCTCGGTTGATGTAAAGTAAGCAGTGAGCATTGCCTACCTGGATTTCTCCAAGGCTTTTGATATAACTCCCCACAGCCCTCTCCTAGAGAAACGAATGCATTATGGTCTGGACAAGCGATCCGTGTGGTGGGTGGGGAACTGGCTGACAGGCCACACTCAGAGCAGGGTGGTAAATAGCTCCTTTTCAAACCGGCAACCTGTCACAAGTGGGGTCCCACAGGGATTGATATTGGGTCCAATGCTGTTTAATGTATTCATAAGTGATCTTGGGATGATGGGATCAAATGCACCTTGATGAAGTTTGTGGATGATACCAAACTGATCAGGGAAGTAGACACTTCAGAAGGGAGAGCCACCCTGCAGGAAGGCTTGGATAGGCTGGAAAAGTGGGCTAACAAGAATCTTGTGAAGTTCAACAAGGACAAGCATAAGGTCTTGCACCTGGGAAAACATAACCCAGGAGTGCAGCACAGGCTGGGATCCACCTGGCTGGGGAGCAGCCCTGTGGAAAGGGACCTGGGCATCCTGGTGGACAAGCAGCTCAATATGAGTGAATAGTGTGCTGCAGCAGCAAAGCAAGCCAACAGGATGCTGTGTTGCAGCAACAAGAGCATCACCAGCAGAGACAAAGAAGTCATTATCCCATTCTATGCAGCGCTTGTCAGGCCATACCTGGAATATTGTGTTCAGTGTTGGTCCCCACTATACAACAAAGGTATGGACAGACTGAAGAGGGTCCAGAGAAGGGTCACAGAGATGGTCAAAGGACTGGGAAGCCTGTCATATGAGGCAGGGCTGAGAGAACTGGGTTTGTTCAACCTTGAGGAAAGAAGGCACCATGTTGCAGTACTTGGAGACTCCCTTTTGACAAGGAATCATGTGTAAAAGATGAGGGGTAATGGGGGCAAGTTACTCCTGGGGAGATCCCAATGACACAAGAGGAAAATTTCTCACAGGCGAACAATCAGCCACTGGAATGATCTCCCCAGGGAAGTGGGGAATTCCCCAACACTGAACACTTTTAAGATTTGGCTGGACGGGGTGCTGGGTCATCTTGTCTAGATGCTGCTTTTATCTAGACAGAGCTTTTGCCAAGAAAGTTTGGACCAGATTATCCTTGAGGTCCCTTCCAACATGGTCTTCTGCGATTCTTTTTTTTTTTCCTTTTTTTCACTCTATGATTCTTATCAGCTCCATCTCAGGAGCTGCAGCCTGTTTGTTTGGATGTCTTCTCATCTCTGTTGTGCAGACCAGCATCCAGGAGTCACCTGTTCTGTCTCAGAAAGCTTGCAATTGTTCTAGTTTATGCCCCCTCTCATTTGCTGTAGTAAAAATAGGGCAGTAAATGCTGAATGAATGTTAGCCGGTTGACACACATGTTAACTGGATATAAATTTGAAGACTTTTCCCAATGGCTTCTGCTGAGCTAGATCGAGAGGCCCATCTGCAAAGAGACATATATCTTTACTACAAACTTGCCAGGTGATATGGTTTCTTTGCTTGTTAAATCTAGTCATCATTTTGATCAAAACTGACCATGGTAACTTTTAAGGGTCCAGCAGATTTTTGTTCTGTATTGGTTCATGGGAATCACTATGTCACTTTTCTTTATTTCAGTATTCCTTGTAATTACTTTGAGACATCATGTGAAGAATGTGTGCTAACATTTTCCTGTTCTTAAGTAGTCATTCTAAAATTTTCCTATAGCATTGACCAGACTGGAAAAGATTGTTAGGTTATTGATGTCGTGTCCATTGGATGGTCTAATATCAATTCTGATCAGCAGCTTGTTGATTTAATACAGCCTTTTAAAGAAAATATACCTTTTGGATTAGCTGTGGGTAAGCTTGGCGTAGTCTTTAATAACACTTTTCCTAAATTTAGAATAATTTTCCATAGTGCTTCCTAAAGCTAAATTAAAGGCACATTTGATAACTCTTTGAAATATTACTAACGTATGGCAGCGAAACATCTGCAATAAATTTCAGTGTCAATAGATCATAGAATAGAATCATAGAATCATAGAATGGTTTGGGTTGGAAGGGACGACAAGGATCATCTAGTTCCAACCCCCTGCCATGGGCAGGGACACCCTCCACGAGACCAGGTTGCCCAAAGCCCCATCCAACCTGGCCTTGAACACTGCCAGGGATGGGACCTCCACAGCTTCTCTGGGCAACCTGTGCCAGTGCCTCACCACCCTCACAGGGAAGGATTTCTTCCTAACGTCCAATCTAAATCTCCCCTCTTTTAGTTTATACCCATTACCCCTTGTCCTGTCACTACAGTCCCTGATAAACAGCCCCTCCCCAGCTTTCCTGTAGGTCCCCTTTAGGTACCGGAAGGCTGCAATTAGGTCTCCTCGGAGCCTTCTCTCATCTCTAGGCTGAACAAGCCCAACTCCCTCAGACTGTCCTCATAGGAGAGGTGCTCCAGCCCTCTGACCAACTTTGTGGCCCTCATCTGGACTTGCTTCTAATGAACAATCAAACCTAATCTGTCTTTTCTGTGGAACTGTAAAAAATAACAACAAACCACACAACACATTTGAAGTTTGAAACACAACTCTATACATTCTGTTTTGATTTAATTGATCCTCATGACATTAATTTGCACTTTCCTGTTTGCTACAGTACCATTAGTGTGCTGAAGGTGATTAGATGAGTCAGCTTTCTCCATTGCTGTATTCATGTTCCATGTTAGGAAAGAAGCAGATATTACTCTCCAAGAAAAAGGAGGAGGATCTGACGAACTACAAGCTGTTCAGCCTGATCTTGGTTGCTCCGTAGGTCATGGAGCAAATAATACTGGAAGCCGTTTTGAAATATATAAGGGCTGAGAAGGTGACTAGATGTAGTCAACACGGATGTATCAAGAGGAAGTCATGCTTGACCGACCTGATAGACTTGTGTGATGAAATGACTGGGAGAAGACTAGTAGTGGATGTTGCTCATCTTTTAGCAAGGCTTTCAACACTGTGCCCCATAATAAAGACAAATAGATGAAGTATGGACTAAATAAGGGGACAGTGGGATACACCGATTCTCCTTCCTGATTCCTACTCATGCAGAGGCAGCTAATGTTTTTAAGCCATGGTCTCTGTTGGATGGAGATATCACGAGGTGTCTGTCAGTCTGAATGGCCCTGGAAGAACATTCACAGGGATCAAGCTCACTCAGATGACACTGAAGGCAGCAGCAAGCTAAGGATACTGGGATAAGAAGGTTGTGTTACTGGATATTTTGGAGGCACAATGCTCCTTAGAACTCCTGAGTTCAGGCAACCTGTTTGTTCCATGTATCATTGTCGTGGTTTTAGCCCATCTGGC